>CM041294.1:134943870-135543870 GCA_023052935.1 Piezodorus guildinii
AAAAAAAAAATGTGGTCTATTTGTAGTTGAAACAAGAATTGTAAGCCTTGCATTCTGTCATAACATGTCGCAAAGTAAGCGCTCCCCCGCATGTCTGGCAGTCCTGAGTGTTATAAGATGGGTCAGTCGCGTATGCTCGATTTGGAGATGCGTCAAGACCAGGTCTTCTCTTCGATTACCGCGTGAGGACGATTCCGAAAGGGGGACATCATTTTTCAATTATCATAAATTATCGTTACTAGAAGGAATTAGTCCGGATAGCGGTCAATGAATGAAACAATTAATTAGTTGATTGTACCTTCTAGTAATTCTCAACGGTCAACTAATTATATCCAATATAATTTATTGTTATAAGTATTCAACCACTTTACTTGCATTTTGTGTTGATTGCCTGCTTGGTGTGGGAAATGAAGTCGTCAACAGGCACACCACAAAATAAAATATTATTTGTGATTGCTTGTTTGGCTGCGCTATCTGCTACTTCGTTCCCTACTATACCACAGTGAATTGGTATCCAGTAGACTGGGATATTTAAGGCATTTGCAGACTGTAGTGAGAAAAGAATGCTGTGAATGAGAGGGTTGATTGAGAAAGTGTGTCATAGGTTGAGCAGTTCCGATAATGAGTCAGTACAAATTATCCGGGTAGTACATACATATATATTTTATTTGTTAAAGATATACATCTCGTACAAATTTGGTTATATGTTGCCAAATTTACCGCACACACATTAATATAAATTTATCATCTTACAGTCATTCAAAAGTAAATCTATGCGAAAAAAAAAAAAAAAAAAACAATAAAAGAAAATCCGTCTTACTTGGAACCCTCATACAAAACTAAAAAGACAAGAAACTGACTGACGCTTTCGAACTACTTCAACACTTACTGCGCAAACGCTCAACCTTCCACTTAAGTACAAAATGCTCATTTACATGACTATCATAAGACCGATATGGACTTACGGAGTAGAGATTTGGGGCTCTACTAAACCATCAAATTCTTTACGTTTCTTATCCTTGAAATCGAAAATCCTTCGAAAAATCCTCAATGCTCCTCATTTTATCACAAATAAACTCATCCAAAAAGACCTTATTGTTCCTATGTTGCTGACTTGGCGCGAACCAGGTACCACTCCTTTCATGACAACTCCATTCCCACTCTAATCCACTAGTTTCTATCTTTGTTCTTTGCTTCCTCTACAATCCCTGATAATCCTCCGAGGCGTCTGAAAAGAAGATAGCCCGAGTTTAAAATAGATTTGGAGAGCTGCCAATGGGTAGTATCCCCAAATGTGAATCATGGCATTTGTATCTTATATCACATTTACTAGATTTATATCATTATACAGTTGTAAATAGCAATAAATCTTTTTTTTTTTTAAATCATCATAAACAGATATAATAAACGCAATTATATCATATCTCTTAATTTGTGTGTGGATCATTACTATCTAAGAGGTCTAGAGTTCTGCACACTCACATTAAAAAGATGTAGATTATATTTAGTTTGAGTTGATTGTTGATTTGGAGTATATTTTCAATTTTTTGTAGATCACCATGTTCGGATAATAATGGTCTAAAATATTTGTCTCTGTTTTCAATAAGTTTTTCACAGGGGAGAAGAACATGGAATAGGCTATTTGTGATAAATTGGTTTAAAAAAAGGCAGTTTTCTTGTGATTTAAAGCTGAAGGCTTTCTTTTTCACATAAAGGTTGATTAATTCAGGGTTGAAACCCTCAACTGGCTCACCAATCTTACTTTATTCAGGCTGGTTCTATATGCCAAATAAGTCAAATAATATCCGGGTAGAATGAGTAGAGTGAATAACAGTTAAGCTCTTATGAATGGCAACAAGTTTAGCGGTATAGGTACTACACAGTGGTGAAAGAAAAAAAGGTGCTGCTTGCCATTCCACACGACCTGAACGGCTACGCCTGAGTAACTCTAACGATACACTTTCGAAAATGTTTAGGAAATTCAGGGAGGGCTTTCTTAGCATTTTATAGGATGGTTCTCCAAGATCCTTCTAATGATAACAAGTAGAAGTAAAAGAAGAAACAGCAGGTAACTGAAAAGACGATTTCCTTTGATCGGGCTGTACAGGGGCATAAGGGGGTCCATATTGCCTCTCAATCCCTAACTGCACAAAGCTCTTTTACCTCGCCCTTCTAGGCCTTCTTCTTAAGTGAATTGATCTGAGCAAACAGGTGAGTAGGGAAGCTCGTTTTTCCCATAGCTAAGGGAAGTTTGTATCTGAAGGTCTCTTTGTTCATCAATCTTCTGATTGATTCTATATATAAGATAGTGATGTTTATTCTCAAAGCATTACTTATATATGTAGTTCTTAAAGAAAGTAGACTTTAGACGATTCTAAAATAGTAGTTTATTATTGATAACAATATACAAAAGTAGATACATACAAACAGAATGAACATATAAACAACTTACCTAAAATAGTAGAATTGAATAAAAAGTCCCTTTCTACTCTATCTAGATGCTAACCGTCAGAGATCACATGTAACCTACCCAATGTTTAAAAACACATGTGATCACACTTTGTCACTATGATAAATGGCAACACTATCTACAACTAAATTATGATTATAATTTACATATATTTATTTATTCATGATAAGAAATAAAGATAAATTTCATATTGGAACGCTTAGTCCCTATGAACAACAAAAAAATACATTACAAACGATATTTTTCTAGTCTGTTAAGACTTCAGTATAACAATAAAACAGACGGATTACAAGACAGCTAATAGTTATCATCGTAAGCTTAAAGTATTATGTATGTCGGGAAGATTTATATTTTACTAGATAAAGAAATAATTGATGTTTAAAAGTAGATAAAGATAAGTCTTTACGGATGGATATAATACAATTTTTTAGTAGGCTAATCAGCGAGAAGGTGCATATAAGTTAATCAGTAAGGATCTTGTGTTTACTGAAGTAGACAGATGAACGTGTAGTTAGCATATCAAGAATATAATTTTTTTTTTTTTTTTTTTTTGAACGATCAGAAAAGACAAACCAAGGAGATATTGCCTAAGGAAAGAGGGGTAAAGTCAATTCAACTCGATATACCTACCACAAAAATGGGAGCGTTTCAGAATCCCATATGTAAATCTCGTGAAACAAATGATTAGACTTTTGTGTCTCATGTCATTTTTTTCACAGTCCGCCTTACACGAGGCAACCGTAATCAAACTGAAGGAAAATGAGAGAAGTGACCTGAAGTATACGTGTTTTAAGTGGGATGAAAGTATAAAATCTTAAGAATGGTTTAGAAAAGCGATCGATTTTCTACTATATTTCTAAACATAATGTGTTTAAATACTCGGTCCACTCACTTGAAACTAGATCCCGTCATTCCGACCTTTACATTATTATCTATAGAACTAAATCTTTTGATCACTCCTTTTATATCCGTTCCGCAACCATCTGGAATTCCCTACCTACTCATATTCGCCATGCTTCTTCCTTTCTCTCATTCAAATCTCACCTTTTATAACATTTTTTGGTATCCCAAATAGATGCACAACAAATATGAATCTGCAACTGACTTATTTTATGGATGTATTATTCGGAACAATCTCTTCTTTTTATTTATATATTTTTTTTACCATAACGTATATAAACTATGATTATTAAACTATTACGTTTCGAGATACATCTTATGCCTCATCTTCAGACCTTTAAAAATCAACTAAAATACAATTCAATAAATATTATAAGCAACCATACAAACAATAAAAAGCATTATCAATAATTTAGAATTCATTTATCACTTAAAATATTTACAATCTGTTTATAAATAACTTTATTAAAATTCTATTTAGATATATTTCCATATTATATCATATTATAGGTCATATAATAATGTAATATTATTCACATATAGTTCCTATATACGAATTATCCTGTCAATCTGTTAAAATAATCTATTACTTCACCATCACATAATAATTCTTTTAAACATTCATATTAATATCTACTGTTTATTTTTGTTATCTTAAGGGACATAGTCCCAGAATAAAGTTTTTATTATTATTATCATTATTATTAAATATAGTCTAATTGTTATGGATACGTCTAAGTTAACAATAATAACAGCGTGTATAATTAGAACGTATTGATTATTTAATTTTCACTTGCATGAAAACTAATAGAATTGTAAGATTGGTATACACGAAACCTTTGGAAAGGAACTCTATTTTTTTTGGACAATACAATAAATAGATTATTTTCTATTTTTTATCTAGTATCTATTGATTATCCCTATATTTTTCATAATTAGGATTATGTATAATTTGTATTTACAGTCATTGCAGTAAAGTTCGAGAATATGTTAAATGATGGGAATCTAGAATCCATGCCCAAAATTACTTTAATAATTTTTACTGCTCATCTGAAGTTGAATTAAATAGGTAGCGAAGGAATTTTCCCAAGTCAATATGCATTCTTAAATCTGTACCTGAATATATGTAAATTAAATTAATTTTAATTCATAGATAAAATACATTTCAGCTTATGGAATACATAACAATACTACCTCAGATGAGCTGCAACATGAGATACCTACGCACTCCACCTTAATCTATAATCAAGAATTATTCCGCTTAAGTTATTAGTTAAGAAAAAACAACTCCCTTAAATTTATTGTCATTTTCATAAAATAAGTTGGTTACCTTAAACTTTGAAATATGAACCTTTCTTGCTATAATTCGAATGCACAAGAACCAACACTTGTAAAATTACAAAATTCTTTAGAAGTATTATATAACTATGTTTTCACTGTAACTATCCCTGGAAATACCTAGAGAGAAGTGCAAGCTGCATGAAGGGTATTCTCCAGGGAACCCTAGAAAATTACTCAAGACAAGTAAGAGGGAGGCTGATTATTTTCTCTGAAGAGTTTTAATGCTGATTCTAGCAAGCAAGACAACTCCTCTGTCTCATAGAATTGTAAATAGATTGAAATTTAAATTAAACAGAGAACTTTTTTCACCAACAATACATTCTCGAAGCTAGCCTACTTAAAACATAAAAGTGGATTAATCAATTAATAATAAATGATTTTACTTTCACTTACCTATATATGAAATATATAATAAGGGAAAGTATTGCGATCGTGAAAATTTTCGAATTCCAGTTTTGAACGGAAATACTTGTTTTAGAATCCCTTGAGTGCAAATGACCTAGTCCTGAAAAAATGTGTGCGTATAAAAATGTCTAGCGCGAAAAAGATAATTCGTACAAAACTGAAATTTCATATTTAGGACAACTATACGCCCAAAATAATACAGCAACTTTTTCATCAAAATAAGCTAAGCAAAAGAGCCACTTTACACTATGCCTTTAGCGCCTTTATACGACTTTCTTAAAAACGGCTCTAACGCTTTTGATTAAACTCACGAAATCGATGTAAAATTGAAAGGTTTTTAAAATTATGTAGGTTCTTTTCTGATGGAAATAGTTTGACAGTGCTTAAATGCTGGTATCTTACATTTTCTTCTTTTAAAGTGTCTTTAATTTTGTAGATTCTATAAAAATAACTCTATCATATTTTTATCACTGATAAAAAACAAACAAAAAAAAAACAGATAAATATATGAACGACTATACTATCTAACTAACGAAGAAAACTGCAAACATATTTTTTAAGCAATTTTTGTGTTTTTGAACATAAAGATAGTAATATAGATGTATAATATACTGTTGGAAAACTAAAGATTTTATAAAAAATATTATCTAATACACGAATTGTAAAAATAATGGAATGTAGTGAAAAGCCGATAAAACTAACTGATTATTATTTCAGACGATAATATAATAGACTATTAAATTAAACACTTGTTTCTACTGAAATTTAATTTAATTAATTCATTACTAATTTATTTTCATCTATAAAGGTATTTAAATTTTTTTAAATTGATATTAACCACGGAGGTAAGTGAGAGTCGTGTGTTGCGTGCACCAGATTTGTTTAGTTTCACTTACCTATGTATGAAATGTATAGTAAGAGAAAGTATTGCGATTGTAAACATTTGCGAATTCCATTTTTCAACGGAAATACACGTATTAGGCTCTCCTGAGTCCAAATAACCGGAGGAAGATCTGTGGGAAGTTATATTCAAGTTTACATGTTGGAATCTGGTGTTTAATGAAGGGATAGAAGAACAAGTGGTAAGCACGTCAAGAATGTAAGAGTTTTTTTTTTTTTTTTAATTTAAGGAGGGGTACTGCCGACGACGGAAAGAGGGGTAGAGAAAATTCAAGTCGTTCATACCTATATAAATGTAAATCTAATGAAGCAATTCATAAGTCATTATTTCACTTACTAATTAAAAGGAAAAATCTGCTCAAATAAAATATTTCGTTCATTAATTACTAACTTGATGGTACGTTAAAACCAAAAGAAATATTATTAATGGCCTAGAAGAATTAATGGTGCAGCCAAAACTGTCTAGAGCAAGAAGTGGCATTAATCTAGTACCTTTATGCTTTGCTAGGGCAACCTATCCTTCTCTTGCGAGACTAAATAATGAACCGCGTATTCTTGTTGAATAGATCCATTAGTTTTCTCTAGCCATTAGCCCACTCCCAATGCAGCCTTCTTGTTCTCTACCTATCCGCTTCTGATCCTTTGGTGGCGCACTAAATTTTCTCTTAGCCAGGAAAAAGTTCCCTATTTTCTCCACAGAAGGAGCATTCCGTGAGCTATTCTGTCCCATTATATGGCTGAAGTTATGAAGAAAAGAACAAAAACATAAATAACTAGATTTATTTCATTTTTTTAATTTGGTTTCGGGCCAGTTTTGGGATAGAGTAGAGATAAAAACATAATTTTGAAAATAGGAAGATAATAAACAGTAATAATAAAAAAATAAAAAAGATATGAAAATACAGGAGAATGGAATACGCCTTTAATTATGGCTTTTTTTTTGTTATTTTAGTTTAATTTTATGTAATTTGACTTTCCTTTTTTATATATTGTAAATATTGTATAAATGTAATCTTATAAGCAATATTATTATTGTCCATTGTGACAGATGGTAATATATCCGAATAAAAAAAAAAAAAAATTATGGGAGTGGCGTGGTATAGTGAATAGAGCACTAGTCTACTGTTCTCTGGGTCCTCGGTTCGAATTCCGGTTGTGACAGAATATTATTTATTCTTTTGTTTTAGCCGTGAGTTGATCCTGGAATTTGGAGACCCTCTTGGGGCAAACCCAGCCTCTATAAAGTAGTACACAAAAAAAGGAAAAAAAACTTGGCGGCTAAGCGTGGTCTAGGCCGAAACATCTCATTGCACTGCCACTTGTTCAGAAACGGTACGAACTTCTATATGTACGAGTACTAAGGTCAAGACCCTTCATGAGTTGAAGCGGTACATGTTTTTAATTAATTTATTTTTAATACATCAAGATATTATAATATAATTTTCATTCTGAAACAGACCCTTCGTCGAAAACCTATAACATCTTTCCCTACAGTTTCCTTTAATGATATTTCGCTTGTCCCGGTTGTACTGATCCGCTATTTAAGACTCCTGCTTGACAAACGTCTTACATGGAATCCACATACAAGACAAGAAACTGCTCAACGTTTTCGGCTTATCCAACACTTACTAGACAGACGCTCTAACCTTTCCCTTAACTACAAAAGACTCATTTACATGACAATCATAAGGCCTATATGGACCAACGGAGTTGAGCTAGAGGGCTCTACTAAACCATCCAATTCTTCCCGTATCCTATCCTTACAATCCGAAATCCTTCGTAAAATCCTCAACGTTCCTTACTTTGTTACGAATAAAATTATTCATAAAGACCTCCATGTTCCGTATGTAGCCGATTTGGTCCGTACCAGGTATCATTCCTTCTGTGACAAACTCCATTTCTTCTCTAATCCACTAGTTTCAATCCTTGCTTCCTCTACAATTCCTGATAATCCACCGAGACGTCTGAAGAGAAGATGGCCCGAGTTTAAAATAGATTTGGAGAGCTGCCAATGGGTAGTATCCCCAAATGTGGATCATGGCATTTGTATCTTCTATCATATTTACTAGATGTATATCATTATACAGTTGTAAATAGCAATAAATCTATAAAAATTGCTGGTAACTCCTATTTTAAATATATGAAGATATTTTGGTTAATGAAAAAATAATACAAATTTATAGTATAAAGTATGATTAAGTAAATAGAATCCCAAATGTCTCACCGATTTTGATGACATTTTTTTTTATAAAACTAGACCCTAAACGATTAGATTCTGCAAAATATTTGGGGTTCGCGAAATATACAACGCTCTCCAGGAGTTGTGTAAACCATCGGAAAGTTTTTCGCGTGAAAATCACATTTTATTAAATATCTCTGGTTCTAGTAAAGGTAGAAAAGTAAGTTCGGTGTCAAAATTACCCTATTTCAGAGCAAAATAATTATTATAAGCCATTACAGTTTATATATTAAAGTTTTATGCTTAATAATAACCCTAAAAATACAAGCGATCTCGCCAAAAAAGTATTTTGTATGAGGTGTCTTAAGACTTTGGTAATCACACCTAAAAAGGAAACTTAATATGAGCACAGTTTGCGTTTTTCGCGCAAAAACTTTCCGATTTTTTAACGCGACTAATGGAGAGCATTTACCCCTATTATTTTGCAAGTTCTGATGGTTTTACCTAAACAATTTCCATTTAAATCACCGAGACACATTAAGGATCATCTGCATGTTAGTTCATGTATATGAATAAAAACATTGTGAAACAAGGAATTTAATTATTATTTTCTCAGTATTAAGCTGTACAGTGGGATAAATAAAAAAAAATAAAAAAGCAACATTTTTTTAATTGGGAAAAAAATATTTTTCATTAATATGTTTCAGAAAAATTCCAACGGTTTTATATAAAATTAGTCGATAATTAAAAAAAAATGTTGAGTTTAACATTAAATTATAAAAGACTCAGCTTAGTTGGTCACGGAAATAAAAGGGGTTTTGGAGAATAAGGAAGACCACATTCCTTCCAAAAATACCAGATAATTAGGTTTTCTGACTAGGGAATAAAAATATATCCTTTCTCGTTGTTATCAATATTTTAATTTTAAAATATCTATGGAGGTTCTCATTGATTTACCTACCTCAAGAATGGTTCCTCCCATTTTATAATTGATAAATAAAGGCATAGAAGCCCTTGAAAGGTTAATAGTGCATGCAGCGCATATATTGGGTTGATGCAAAATTAATGCAGGTTTCCTCTATTGCAATATCTTAATTCCAATTGTGTAAACAAAGCTAATCCTAACATTGATCATTATTATACCAAAACAAACCTTATCTAATACCCTCTCTTTCACCATGAATTTGTTTAGTAAAATCGTTTTGTTCAGTGTGTTCAAAGGTCTTGAATCGAATTGATTTTCGTCAAATTTATTTTTACGAATTTAAATTAGGGCGCAGCGCTGCGCAAACGGCTCGTAATATTAATGAAGTGTGGGGTCAGGGGGCTATTAATGAGTGCACGGTGCAGCGTTGGTTCCAGAAGTTTCGCAGAGGAGATTTCGACCTCGAAGACAAGGAAGGTCGGGGCCGTCATCTTGCTCTGGACAACGACCAGCTGAGGTCAAAAGTGGAACCAAAACCACACGAGAAATGGCGGCGGAACTCGGAACTCAAAAATTGCAACGTCTTTGCCCAGCATTGATGAATCGGAAGGGGCCGATCCTGCTCCACGATAACGCCAGACCACACGTTGCACAACCAACGTTTCGACGACTGCACGAGTTGGGCTACGAAGTTCTCCAACATCCGCCTTATTCACCTGACCTCTCTCCTACAGACTTCCACTTTTTCAGGCATCTGGACAACTTTTTGAGGGAGAAAAATTTTCAAAACCAGGACGACATTGAAAATTCTTTTCGTGATTTCATTGAGTCCAGGGATTCGGATTTTTTTTTCTGGTGGAATAAGAAAGCTTGTTGAACGTTGGCAAAAGTGCATTGATTCAGATGGAAATTATTTTGATTAAATATATATGGTTAAAGTAAAGATATGGCGTATTTACAATACCTACTAAAAACCTGCATTAATTTTGCATCAACTCAATAGAAATCCTCCTTAGAATACCTTCGGGTAATAGAAGGACAAATGTCTGTGACACTTGTACATATCATATTTATATTTATATTTTGTGTAAAAATAAAACCAGAGGATATAAAAAAAAAAAAAAAAAATTAATTTACCTGGTTGTATGCAAATTACAGAAAAAGGGCTAATTCAGTAACGAAAACGAAAAATTAAGAATTTTAAATTAAGGGGATAAGGAAAAAACAACTACCTGTTTTTCATATTACTATTTATCAAATTTAGACACTTCAAAATAGTTTCTGGGTTTTGTACTCAATTATTTCGATAGTAAATATATAAAGATATTGTTGTAATGCAAACAAAAATGTTGATGTTAAATATGATTAAATTGTCGTAAAAAAGTGAAAACAAAAAATCCAAGTAGATATTTATAGAATTATTTAAGCTAAATGATAAATATTGTGTATTTCAATTTTTTAACAGTTACTATTGATGATTTTTTTCAAATATTATAGTTATATGATTCTTGATCTAGGGAATTAGAATTAAATATTATTTTTTATATCTTGTGATTTTAATCAAATGAAGACCTAAAAGGGAGCTTCTCCATTCATTAGATAAAGAAAAGTAACATTTTTTTCCTTTATCTTACCCTTTATTTATTGTTTACTATCAAGTAGTTAAATATTTTTAAAATTATATTTTTTCCACTAAAAACTCGAGAAACTGTATAATGAAGTACGGAAGATATAATAAAGTGAGATCCCATTTAGGGATATCAAAAGGTAAAATAATAAACCAAGATATCAAGAACGGAACGATGAAAAAGTATGGGTATAAAAAATACGAAAGGTACTCTGGTATATTTTAAAATTGTTACAATAAAAAACTTTTACAGGCAGAACGAGTATAAAATGAAATGGTACATAATTTAAAAGAACTAGAAAAGTTAAGTTAGCATGGAATAAACCAGAGAGTCATAAAAAAAAAAAAATAAATAAATAAACTGAGAAATAACACGTGGTAAGAATTTTAAAACGACGAACTTCATGTGCTAAGAAACATTTGGGGTAAAAATACGATACTTAATTCGGCCGAGATCACGCTCAGCCGCCAGGGTTTTTCCCCATTTTTGGGTAACCACTTTTTAGAGGCTGGGTCTGCCCCGGGAAGGTCTCCATACCCCAGGATCGACCCCCGGCTGTCGTGTAACAGAATAATAGAATAAATAATATTCCGTCACAACCAGGATTCGATCCCAGGACCCGGAGTACAGTAGACTAGCGCTCTATCCACTGGACCACGCCGTTCCCTTATATTTATATGCTTTTGGTAAAACCTGGTATTGTTCAATTCCTTAGCCGAGCAATAAATGAATTGAACAATTGCTTCTAAATCTGACCTCGATACTTCTATCCAGGTATCTTTTCTTATTTCTTTCTTTTCTCTACAACCCCTGGCATTGCAGTACCAATTAAGTAATGATGTTGGTTTTAGGTTTTGAGGCGTGAAACCCCGAGGGTCATCAACACCTTTATTTCTTCGGTTTATTCTAGTACCTAAATTTTGTTGTAATGTGGTGAGCATTTTTTTCGCACTGTTGCGCGAAACACACTACTTTCACTTACATCCTTCATTAAAATCAATTAAACCACATTTAAATTGATTTAGAGATGAAAAAGGAAATTACATTGAGTTTCAATAGAACATGTTTTCATTAAAATATCTGTTACATGATTATCTGCAACAGTAAATTGTATCCACTTTTCGTCACTCTATTTTACCTTTTACAACTATCTGTAGGAGATAAAAAATTTTGTAATGTCTTTAGTTTTCCAATGGTATACCATACATTTGTATCTATTACTCTTCTTATGTTTCAAAATACAAAAATTTCATAAAAGTAATATTTTTGAGTTTTTCTCCATTTGTTGGACATCGAATTAGTTACACATTTTCTTGTTTTTTATTGATGCTAAAAAGAAGGAATGGTTACATTTTTAGAATCTACAAAAATCACAGGTACTTTAGAGTATAAGAAAATACAATAAGTCATCATTTAAGCCCAGTCAGACTATTTTAATCAGAATAAAACCTACATAGTTTAAAATCTCATTAAAGTTTACATCGACATAGCGAGTTTGATCAAAATCGTAAGAGCCGTTTTTAATACAATCGTTAAAGATGCAAAATGCATGGGATAAAGCAGCACTTCCGATCAGCAAATTATAGTGAAAAAGTTTCTGCAACATATCGGGCGTATCTTAAATATGAAATTTCAGTCTCATACGACTTGTCGCTCTCATGCTAGACCTACCACACACACACACCTTCGACTTGGTTGTTTGGACTCTGGGGACCCTAAAATGTGCATTTCCGTTAAATAATATTATTCGAAAATATTCAATATTGCAATACTTTACTATATATTGTATATATAAATAATTGAAAGTAAAAGAAATAAATACATGATAGAGTCATTCCCACACAATTATTGTATTATTATCATTCTTATGTACATCCCACTATTTAATTCAACAGCTTATGAACCTTATGAAAGCTTAGCTTATTTTCTTCATAAGGTCAAGATATTCCTGCCAGACTTATTTATGTCATGCTTATAATTTATTTTTGTTTAAATAATTCTATGCACCTGAAGAAGATTCACTGTACATTCTTTACTATTAATGTTTCTGAAAATATCTCTTAATGAATACATGTTGATTACATACAATGGTATGAAATCATGATGTTATTATAGAAACATTTAGTGGCTAATCAATCATTTGATCGACTTTGTATACGCACATTCTATTTGACTAGTTTGTAAAATATGTAATTATTCAATATGTTAGGTTTGGCTCCATTCACTTATTGATGTCATTATATATTACCTAAACAAAAAATAAGTTTCATTTTTGGCTACTACTGACCCTCAAACTTTCCACTCTACAACAAAAGGCTCATTTGCATAAACTATCTTCAGGCATATCTGGACTTAAATAGTTGAGCTTCGAGGCTCTACTTAACCATCGAACTCTACTCGTATTCAATCCTTGCAATCCTAAATTCTTCGTAAAACCCTCAACGCTCCTTACTTTGTTGCCGATAAGCTCATCTATAATTACATTAATGTAGAACTTGTTGCAGGCTTTACTCGAACCAGGTATCATTCATTTCCAACTTCAATAATAAATTTAATTATCAATAATTTCGATCTATGCTTCCTCATGACCCTCTGAATCATCTGAAAAGATGGCCGGGAAACCTTTTGATTCAGGATATATATTTTTTTTTTTTATTTATTTTTTTTTATGGCTTTATTTAAAAAGTGTGCTGTATGTATATAAAATCCCCATCAAATTTACTATATAAATTTATTTAAACACAGTTGTAAACTTCAACACATATATTTTTATTATTATTGGGTCCTCAATGCTCCTTACTTTGTCACCAACAAACTCATCCATAAAGACCTTAATGCCCCATATGTTGCTGATTTGGCCGGTACATGGTATCAATCCATGACAAACTCCATTCGCACTCTAATCCTTTCGTTTCAATCCTTTCTTCCTCTTCAATTCCTGACAATCCTTCGACGCGTCTGAAAAGGAGATGGCCCCGGGACCTTCTAGTTTAAAATATTTTTAGAGTGCTTCCATTGGGAAGTTTTCTACATGTGTTTCATACCTTTTTATATTTCATTCAAATTCACTTGTTGTATTACTTGTTATACAGTTGTAAATTCTAATAAATAAATAATATAAAAAAATATATATATATAATTGGGCATAGTAAAAGAAAATCTCTAATTTTTACCTTAAGTTAATATTTAAGATACAAAATCAATTCTCGACCCGGATCACACCGGCCTTCTTACTCCTGACCCTGCACTAGCGGAACTTAATTACTCCTCGCCTGTTGAGAAGCTAAACGAACCAAGAAAAGGTAGTAATTAATTTTCAGGTCGATAATGAATTAATTACGGCGGTGAACAACTAAGTAGAAGTGTTCTTGGCATCTCTCTTTACCCGAGTTACTGTTCATTATTTCTCAATTCGATCTTAGTCCGGTTTTTAAAAAATTCTTTTTATGCTCTGATTGTTTGACTCTCTGGGTGATTAGCGTATATTATGAGGAAATTTAGTACGAAATAGTGTTTAACATTACAGTTTCGTCCTGATCCTAAACACAGGCTATAGGGAATTACGAAACCTCACGATGCTGTGACCTATGTTTTTGTGGAGCTTTCCAAAGCCCCAAAATTAGTTACTTTGAGAAAATTCTTTGGATTTAGACAAAAAAAAAAAACAAATATATATATATATTATATATATATATATATATATATATATATATATATATAATTATGCTAGAGAGTTAGTATTTACACTATGAATCCACCTTTAATACAAAATAATGAGGTAAAAAATGATTAAGTTTAATTATTTGCTTGTCATTTTTACTCGAACTTAAGGTCCATACAACGATGTCGCATTAATACGACAGGTAAGCGACGATCTCTGGTAGAACGACGATTTCTGGTGGATCGGCGACATCTGGTAATTCGACAAAACGATGTCTTGATTAAAAAAAAAAGGTGGTGAAAAGGACGCCTCACCTAAAATAAAAAAACTATACTTGCTTCCCGGTAGCTGATTCGAACGGAACTCTCTAGTGGGCAGCAGATGCACTGTTATCTAGATAATTACTACACTATTAATTAATACTATATACACAAATAACAAAATATATCTTCCTCGTTTCTTTTTAATTTAATTTTAAATTAAAAATAAAATAATTGAGATTCAAGCTCAAACATAATATGAAAAGGACCTAAAATTGTTTGTATGTGGACCAGACTACTTTTATAAGTGTTGGTTGTGTCCAGATGTTTTGATCGAATATTTGATGAATGATAAGGAGCTTAACGAGTCTTCAACACAGTGTATTATAATATTTCACATGTATGTTAGCTCCGATTCCTCTAACAATTACAATACCGACATCTAAAGCAATTCAACTCCACACTTAAACATGCTACGAATCCTAGAATTAATCGTATTCCGCTGAGAATAATGATAGCAAACCCTGGAACTCCCATCTCCATATGTATAACTTGGGATCCATTCTGTTTCCAACCGTATATGCCTCCTTTCCATGATTACAGATTGCTTTATTAAGAGTTAATTTAATCATTCTATATGTTTGCAGAATCATTTCAAACCCCTGCTTTGGATTATAATCGTCACTAATAGCGTACCTTGCAATGTTTTTACATTAGATATACACTGATTTAAAATAAGTTGTCCTAAAAACATACTATTTTAGTTTTTTTCTAGTTCCCTCTGAATTCAGAAATTTTAATGTTTGTAACTGATCATATCACATTATATATTTTAATATGTACAATTAACATATATATATATAGTGCCCAAAAAAACCAAAGGACCATTATTAATTCATATTATGAGGAAAAATGTATACAACAATAGTGTTTAGTAACAATAATAATATATTGGATCACCTGTAGGTAGCATGGTGGCTAGCATAACATCCTTCTAAAGGTCCTTAGGAAGGGACGTAAAAAGGTGGTCCCAAAACCGTGCGATGTCAGGAACTAAAAAAAATCAATTGATTAACTAAGAAATTTGAGCAATAAACATTAATTTCCTTTTACTCTTGGCCTGATATTTGCTTTGAAATTATCAGAATTGGAAGACAGTAGGTATTGGAACTGCTAGGACGTGAATAATGATATAGAAGAGGCATGATTAGATAGGGGATACCCGAAGGTTTAAGCACTATAGATAGGAATATAACGGTAAGTATGGCGTGACCTTGTCTTTTGTGTATTGTCTGACAATTTAAATCGCAGTATAATGTTAATAAAGGAAAGGAGCTATGAGTTAATAGTGAAGCCATGATCCTTGGAAATATTGTCTCCGATGGAAGGTTAGTAGTATGTTGTCATAAGTAACAACTATAACTCGTCGTATAACTAAGTCACTTGAGGACAAATCTTAAAAATATGTTCATAATTCGCTTTAGCCTGCTCTCAAGTGCAGTCGAGAGGCCCACATACAAGACACAGCAATAGTCAAAGGGGGGAGGGGGGTAGTAGGAGAAGGCAAAAGCTATGGAAAACATTTAGGGTACGTACTTGAGGTTTCCAGGTAAGGGTTTAGCCGATGGTAATACCAAGGTTTTTGACTGAAGAAACTGAAGGGGATTAGGATTACTAAGAAAGGTAGTATTGGATCTGAGGAGGGAAATGGAACTTATAACAATGGCTTGTGTTTTCATAGCATTTAGCCTTAGTTTATTAAGGTTTACCTACACACAAATGCCTTCCTCTCTCCTCCTCCGGTCCAGTGGGCTGGCCTAATAGCGGTTTTTCCACCCGTACACAAAATGTTTGTAGTACGGGTAGTTATGCCTATTGACCAGCCGGGGAAAATCGTTTTCAGTGAGGGCGTAGAGGCCTGTATCCCTCGATAATTTAGCCCTTAATGAATCGAAGGCGGTGCAGTCCATGATGACGTCCTCGGGAGTTTCCGGGATGTTGCAGCTAGGGCATAAGGGGTAAGGTATGATATTCATGTTATTAAATAGGAGAGGAGAGATGCTTAAGCCCAAGGCCACATCTCTGCCAAAAGGGTAGTATAAATTGACACATAGCATCCTGCTACGTATTTAAGTCCGATATAATAATAAATTAACCAAAACGTTGGCGTGCAAACATCATATTTTGCTAATAATAAAATTAAACTAATAATCATATTTATTTATGACGCCTCTACCCTTTCGGGTCATTGGCGTTCACACTTACATTTTATACTCTGCTATAATATATACTTCTTTTTAAATACTTGAATAAGATATTGGCTTTGTTTTCATCTTGTAATAATTCTTTTAGAGTATTTTCTATTTTTAGTTCAATTCTAAATTTATTGAAAATTGGACGATCTAACAATATATGTTTCACTGTTCTCACAGTGTCACATTGCGTACAAGTTGGGGCTTCTAAACCTTGCGCAAGGTCGCCTTGGGAGAATTCACTATGTCCTATTCGAAGCCTGAAGAGGATCACTTCATCTCTCCTTGAATTCCTGCTGGAGGTCTTCCAACGGGCACACTCTTTATTTATTTCATTTAATTTAGATGAATTTGTATTCCATTCGATTTCCCACTTTCCCTTCTGTAAAGAGCTGAACTGCCTTGTCCAGTCTTGCAGAGGGATTTTGTTGACTATCGTAGCTTGAGGTGTTGTTAAACGAAGTGCACAGTTTGCCGCGGCATCAGTTTTTTCATTGCCATAAATGCCACTGTGAGCGGGAAACCATATTAACACCACTTCTTTATTCTTCATCAGGATTTCACGGTGTATATTATGGATTTCTGCCTCTAACAGTTGGCTAATCTTTGAGCTACGAATAGCTTTCAAAACGCTCTTGGAGTCGGACACAATGGCAAATTTATTATTTAACTAATTAATGATTATTTAACTACATACATATATATTCGGCGCAACAACCCGTTATCGAGTCTAGGCCTCCCCCAGCAGCCTCCGCCAGACGGCTCTGTCTTGTGCTGCAGCAGTCCAGTTCCTGATGTTGAGCAGGCTCCTTGCATCCACCCCTACACCATCCAGCCATCTTGTTTTGGGTCGCCCTACTCTCCTTGCTCGGTGCACCTCTTCTGTTAGTATCTTCTTTGGAATTTCAGAATCAGTCATTCGAGCCACATGGCCGGCCCATCGGAGTCGTCCTAGCTTAATAATCTTAACGACATCAGCATCCTTAAAGATGTTGTAGAGCTCCCTGTTTTTTCTTTTCCTCCAGACTTCTCCTTCTCTTACTGCTCCGAATATTCTTCTGAGCACCTGTCTTTCGAATATTAATAGCCTGTTCTCGTCCGCCTTAGTAGTTGCCCATGCCTCTAATCCATAGGTGAGCACTGGACGTACCAGGGTCTTGTAAAGATTAACTTTTGTACTGGAGGAAAGGTTTTTGCTCCTAAAATGCTTGGATAGGCCGTGGAAGCATCTGTTTGCACTATTTATTCGTCTGCTGATATCCTGAGATACATCGTTCCTGGAATTAATTTCGGATCCTAGGTATACAAAAGTCTCCACTCTGTGGAACTTATAGGGGCCAATGTTCAGGAATGCAATATGGTCTCCACCACCACCCCCTACTCGCATATATTTAGTTTTATGCTCATTAACTGTGAGACCAAATTTTGCGACAGCTGTTTCAAAAGCAATGAATGCCTCCTTCAATGCCTTTTCTGAAGTCGCCACGATGTCAATGTCATCGGCATAACCTAACAGCTGTACAGTCCTGTTAAAGATGGTACCTGTTGTCTGAATTTTTGATTTTCGCACAGCTACCTCTAATGCCAAATTAAATAGAAGACAAGCAAGGGCGTCTCCTTGTCTTACTCCGCTATTGGTTCTAAATGCCTCAGAAAGATTTGACCCCACACGGACAACGCATTTTGAGTTTTTCATAGTCATCTTTACAAGTCTTATAAGTTTTCCTGGGACTTTAAGCTCTTCTAGGGCCTTGTATAGTTCTTCTCGACCGATGCTATCATATGCCGACTTGAAGTCGACGAAGAGATGGTGAGTGGTCAGCTTGTATTCCATACCCTTTTCCAGGATCATCCGTAATGTAAAGATCTGGTCGGTGGTTGAGCGGCCTCTTCTAAAACCTGATTGGTAATTTCCAAGTTCTCTCTCTGCGAATGGGACTAGTTTCTCAAACAGGACATTAGATAGCACTCTATAAGCACAAGAGAGTAACACAATTCCCCGATAGTTAGCGCATTGATTTCGGTCCCCCTTCTTGTGCAGGAGACATATTACACCATGGTCCCATTCCTGCGGCATCCTTTCTTCCATCCAGATATCCAGTATGAGCTCGAACAGTGCCTTTTCTAACTCCTCACCTCCGTGCTTCAGTAGCTCCGCCTGGATGCCATCGGTGCCAGAAGCCTTGTTGTTTTTGAGCTTACCTATGGCGTCTTCAACTTCATCTCGGTCAGGTGGTTCTAAGTCATCTCTTCTGTGCGATATAACGGACGTGTCTGGATGCTGATCTTGTTCCTTAGTAAGAAGCTGCCTAAAGTGTTTCACCCACCTTTGCAGAACTTGATCCTTATGAACAAGAAGTGTCCCATCTTCATCTCTGCAAGAGGTGACTTTTGGTGAGAATGTTTTTCTTCCATCATTAACTCTCTGGAAGAATAGTCTGGACTCGTTAGCTTTTTTATAATTTTCCATCTCTTCAAACTGTTTATTTTCCCAAGCTCTCTTCTTTTTTGTATGAATTCGTTTTTCCTCTCTTCTCCTCTCACCATAAATCTGAGCTGACCTTCTTGTGTGGCGTTGCAACATTTTCATGTAGGCTTCATTCTTACAAGCTGTTGCATGGAGACATTCTGTATCAAACCATGGTGACCGAGTAGGCCTATCTTTATAACCTAAGGTTTTCGCGGCTGCTGCATTCAGAGCCTTTTTCTACTGTTCTTCTATGCCATCAGCAGATGAACGCGTCCTTTTACACAATTCTTCTTTAAAATTGTACTGATACCTAGCACAGACTTCCGGCTCTTTCAGTTTATCGATGTTATATTTTCTTGCCGATAGATTTTTAGAACATCTGGTAACGGATATCCTTGTTCTGATTTTAGCTATGCTTAAATAATGATCCGTGTCCATGTTTGCTCCTCTGAAAGATCTAACATTCATCAAGCTGGATTTATGGCGGGAGTCGATTAAGAGATGATCGATTTGATTGGCCACAAGGCCATTTGGTGATCTCCAGGTAGCTTTATGGATCTTCTTTCCTGGGAAAAGAGTAGTGCCTATGGTTAGTCCAGAGTTTGTGGGAAAACTTATAAGCCGATGACCATTGTTGTTGCTTTCCATGTGTAGGCTGTAGGATCCAATCGTTGGCTTATATGCAGGTTCTCTGCCAACCTTTGCATTTAAGTCTCCAACAACAATTTTCATATCATATTTTGGGCATGCATCCATGACTCTTCCAAGGTCTTCGTAGAATTGATCCTTTTCTTGCTCATCAGCCACTTCCGTTGGGGCATGGCAATTAATAATGGTAATATTATAAAACTTACCCTTAATTCGAAGTCTGCACAATCGGGGTGTCACTGGATCAAAATCGATGACAAGTTGCCGAGCGCGTCCCCTCACAACAAACCCAACTCCAAAACTGTGTTGATTTTCATGGCAGCTGTAGTACAGAGTATGGAATTTCTTTTCAAGAGTCCCTTTACCTAGCCAGCGGATTTCCTGGATTGCTGCTATATCAATTTTATATTTGTCTAATTCCATAAGGAGGGCCCTAAGCGCCCCTAATCTGTGTAGAGATAAAATGTTTCAATATGCTAATTTTAAGTCAGTGTGGCAGTTCCGAAGTCGTTCCCTTTGAGACAGTCCGGCTTCTTCTGTATCTTGAGGTTTCGTAATTATTGTACTTTAAGGAGAGCGGGTAATCAGCCCACTGCTCCCGAGTCAGATGGAGGGGCTGCCTCCTCAGAGAACCCTGACATACTTCCCCATCCGGGGCGGCTTCCTAGGGAAGGTGACCCTAGGGTGAGTATTATAGATGACCTTGTGTCAGTGTAGGTGAATCGTGTACTGTTCTTTGTATATTTGTGCAGTATACTGAACTCGGGAAACCGGAGGATCGTTAATCCCCAACTAGCTGTGCACTTCAGCCAGCCCCTGCAGCTAAATGATTATTTAACTAATAATGATAAAATATCGTTTTAGTGAATTGACTGTGCTAATTGTAATGCTCTAATTCTTATTTAATTAATTTTAATATGAAACTGCTTACTTCCCATTATTTTTATTATTATGTATCGCAGAAATGACCACAATAAGCCCTTAAACATATAATCCTTTTGCTTCACTCATTGCCTTTTGCTGGAACATCATATTTTACGTTAGATTTTCTCAAAAAGATAGAAATATATTTTTTAGAATATTAAGAAAGTGAAATCCCATTATTTTCTACATTTCAGCTAGTATCATAAGTATGAGAAAAAATCATTATTTTACTTCACTCATTACTTTTAGTTCATAATATGTTTTATTCTGATTATCCATATTTTAATTTTTGTTCAATTAAAAACAATATATTTTTTGTAATATTAAGCAGGTAAAATTACACTATTTTTATTATTTTACATGGTAGTTAAAATAATGGCAAGTATTATAATTTTTTTTTTTATTTACGTACCACCTTTGGTTCATAATTAATTTTTTAACTACACATTAACTTTGTATTTTTTAATTCTTTAAATATCTTTACTAAGGAAAATTTTTTATAAATTATTAGCATGGCACCTACAAACCATTTATTTATTTAAGTAACAAGCATAGATTTTTTCTTATATTATCTGAATTTATTATACTTTTTAGTTAAAAAAAATACTATAGTTCGATTTTATTTCTTCGAGTAATCCAGCTTCTGAGAGGTTATGAAAAAGCCAAAGTTTGGGTGGCTGTAAATTGAAAGCTAGTAGTGATTGAACAATTAAGTTTTTATATCATTATAACGATATAAACAAATACATCGTGCCAAATATGAATATCTGAGATACTATAATTCCTGGGTGATTTAGCATAGAATGACCTAATAAACAAATTTTGGATTTGCTTTTCAAAACTATCTTATGTATTATATTTGTGTTATATACTGTATGAGTTTCACGTTAGTAAGAAATTTTCGAGAAAAAAAATAAGCTACCAAAAATATGTTTCGTAATAAAAATAATGTATTATTATTGTTAAGAGCCGAGCTCTAGTTCTGTCACTGACAACTACATAAACAAGTTAAAGAGACATCGTAAACTTTTCCACAGGAAGGCACTTCGGGAAAATGTTCTGGAAGATAAGCAACTCTATTTTCTATTGTTTTCCTTTTCTCTAGCTTTCAGAGATTTGTTTCTTTACCAATGTTATATTTTTATGTGCGAAACTCTCCACTGATACCGTAACATTATATTTATGTTATTTATAGTTTATTAGAGCTTTTAAAACTGTTTGTTTTACTACCTATTTATATTCGTCATTCATCTTTCTAACAGATTAAAAAAATAATAATAATAATAATAATAAATAAAAACAAAATCTCGTTAATGTTCATAAAAGCAAGTTAGTATATAATTTCAAATAATTTGATAACAAATTAAAAAAGAAAAGAGCTATTTTTTCAAATATAATAATTGTATTATATATGTATAATATACTGTTGAAACATGACAGATAAGGCATGAACTTAACAATATTGTACTGTTATATTATTTATTTAAAAGCACATGTTTCTGACGAAACTGAATATACATCTTTCAACCTGTTTTTTATTCAATTCTAAATTTGTACTGCTGTGCAAACTCCGCCAATTCCTCCTTCCAACATATTTCACCATCATCCAGTCCTACCTCTCTGATAGATCCTTCAAAATCAACCACAATCGTTTCTATTCATCCATTTTTACTCAGTCTGTTGGTGTTCCTCGAGGCAGTATTCTATGGTCGATTCTTTATACAGTCTATTAAGGTAATGACACTCCAGTAGTCCCTGTTGAACAGATTCGATACCTAGGACTCCACCTTGACAACCGTATCGCTTGGAATCCCCATACAAGACTGAAACGATATGGAACTCCCGGACGTTTTCGACTACTTCAACAGTTACTGGACAAACGCTTAAGCCTTCCAATTAATACATTCATAATGTATTCATGCATTTTATCTTTGAGCAGCATAGTTACTTGTTGTATGTTATTATATTTACTTTACTTGTAGTATGTGTTGTACTTGTAGTATATAATATTAAATGTTGTGCGTTTGCCTATTTCCCCATCTTTTATAAATAATACTATTAAAGTACAGATAACAATAATAAAGAAATTTCTAACCTTTTTTCTGAAATCGTACGTTTTTGAGATAGTGACATGATAAATTAAAACCACTTTTTGAAAGTACGATAAATAAATAAGATTAATTGTAATACTGGTACAAAACTTAAAACAAATTTAAAATAACTAATAATACTTATGTTATAATTTTTATTTGTCTCAGTGAAGAATAATTCGTTCAACTGATACATAGTCATGTGAGACACAGACGCAAAGAATTGATTAATGTGAAAGGCAATTTTTAAGACAGATATTAGAACCTATACAGAGGGAAGGAGTTCTAAGAACAGTAGGTTCAAGGGTATGAAATCGTTAGGACATGTCCTACGAATGGATAAGAATTTGAAGAAAATGGAAAATCCATTAGGTGTGCTGCCAACAGAGATGACTGGACAAAGGTGGTTGCTACATTTGTCTGTTGCGCCATAAATGGTAGAAGTTGCTATATGGTAAACAACTATACACACTAATTACTTTTATAAATGTCATTTAGTTATTTTTTCTTTGATAATATACAGTTGTAAATTTCAATAAAAACATTAAATAAATGAAAAAAAAAATTATTTAATAGTTCTTTGATTGATTTTTATTTTTTTTAATCCACTACTGAGTTTAGTGAAAGTTGATTTTTTACATTCTTGATTTAGAAAGGTCCCGAAGATTTAAAAATGTAGGTGTATTAAGAATTTCAAAACAAGGTTGCTATGAATAATGCATTAAACATGAATATTGAACCGATATGGAATGTTCTAGTTTTCATAGGATCCTGGCTCAACTTATTTTCGAATAACATACAACTACCACGCTAAAGCCTTGTCTGAGCATTAATGACCTTGCTTGGGGTTGATTGATTAAGTTTTGTAAGTCATTTATACAGATGGGGGATAAGGTGACAGAAACCAAAGGAATACTCCATCAAAGAAGTGATGATGAGGTTTGTTGAGGACAATGAATATTTGGAAGCGGGGAGACAAAAAGAATCAAACCAGTTCAGAACATTGCTTGAAAGAGAAGGGGTGTGTAGAATGGTCTAATCAAAAGTTTCGAAGGTTCCTACCAAATCAATGAGATGTGAATTCCTATTGGTTTAGGGGAAAATTAATATTGATTTGACCTAATGCAACAGTGGAATAGATAAAATAACTAACATCTCCCAATAGGCACAAATCAAATGGTTGTATTTTTATTTTCATGCCTGTTTTCTTTTTGTTATTTAACTTAACAAAAAACATAAAAATTTATACTTTGAACTAATTTATATCGCATAGAAATTATTATTAATACCTTACATCAAAAGAATACAGGTTGGAAATAATTATCTTTAAATGTTAAATAGTCCTTGAAAATGAGTTCTATGATTATAATAACTTAAAACTTTAATTTATTTCTTTATTTTACCAGTTGAAAGTAGCTTTTAAAAGAGCTATCTTTTTTATTGTTACCATATATAAAAGGTCAACTAGATTTAAATATTTAACTTTTTTTTATATATATTTTTTTTATTTATTCCAATTTACAACTGTATAATGGAACACAACAAATAAATTTGAGTGAAATATAAAAAGGCATGAAACACATGTAGAGAAGCTTCCCAATGGAAGCACTCTAAAAATATTCTAAACTAGAAGGTCTCGAGGCCATCTTCTTTTCTTTAGGAGGATTATATGATGGGAATGAAGTTTGTTATGAAAGGGATGGTATCTAGATCGGGCCAAATCAGCAACATACAAAACAGAATATTTAAATTTAGATTATAATAAAAGAAAATAACATACCTTATGTAATATGAAAGCTGTGTTAGGATACATAATCTGACCATGAACCATTTCATTCAGCATTTTTGCTGACAACGTGCTTTGATGTTTGCCCTGTACATGGGCATTCGCAGGCTGTTTCTCCTTCCGCCCCTCCCTCAGAGGGCACCTGTCATCTTACGGGGTGGATCGTCCCGGAACCTCGTTTGCTTTAAAATCGTTCTGAACTGCGAACGGTAGCTGCTACCACTGTCGCCTATTCCCAACTCTTAAACATCTTTTGACACTCCCTCTCTTCAAATAACATCCGTGATCTTCTCAGTATAACATGGTTGTGCCGTATCCTGTATTCACCTTCTATTTTTACTGGTCCTATTATCGTCCTATTCCCGCACGATACCTATGGTCCTACTTTCCTGGTTATGTTATCCTCAGAATCTTTCTCTTCTTAATTTACAATTTTTCATTAACACTTTTACTATTACAGAGGCGTATAGTCTTCTGCGCGAATGAAATGGTAATGTCTGAAATTACAAGGAGAGAATCCGAAATATGTCTTTCCGATTTTAAAGAAATTTTTAAGTGAAACTAGACATTAAATCATTAGACTGCAAAATTATAATGACAAACACTTCCCAGTATTCGCGTAAAAAAAAAAAAAAAATAAGAAAGTTTGCGAAATAAAAATACATTTTATTTAATATCTCAGGTTCTAGTAAAGGTAAAAAAAAAAAAAAGATTGGTGTTAAAATGATCTTGTTTCTAAACGAAATAGTTAAAAAAGTTTTATTCTTGGTAGTAACTCTATTAATTTATATAATCTCCTTAAAACACTACTTTTAATAAGGTTTCTTAAAAATTATGCCCCTTACTCCTAAAAAGGAAACTTAATCTAAGCACAGTGAGCAAAAAACTTGAATATTTTAATGGCTTATTTTTTATTATTTATTACGTTTTGAAATAGAGTAATTTTGGCAGTAAACTTATGTTTCTACATTTACTAGAACCGTTGATATTAAATAAAATGCGTTTTTCGCACGTTTAGTTTCCGAATATTTTACTAGACTCTGGGATGCGTTGTTCCCAAATATTTTGCAGAGTCTAATGGTTTAATGTCTAGTTTTACCTAAGGAAAATGCATCAACATCAATGAGACACATTCGGATTCCTCTCCTTCTAAGAACCACATCATTCAACTTTATCACTGGCAGTGTGCTTTGTGAAGTTTGCCCAGTACATGGGCCTTCTCTGGAAGTGCTTCTCTTTTCGCTCCTTTTTCCAGAGGATACCTGTCTCCTTACAATTGTACAAAAACCTATCTTGCTTTACAATTATTTTTAACCATGATCAGTCTCTGCGGTCTCTTTCTGGTTACTATGTTAAGAAACATCCTCGAAAGACATCAAAAGAAGATCAAACTTCAATTTCAAATAACGTCTCTGATCTTTTCATTATAACATGGTTGTGCAGTTTTCTGTATTCACCATATTATTTTTATTGGTCCTATTATACTCCTCAAAACATTTCTTTCCTTAATTTACAATTTTTCATTAATGCCTTTTTTGCTGTCGAGGGCGAGGAATTCAGAGAAGGTTTTCTGAGCGAATAAAAATATGATAATGGTTGAACTTGATATTGCGGGAGAGACATCTCTTATTGTTTGTATTTTTTTTTTTTTTTTTTTATTCGTATATATTACAATTTGTCATAATATACAATAATAATAGTGCTACAGGATCTCATTCATACAATATTTACAATATAAACAAAATAAACAAACGTATACAATAACAAAATTTGTAGACAAAATAAATAAAGTTATCAAATAAATAAACAAAATATGTCTCATTCATACCTATGTACAATATTTACAATCAGCTCGGGAACCCCGGACGGGGCTTGTTCCACCACTTGGAAAGGACAAGCAGAGTCCAAAGGATCCCAGCGCCTCCCTCTCAGCCGCATCACTGGTGAGAGCCAGCGGAAGCTAAGTGAGGGCGCCACAGCCACAATCACACCGCACATGAGAGGAGAATCTGACCAGTGTCAGAACTCCAGAATAGATGTTTTACAATATGTCTCGGGGCCACTGCCGTTTCAACCTTCTAGGTGGGTTGTATGGATGAGTGGAGCTGGATTAGGATGATGAATGAGGTTCTGGTGGAATTTGGAAAATTTGGATGGAATTATGTCTGAAATAAATGGAACATTAAGGTCGTGGTGCAAGGTATAGTTGGATACATAATAAGGAGCATTTACTATTATTCGCAGGACTTTGGATTGAAAGGATTGAATGCGTTTAATGTTAGAACGTTTAGCTGTCCCCCACAGTCCGTAGGTCCAGATGGGCTTCAGTATTGTCTTATAAATTAATAATTTTTTGTCAACTGTAAATTCAGATTTTCTGTTAACTTAGTCTGTATAACTGTCCGAATCGTCTGTTGAGTTCTTTTCGTTTAAGTCTTGTATGTGGGTTCCACGTCAGTCTTTTGTCAAGCAGTAAGCCAAGATAGCGGACTGTATCTTTGTATTATTAGTCAGATAAATATTTATGATAACAACCATATTGGCTTAAAATCAGTGCAGACCTGCGTTTTTTCTTTAACATGTTTATAAAACTCTATCAATATACAAAGCATTGACATACCCTCGTTTCCTTGACAGAGGATGCACTGGCTGGTGACGCTGGTCCTCCTGTTCTGTTCCTCCTCGGCGGAGGAGCTGCTGCTGGGCTACCTCACCGGCTCCCAGCGAGCGCCCGGGGACCAGGAGTACACCAGGCCCGGCCTCACCATATCCGGGGCCATCGCCTTCGCCGCCGACCAGCTCTCCAAGGGGATCCTCAAGCAGAAGGGCCACAGCCTAAGGTAAGTCAATAGCTCTTATGTTACGTATCAGTATTCAATAACGTTCGAAAGCAACAGGAACTATTCTGTAATAGCAACATCAGTAACTGCAGCAAATTCACAACACTGACATGGAGCCTTCACATCAGATAACGCAAAGCAAACGGCTAAAACTTATATATTTACTACTTTCATGATGTTCAAAATTTAAACTTTTTTTTAAACATATTTATTGATACTTACAACTGTATTATAAACATCAAGTAAATGTGATAAACAGAGTAAACAGACATGAAAAAGATGTAGAGACGCTACCCATTAGCAACACTCTAAAAATATTCTAAACTAGAAGGTCTCGGGACCATCTTATTTTCTTAAAAAATTATAAGAAAAAATGATGAAAATTAATTAGCGATTGGCGAGCGCACTGTGGTCAAAAATCTAATTTATTTGCTAAAATCTAAAACTTCCCTATATTTCACGTTTGACGTCTCAGAATACGGGAAAAATAATACAAAATCTGGTGCGAGCAACACACGACTTTCACTTACCTCCGTTTCTAAAATCTATTAAAGAATTTTCAAGTACAGTAAGAGATAAAAATTAGTAAAACCATTAAAGAATATATTAAATGGAATTCCCATAGAAACATGTGTTTGATTAAAAAATCTATTATATTATTATTCAAAGTGATCAGTTTTATCTGCTTTTTATCACTCATTATTAACTTTTACAAGTTTGTGGATTAGATATTATTTATTCTAAAAGCTTTAGCTTTCCAACGGTATATTATACGTGTATATGACTGTTGCTATGTTCAAAATAAAAAAATTGCACTAAAAAAAATATGTTTTCATATCGAATTCGTTCAACTTATATATTTATTTGTTTTTTATCGGCGGTAACAAGATAATATATTTATTTTTATAAAATCTACAAAATTAAAGGTACTTTAGAGGAAAAAAATGGAAAATATCGGCATTTAAGCCCTGTCAGACCATTTTAATCAGAATGAAAGCCCATTAAATTTTACATCGAAAAAGCGAGTTTAATCAAAATCGTCGGAACCGTTTTCGAGAAAATCGAAAAAAGATGCAAAATGCATGGTATAAAGTGGATCTTCTGGTAAGCTCATTTTGATGAAAAAGGTTTTGTAACGTCTCAGGCGTATATTTGTCTTAAATATGAAATTTCAGTTTCATAGGACTTACCGTTTCCCCCCGGGAGTTACCACACACACACACACACACACACACACACACAGACCTTTTTGCGGGACGTGTATTTCCGTTGAAAACTGGAATTCAAAAATTTTCACGATCGCAATACTTCTTCTTACGATATATAGTAAGTGGAAGTTAAAAAGTCTAATCATGGGTATGAGTTGCTAAACCTGCTAATAAATGTATTTTATACCATTTAGGAAATTCTTGAAATTGTAGATTGTAAAACTTTTGATTCGGAGTATTGTGTCTGAAAAAAAACTATTCATCACTCAAAACGCAAAAATTCTTTGTAATATCTAAAGACTAGAAGGATTGATGAAACAAATCATATAAACAAATCCTTGGGGTAACTTGGTGGTTATATAGTTTTTTGTTATTGAACAGGGGCATACATTTACAAATTGCTAAATTAACACTACAGGTGAGATAGCAATTTATATTCAATAACGAGTTTAGAAATATAATGTCTTACCTGTCTCAGCAATGTCCATTGTTAAATAAAAGCAAAAAGACTTTGCTCTAAATACACCTTGAACATAATAAATGACCATCGAATAAAAATAATCCCACTGCCGGTTATTAGGCACTTGTGTGAAAAGGAATGATTTATTCATTTATTATTTATTTGTAAACACGGTATGGCGGGAAATATTAGTATTAATGGTCTTGCCAACAAATGATAAAAAGGTGAAGCTCTAGAAAATTCCAAACTTTGGACTTGACTTTTGTCCACCTAAATTGGTGATTTGGCCCACTGTGCATCGGGAAAAATATATTTTTATAGATTCTAACCTAGCTTTCTTGAAAGAATCCTTGAACTCGGTATTTTCACTACTAAATAATGTTATGCGGTTCCTGCCTTTACCGGCGACTATATTTTCTCCTAAATTTCTTTTAACAAGTTAACAAAGATACTAAATACCTAATTTCATCCAATTGTTCAAACGTATATTCTGATCAATTACTCTCATCGTCACTACCTCTGTTTCTATAAGTAACCATGTATTTCATATAATTTACTTTTATTTTCCGCGTCTTCTCCCAACAGTACCCTAAAACAGAAATTTTACCACCGATATTTAAATATTTGTCGGTACTTATCACCCTACTAGTGATATATTCGAATGCATAATTATTTTTCAATAAAATATAAAAAAAAAACACTACTGTCAAGATTCTCAAAATTGAAAGTTAAAAATTATTCAATCACTTACACTTACTTACTGGAGCCTATTTAGACTTATGGGTCACAACTACAGCAACATCACAGCCAAAGATACTCGCGTACGTAAAATTCAAAGTTTTCAAATCAAACCTTTCAGAACTATAATAATATCCTACATGAGCAACGTTACTATCCATACAGATCTTCTTAAGTCAACAGTCAACGAACGATTCGGACCCTTCAAAAACATGTTCACGACTACTTACACGAACATACCAACACAATGATCACTGCCATATTCCTCAGAATACGCATAGAAGGCTAAAAAGAAGTTGGATGAGGGATCTCCCGTCATAAATCTTAAATAGAAAGCATGCCTCTGGGCATTCTACCTCATCATGTCTATCCCGACACAATATCAAAATCTTATCTCACTGATTTTCAACTGCTTGGAAAGTGTAAATAAAGTAATATTAAGATTTTTTTTTTAAATATAGGTCTTTCTATTTTGTACACTTGAGGTTTAATACAAAGTTTTATTTATGTTTTTTTAATTTTAATTAGTTACGAATTTTTATTTTCCAATTATATTTTATTTTTTATATTTTTATTAACAACTTTATAATTATATATAGTGAATGTTTTGGGCTTTTGCCCCATTTCTAAGACTAAAATAGATAAATGTAGTCTACATACAATTTTTGCTTAAATCAATTTGAATTTAAGTAATTAATTATTCCTGCAATGATCATAACATGGTTAGATAGATAGATTTAATATGGGTTCAAATGTGAGATATAATTTAAATATTGGTACACAAGTTGATTTCGTGTCATATTTTTTAAAACTTTGTTAATATTATTATAGCCAAGTGTTATGTATCCATTCTAAAATTAAAATTGAATAAGATCGATAAAAACGATTCTATTTATTTCAGACCTGAACGCACCTCAAACCTCTCCGAACACTTCAAGCTGATTCTTATTAAAATTGTATTCAATGTTTCTGCCAAGCACATTTATACCGTCAAAAGGAATACACAAATAAAACATATATTTGGCGGCAATAAACTAATTATTAACGCCATTCAAATATTACAATTCAAAGGAACATACTAGTTGAGGGTTCAATCTCAGTTTGTCACCGCTACCACGGAGTTCGATGATCTATTGAACCAATGATTACTCTCTCTCACCTCAAAGCGGTCTTTTCCCTCTTCTGCTGGAAACAAGGGACCTCGTGGGCGGAAAATACGCAGAAGCTGATGAAACCACAACAGTGTAATGTTCCAGCGAAAGTTAGGAGTTGTGTCAGGCTAAATTTAGTTGAGCAAAGAGATAAATTGGACGAGTAAGTTGGGGAGGGCAAACGGTCCTTCAGGTGGGTGCTTGCTTCTGCTTTTGTGGCTCGCTCTTGGAATAACTGGTCGGCCGATGGGAGGGTCATAATGGAGTTACTGGAACCTAATTATATCGGCATCATCGAATCCCATATCGAACTTAGTTCTGCTTTTAACTTCATCATGTAAAGTAACCTGTAAGAAAGCTAATCACTCCAGAATGTTGCGGGCGAAACTTGTCGGCAACCACTTCGTTGGGATAAACTATTTTGGTCTATTGTGGCATAAATTAAATTCATATAGCTGATGTAACTATATTCCAGTTGTATTAAATGATGAAGGAATCAAAAAAAGTAAATTTGAAATAAAGAATTTCAAAGACGTGCTTTAGAAATTATTTTAATTACAGACCGGATTTACGTGCAGTGAAAACATCAAAACGTGCTATATCGTGCTATGAAAATTTCGAAATGTGTAAAATAGTGCAGTGAACCCTAAAGTATAAAATTTTGGGGTGTATGTACCTTAAACGTCCAAAAAAAAAAAAAAGAATTAACCTAAATCTATATTGGTAGAGTAACTTAACTTTTAAAAGTTAATATCTTGGTAAATTACTTCCCTATAGTAAAGAATCACGTGAGTAAAAGATCTATTCACAATTTTTTCGTACCTAGAAAAAATTATCCAATTCATTAACTAGTTGATCATCAATTAATTATTTATCTGATTTGTACCTTCAATAGTTAATTAATTGTGAATTTACATAGCATATCATAACTCACTGAAAAAAGTTGAAAGAATTGATCGGAAATTATAAATAGAGCTATATTATGTATACCAGATAATTAAATAAATAACTGTATATTACTTTTAATTTAAATAATATTCAATGGTAATTGACAACTATTTTCCTATAGACCTATTTTTTTCTGCCTTAATATATGCTTGTGTCCACCTAACAACAAAATAAATAATAATAATTTTTATAAATTACACCCTAAATTTTAACAGGGAAGAATTTGTTATAACTGTTTTACAATAGGTGTCTGGGATTTTCTGTCACACCCCATTGATTTTCACTGATCAGAAGCAATACCAATCAGTTCTAAGCTCGGGCTAATTAGATATTCATTTTTTATTTTTCGACGGGACACTAGTTAAATTATTTAAACATTGATATTCAACTTCTTTAACCACTATAAATCCTAAAGAAAATCTGAGATTTGAAATCGCACTTAAAACTAAATACTCAGAGAAAATTCTGAAGGGTCACAAAGAGAGGATTCAGTAAAACAACAATAACAATGAACTTCTTCGAATTAATCCCAGTAGTGGCTAATTCTAAAGTGAAGTTAAACTACTAAAAACAATAGGGCACATTGTTAGGCGAATGTGTTTACTTAATGAAGTCAGTAAACCTAATATTTTGGTTCGCTTTATCTCTTTTTAACTAATAATTTTGTTTTAACATAATTTATTGAAATTAACAACTGTACTAAAAAAAATACAACAAGTAAATATGATATAAGAAAAATGACATGAAAAAGTCTTGTAAAAGAACTACCCAATGGTAGCACTCCTGTAACTAATAATTTAATATTAGATTTAACCAGAGAAAGATGAAAAGTAAAATTTTAAATATTTGTTAGTATATCTATGCATTTTTATTAACTAAAATTTGGTTCGATCAGTTTTGATATTAAAATTTAATAATCAAATTAAACTCAAAATGGCATACAATTTGTACTGTATTTAGTTCAGTAAAAATCAAAAACATACAATTTAACCCAAAAAGGGCTTTCATTATTCCTTAATATATGAACGAGATAACTGTCCGGGTTTGAAGCTGATACACGCACGGAAATAACATGAGCAAAATCATGGAAATCCCGTCTCTAATTATAATTAAAGATTGGATTTTCACCAAAAATATGTAGTTAAAACCTGAAAATATGCCGTAACCATTTTATAAGTATGACATAAACATATTAAAAACACTGATAATTCACAAGGCTTCGTTACTGCCGTAGACAGGTCAGAGTGGATAAAAAATACTGAGGAGGCCAAGATAGGGTAGCGCCGTTAGATAGGGTAAGATATAATAAATAGTTTATTTGAAATGTATAATAATAATTAACCGAACAAAGTAATAACCGTTGTTATTTCTATATTTTATTATTTATGTATCGTCTCTTATCTTAAATCTATAAACTAACGTTGATATAAATGATTTCAAAATTAATACTATTTCATGAAAACAGATTTTTCACTGTAAACTAAATGGGATTCCTATGGAAACATAATTTAAATTATAAAATGTAACATAAATAGTTCTTTTGCAATACAAAGCAGTTACAAAATTAATAGGATAAGAGCCTTTGTTATTTCTATAGTTTTTGAACACATTCATAGCAATCAAGTTTTTAAATTTTTATTATTTCAAGCAATTAATTTTTCAGTTATCTGTGCTTTACTTTAAAATAAGAAACAAATAAACTTAATCATTTTTTATACATGTTTTTCATTTCTGCCGATAACCTATATTTATAAAATAAAGTGCCATTTTCTAGATTTTCTGGACTATGGTTGTGAAGTTGGAATAGTTCCTAGAGGTTCTTCGTACCATCTAGATGTGCAATAAGGCTGGGTTTGGGAAAATTCGTTCTCTAAGTGGTTAAAAAAAAAAAAAAAACTCACAAAAAAATTGGTTTTGTAATAACTCAAAAACTATAGGTCAGTGGAAAAACTATAAGTACTCATGACAATCAAATTTCTAACCTCCTGGAAACAAAATCGTTTTAATTAATTAATTAGCAAAGATAGTATTACAATTTATAAGAGGTATTTTTAAGCATATTGAGCAAGTTCAATTATTATTAGTTTTTTAAAATAATTCAAAATTTTATTCTTTCGTTAAAAAAAACAACAACATAATAGGAATTATTTCTGGATACAAAACAAGCAATGTTTATTCTGGAGGAAGGCCCATGCACAATTGAAGAAAATACGCATCAAGTTGCAAAGGAGTTATAATGATATACAGCAGTTATGTTTAAAATATAAATCTATGTTATTGAATAATTTGGATTTGGCTACTTGGATTCTGGTATGTTATTGTAACATAGAGTAAATAAAATTGATATCTGGCATGTAATAATTATCTTTTATTCATCATAAACAGAGAAACTTATAGCTATGCACCTGAATTTCTTTTGTATGACCTCATTCAACATAGTCACTATCAATATATTTCTTTATTTATAGCAATTTTACAACTAAATTATTTTATTTATCACATTGAATTCAGCTAACTGCCGAAGATAATGAAGTGTAGTTTTTATTTTAATTTTTCAATATTAGAAACAAGATATTTATTATTGTATTAGATTAATTATGTCCATGGTGGTACATTAAATAGTTCACTGTATAATATTCTACGGTTTGCGAAGAAATTAGCTTCTGGGAGAAATATCTTTTAGTCGCCTCATGCCGTTGGGCTCTGAAAGAGTAAGGATCCCCGTATTTGATTGGTCTATCCATTGAACGTCACTTTATGCTATTGTGGCTAATCGGATGATGCTACAGTGGGAGCCCTAAATTTTGCATATCCAGGTTAAATTAGGATAGGATTCCCGTAATTAATGAACTTAATTACCAACCTGTTACAAAATACAATGGTTATGTTAGATGCAAAACGTCATGAATACGTTAATCTTGGTTGCCACATCCCCAAACAACTGATCCAATCATATATGTCTTATAGTTACTCCGTCCATAAACGCATTAATGCAAATTTAAATAAGGATAAATTAAAATATTCGCGAGCAAAGCCGCGAGTTACAGCTAGTTAAACATAAATACCCTATTCTAATTGCACTTGTACGAAATAGGGTAGGGTCCGCTAGTTCTATATAAATTCTGTAACAACCTAACCTTACAGACTTGTTAATATACCCTTTGATTAGACACACGACTTTTTTTTTAGATTTCAGGTTGCGGAGACGTACGGACAGGAAGAAGCAAGCATTCGACAGACAGCCTCGCTCTGGACTTCCAACGTCTCGGCTTACATCGGCCCTCAGGAGACCTGCATCCACGAAGCCAGGATGGCTGCAGCCTTTAATCTTCCGATGATATCATATGTAAGACAGTACAATGTTGACTTTAACTGTACTATAGTTACTATAGTAATAAACACAATATTATAAAGCCATAATAGTTAATAAATATAAACACTCTACTCAATGAAATAGAGTCTAAACGTTTATGTATTTGGTAACTATTCGTGGCCTTTCTACAGAGCCATGAAAGGACACACGTGGAAAACCAATTAACAGATGAATAGGCTAAACAAACAAAGACTGTGGCTACATCCAGCAATTTGGAAAACAATGGCGCACGGTATACTAGGATACAGCAGATTGTCTGAGAAAGGTCACAAATATATGTACTTAATATATGCACACACAAACACACTGTGTATATATATATATAATATATATATATATATATATATATATATATATATATATATATATATATATATATTATCAGTTCGTCTGTTAACATATATCTCCAACTTAAGTTACCATGAAAATAGTTTCAAAATATTATCTAAAACATCAATTGTAAATAAATATAGTTAGAGCAGGCAAACAGTATGACTTTTAAAATAAATTAATGAAGAACTATTATCTTCTTAAACAAAACTGTCTTTTATAAGAGCGTTTTAAAAGCTATTCACAGCTCAAAGATTAGGCAACCGGTAGTGGCAGAAATCCATATTATACACCGTGAAATCCTAACGAAGGATAAAGAAGTGGTGTTAATATGGGTTCCCGCTCACAGTGGCATACATGGCAAAGAAAAAGCCGATGCCGCGACAAACTGTGCTCGTCGTTTATCACCTCAAGCTACGATAGTCAACAAAATCCCTCTGCAAGACTGGACAAGGCAGTTCAGCTCTTTACAGAATGAAAAGTGGCAAATCGAATGGAATGCAAATTCCTCTAAATTAAATGAAATAAAAAAAGATTGTGCCCGTTGGAAGACCTCCAACATAAAGTCAAGGAGAGAAGAAGTGATCCTCTGCAGGCTTCGGATAGGAAGTAGTAAGTTCTCCCACGGCTACCTTCTGCGAGGTTCAGAAGCCCCAACTTGTACGCAATGTGACACTGTGAAAATAGTGGAACATATATTGTTAGATTGTCCAATTTTCAATAAATTAAAAATTTATATTATACAAATGGAAAATACTCTAAAAGAATTATTGAAAGATGATGAAAACAAAGCCAATATTCTCTTCAAGTATTTGAAAAGAATTTTATATTATAACAGAGTATAAAATCTAAGTGTGAACGCCAATGACCCACAAGAGGCCTCATAAATAAATAAGAATTATTAAATTTTCCAACATTTTTTTGGCGTTTCGAATACATTTCTTCGTTTTCATAAATTTAATAAAATTTCCATATTTATACCAATAAAAATTTTACTTTTTTTTTTTTTAAGAACGTCAATAATTAAGATAGGAAATTATTTAAAAAAAGCTTGTTACATAATTTTATAATAATACACTCTTCATTGTCACATACCTGAATTATTATAAGATTACTATAAAAGTATGTAATACGTTTATTTAAATAAATCCCTATCTTAATTATCGACGTTCTTAAAATAAAAGAAAAAAAAACACAAAAACGTTTGACTTGTATTAATATAAATATTGAAATTATATCAAATTTATAAAAATGTTGAAATATATTGAAGCATCAAAAGTTATTGGAAAAAGTAATAACTGTGATGAAAAAATCTTTTGTTTTAGAAAAAAAATGGTTCCACATTAATTTATATTATAATCTTATAATTCCACTAACTTTTATATATAAAAATATTTGATTTCATCAACACAATTATAATTGATTGATGTACTAATTTCAAAGTATATATTTATACCTCTTTAATATATACAGATTGTTAAAAAAAAGGAAAAGAAAAAAACGGGTTCTTTGATTAGCCGCCTCACTGCACACCCATGCATCCCATTCATACACGAACTACATTTTAAAAATAGCTCTAACTAAAGACATATTCTCTACCTCCTGCTTGTATTTTTGTATTTAAAATGATAATTATTATTATAAATACATATGTTTATTCAAAGAATGTTAGTTTCATCATTGGATTATGATTTACTCGAATGTATGTGAACAAAAAATATTTTTTTGCAGTATTGTACACATTACGAAACCAGCGACAAGCGCCAGTTTCCGACATTCGCAAGAACTAGACCACCGGATACTCAGATTTCCAAATCAGTAGCAGCTACACTTTTAGCCTTCAATTGGACACAGGTAACTACAACATAAACCATATTGTGTAATATTCTATGAGTTGTCAATAGTAGTCAATAAAGGATACAAAGTTTGAATGCAAGGAAAGCAGAACTGAACTGTGGTCTGATGAGAGGTCATTTAAGGACTTAACTATTGCTTGGGATTATCTCATATTAGTTAGGATGATCATATCATAGGCTATTATGAAAAAAGAGTTATATTCAATGAGGAGAGATTTGAATATTGATGAATAAATCATAGCGGATATTTGACGACAGATTATTCCAGCAGATTATGAAATGGGCTAAGAAGGAACACTCATATATATTATGTTTCTATTGGGTTGTTTCACATGAAATGTCCGTTGTTATAGTTTCTGAAATACATAAAGGATTTTGCAGGTCTCTGTCGTTTTCTTCCGAATGTTTACATATTTAAAGTAAACAGTTACTAATCCTCTACCTTTGTATTATAAACATTAATTTCCCATTCAATTTCTCACTTTTTAGTATACCTCCAAATATAAACATGGAAACAGGCGATTTTCGAGTTTAAACTCGGCCATTAAGCAGCTGAGGCCGCTAAAAATATTTGCAAGGCGTATGAGTGTTAATGAACGGACCATTTGCCGTTGGTTTGCTATGTTTTCAGGTGGGGATACCGACTTGGAAAACTTGCCCGAGAAAGACCTCCGTCTGTAATAGACAACGATGTCCTCAAACATACAGTAGAAGGGAACCCCTACCAAACAGATAAAGGACTCTCAGCACAACTAAATGCAAGTGCATCTACCGTTTCCAGACATTTAAAGTGTATTGGTAAAGTGAAAAAAAACTCGATACATGGGTACCTCATGATCTCACTGAGCGGCAGCAATTGAAACGCCTTGAGACCTGCGTTTCTTTGCTTGCGAGGCAAAAAACCAAGCCTTTCCTTGAAAGAAAAATTAATTACCTGCAATGAAAAATGGATCGCATATGACAATCAGTGTCGGTCAGTGGTTGAACTTCGACGAAATCCCGGGGCAAATGCCAAAACCGAATTTGGATCACAAAAAATTGATGGTTACAGTATGGTAGTCCATGGCTGGGACAATTCATTATTCCTTTTTACCTAGAGATGAAACCATTACCTCTACAACGTACTACATCGAAATTGACCAAATGCACACAAAATTATTAAAAAAACAACCTGGATTTGTTAATCGGAAGGGTCCTATACTCTTACACGACAACTATAGCGTTGTCCCCATGTTGCAAAACATACCGTGCAAAAATTGAAAGAACTAGGCTACGAAGTTCTTCCGCACCCACCATATTCTCCCGACTTGTCTCCAACAGATTACCACATGTTCAGGAATTTAGACAACTTCGTCAAAGGAAAACTTTTTGAAAACTATGATCAAGTGAAAAGTGCGTTTTCAGATTTTGTTTAACTTCAAAGCTCAGAGTTTTTCAGTTCGGGGATAAAAATGTTGGTGTCGCGTTGGGAAAAATGTGTAGAAAAAGAATGTAAATACTTCGAATAAAATAATCTTGTTTTCATATCGTATTTTTAATAAAAATCCTTTACTTTGAAAATGGACATTTCATGTGACACAACCCAATATTTCCTGATAGACTCCTATACAGGGTTAGGACTTTATTTATTTTTGACTGTTTATAATGATGTTAGATTTTTGAAAAATCATTTTGAAGTCGATTGAGAATTGAAGTAGTTGGCTGAATTTGGTCAAAAATATTTTGATATTTTATGAAACTACTATAGATAATTGGTGTTTATTTCATTTAAAGCGTAACTTTTTGGGGTAACCACCTCCAACTCAATGTAAAGATGTTTACTGTTTTTTTTTAAAGTGGAATGTACAAAAATGGTAATAACTAATTAAGCGAAGACTGGACCTAGTTGGAATGAAACACTGAATACTGGTAAAAAATGTATTATATTGAAAACAAAATACTGTACATTTACTTTTGGTGGTATTGGTACTTGGTTAGTAGGTTAGTTATTTTGAACTTAGGCCGCTAGGTGGCAGCGCAGTCAATATACATTTTCCTTTCGGAACCCTAAATGTATCCTTTTTTCTGTGTAGAGGGATAAAATATTTTTCAATTCTTACTAAATATTTTAATGTATGATGAATTATACTTATTTCTAGCTGAGTTTATTTGCAGTTAAAATATTGGGTTTCTTATCCTAGAAATCGAATTTGTATAAGCTGTATGAGTATTGAATGGAATAGACAACCCTTTTGATATGATCCGGTAGGCGAAGAATTTGGCTAATGGTCTTGGTGCATAGAAAGGAAGGGAAGAGTAATGAGCCGATCTGGGGCCAAAGGCTCGGGTAATGAAATCGTTAATGACTGGCCCTTTCACTGCCGCACAGCTTACACCCACTCTCTCATGATAAGTCTCAAGTCCTGGCTTTGCAGGCTTAATCGCTAATTGAACGCGATACATTTCAAAATTCATAGCTATTTACCTCGTCTAATACTTTCACCTGCCAACATATGAAATATATAGTTAGAGAAAGTTTTGGGATCGTGAAAATTTTCGAATTCGAGCTTTCAACGGAAGTACGCGTTTAGGTGTACCAGGGGTCTAAATGACCCTGCAGTGAGTCCTGCTCAAAAACAAGGGGTATAAAACTAAAATTTCATTTCAAATAATTTTCTACGAAGAGTGTAAATTTATTATTATGGTCTAAGATCCAAACATAAAGCGACTTTCGCCGAGCTGATAATAGAATGAAACATATTTTATAGCAAATTTAGTATATTAGAAAATACGCCGAGATTGGGTTGTCTAAAAAATCCTGGACAGACTATTTTTAATTTTTGAAAAAAAAAAAGTTTTTAATTAAATGTGGCAACATCAAGATAATAAGAAAATGTTTACCCTGACTTAAAGTATCAAACGTATAGAATGTGCAGCCGTTGGGTTGCCTATTCTTTGCCTGGACAGCCTACTCGGTTATCAGGTATAATCCGGGATGTCGATGCCAGTTACCTTCACTTGCTTGATAATATTGGGTTGTTTCACATGAAATGTCCGTTTTTATAGTTTCTGAAATACCTAAAGGATTTTGCAGGTCTCTGTTGTTTTCTTCCGAATGTTTAGATATTTAAAGTAAACAGTTACTAATCATCTACCTTTGTATTATAAACATTAGCCTCCCAATCAATTACCAACTTTTTAGTGTACCTCCAAATATGAACATGGAAACACGCGATTTTCGAGTAATATTTTTGTACAAGTTTAAACTCGGCCATTCAGCAGCTGTGGCCGCTAGAAATATTTGCATGGCGTTTAGGGAAGGGAGTGTTAATGAACGGACCATTCGCCGTTGGTTTGCTCAGTTTTCAGCTGGGGATACCGACTTGGAAAACTTGCCCCGAGGAAGACCTCCGTCCGTAATAGACAACGATGTCTTCAAACATACAGTAAAAGGAAACCCCTACCAAACATTTAAAGGACTCTCAGCACTACTAAATGCTAGTGCATCTACCGTTTCCAGACATTTAAAGTGTATTGGGAAAGTAAAAAAACTGAATACATGGGTATCTCATGATCTCACTGAGCGGCAGCAAGACCCCATGTTTCAAAACATACCGTGCAAAAATTGAAAGAACTGGGCTACGAAGTTCTTCCGCACCCACCATATTCTCCCGACTTGTCTCCAACAGATCAACACTTGTTCAGGAATTTAGACAACTTCGTCAAAGGAAAACTTTTTGAAAATGATCGAATGAAAAGTGAAAAGATTTTGTTTCACTTCAAAGCTCAGAGTTTTTCAGTTCGGGGATACAAAAGTTGGTGTCACGTTGGGAAAAATGTGTAGAAAATGAAGTCAAATACTTCGAATAAAATTATCTTGTATTCATATCGTATTTTTAATAAAAATCCTTTACTTTGAAAATGGACATTTCATGTTAGACAACCCAATAGAAAAAAATGTATATCAATATAAGCGTTGTTAAATTGAGAACACGTTGATATAGGGTCGCCTGCATAAAACTGGGTCCTAATCTGGGTTTGCGAACTTTAAATATTAAATTTTTACGCGAATGGAAGTGTGGCAGAGAGATCCGAGTTGGGTATAACGTGTAATAATAAAGGACCCAACATTGCAGCCGCACGTAATGGGATCTCAAATATAAGAAAGTGATTATATATTTTGATCATTTTCTCAAAAACGGCTCTAACATTATGAAAACGGCTATAATTTATAATTTAATAGACTTTATCATTTTGTAGCTTTCATTCTAATTGAAATAGCCTGACAGGCTAAATTATTACATAAATATACATAAATTCCGATATTTTTCTTTCTATACTTTCTCTTTTGGACCTAGAAGAGTATCTGGTGTTCAGTGCCCATCTTATCGCTAAAGCATAAACTGAGTCTCAATATTCCGGTAAAGAATGTGTAAAGTGTCAGACCAAACCAGTTTAAAAACTCTTTGTCAACGAAATTTGATCATTTACAATCCAATTAGGTCATTTATAAATTAATTTATATATAACGTTTTCTCGCAATGTGAAGAATAAGGGCTATTACATGCACGACGATATGTCATCTTCAGGGTTAAATATTGTAGATTCAAAAAAATTAATTAATATTATTTTTTACAATCCTAATATGACAAGCAAGTTAAAACTTAGGCAGTAATTAATTAAAAGGCTAATATCATGAATAATCGGGAATAAGTCTCAAAATTTTGTATGACCTTTTTTCTATAATTGAATTGTTTAAAAAATATTTACAGATGAATATGAAAGCAACGCAAATATCTCAATTAAGAGAAAAATGAAGTACCGGCGGTCTTTGTGTAAATTACTTTACTTAAAGTATTGAGAGCAGTCCATAAAAATTTTAAAAAAAATTCAGAAAGACATCTCTATGAACACATAGGAAAAAAATCTGGTGCGGGCAACACAAGACTTTCACTTACCTCCATTTTTAAAATCAATGAAAGAATTTTCAAATACAGTTAGAGATAAGAATAGGTGAAACTACGTATTCAAAAATGAATTAAATTGAATTTACATAGAAACATGTGTTTTATTAAAAAATCGATTATATTATCATCTAAAATAATCAGTTAGTTTTATCTTCTTTTCATCTCTCTCAGAAAGATAACTTTAAAAAGCTTGAGTATAAGATAATATTTTTTCTGAAATCTTTAGCTTTCCAACGGTGTATCATACATGTATATTTCTGCTCTTATGTTCAAAAAGAAAAAATTTCATTTAAAATATATTTTTTTCAGTTTTTGCCTTTAGTTGGGTATCGAATTCATTCATTTTTTATATTTACCTGTTTTTTATCAGTCGTAACAAGATAATGTAGTTATTTTTATAGAATCAACAAAATTTAAGGTACTTTAGAGGAAGAAAATTTAAAATATCGGCATTTAAGCCCTGTCAAGCCGTTTTTATCCAAATAAAACCTAAATGATATTAAAGCCCATTAAATTTTTAAAATATAGCGAGTTTAATCAAAATCACCGGAACCTTTTTCGAGAAAATCAAAAAAAGGTGCAAATTGCATGGTATAAAGTGGCTCTTTTGGTAAGCTCGTTTTGATAAAAAAGGTTTTGTAACGTCTCGGGCGTATATTGGCTTAAAAATGAAATTTCAGTTTCATAGGACTTACCGTTTCCGCCCGGGAGTTACCACACACACACAGACCTTTTTGCGGGACTTGGTTATTTGGACTCAGGGGACCCTAAAATGTGTATTTCCGTTGAAAACTGGAATTCGAAAATTTTCACGATCGCAATTGACTATATATGGCAAGTGAAAGTAAAAATACATATAAAATTAAGTTTAACATAAACCATCAAAATTCTGAGCACTATTCATCTTACATAATCTTACTAGCTTCTATCTGATTGGAAAGGGAGGAGGTATTGAAAGAGGAGGGATTTGAATACAGATAGGGATGAAGCATGGCGGATATTTGATAGAGTACACCAGAAGATAATGGACTGGAATAAAAAGGAACCCTCATATTATTTTTTGTTTTGTGGAAAAGGGTGTAGAGGGATATTCTACGATATTGTAAGCCAATAACACCTGTTAAAGAGCTAATGCGTTCGGGCATTAATCCCTTCGCCATGGTCCGAGAAACCCCCGTGTAGCCTTCATAGGCGAGGTAGAGGTAGAAAAAAAAATAGCTAATGCGTTCGAACCCACTTTTTTGCATGAGCTATATCTTCTTTTAAAATTCTTCTCCAATCTTTCCAAATACGCTTTTGTTTTGGGATGGCTTCTAACAAATCTCTAATAATGTTTTCCTTACGGTAATCGGCGATCTCGAAAATTGCTCAATTCGAGTTTTCGAATAAAATACATATTCCAATTCTCGCAAATAATTCCTGTGTGTGAATTAAACTAAATGGTTGTTTCAGCATGGTTTAATTTTCTTTTGCTATTAGTTATTTGTTTTTATGACACTCTTGACTTCTTTTAAATGCGAGTTTTGCAAAGCAGATAAAGAATTTTATAGCACAGCTTCTTTATACCTAGAATAAATTTTCATCTTCCCGGTGGGACACCTGGTCGCCCAGACTTTTTTTTATCCCGCATAGATTATCTATTTTTAATTGTCTTCGGTTAAGGCACTTCTTGTTTGTTAAATGGGATTAAGCTGAGCTACTTTGGGTTATTGAATATGTATAAAGATATTGACAGAGTTATGGATTAGTATAATATGATGTAGCCATTTGTATAATTAATTAGAAGCGTTGTTTCATTATTGGCGAAAGTAGTGCAGTAATTTATCAAACAATGATTACACGATGACACGAAAAAGAAACTAAAAATGCTTCGAAAATATCTGTTCATACATTTTGATATATTATGTTTAATAATCAACCTTTGTATGAAAAAAAGACTATGAGAAAAAAGCGAGTCTCTTAAAAATTTGAGGTGTTACGTTTCAAGATAAGACTAAAAACATTTAATTCAATAACTTAGATGTTTTTAAAGACAGGGAACAAACAATGCAAATTATTACACAATGGTATATTATTTCTAAATAACTATATTAAGTTATGACTGTTTATATAGCTTCTTTTAGGCAATTAACTAATATAAAAAACAATAATTAATGCAAAGGAAAATGGTTTGTACCCTCAGCGGACGGCGGGAAAACTTTTTTTTTTTAGAATAGAATATAAAATAATAGAAATTAATTTTTATTCCGGGACTGGGTCCCTTAAGAATAACAGTTTAATTCAGTTGAAATATACAACATATCTGGCCAACAGGCTAAAGCAAACATGATTAACTCATATTATAGTCATGAATAAATATATATACAAAACAAAAAAAAAATGAATAGATCTGTTTCTATGTTTTTACAATAGGATATTAAATTATATTTCAAATCACCCAAAACACAAATAGTAAACACAGCTAGAAATTTTATACATAGAGCAATAGAACTTACAGATGAAAAGTTCATGAAAGATGTAAAATTGGAAATTTATAATATATTAAAAGAAAACTTTTATCCAAAAAATACTTATTATTAAATTATGGTACAATTATAAAAAAGAAGTAACAAAAAAAAAAAAAAAATTATTAATCAAAAGGAAAATTGTAAAAAATATAGAAACAGATCTAAACAATAAAATAAAAAAACCAAAACAAAAATTTATAACTCAATTTTTCAAAGATGAGAGATGATAGATTAGGTCAGAAGTAAAAACCGATAAACAGCATATCAACAGTAATTGCAAGAAATACCACAACTAACATAATCCAAATTGACAGAATCATAAAATATTTTAAAAAAATTGATCACTTAAACATATCATTGGTCTATACAATAATAACAAATTAGAAAAATATTTAAGTAAAATGAAAGACAAAATAGAAAAATGGATGAGCAAAATGCATATACAAATAGACTACAAAGATTGTGAAGGCATATATATAGGAGAAACATCTAAAAAATTAAAACAAGATAACCACATTATATCCAATTGTAAAATATAAAAAACACAAACGCAACAGCATATCACAGTAATTTTAAACACATCTCAAAATAATAGAAATAGAAAACTACTAGAAGCAATCACATAACAAAAATAATAGCAGGACATAATTATAAAACATATACAAAAACTTAGGAACACATTACACAGATATCATAAATAAGATAAAATTTAAAAATAAATAAACAATAGCCAAGGGAACATAATTAGGACATTATTAATAGAGGTAAAAATAAAATAATAAAAAGCACAAGGATTACACGGAATACTGAAAGGTACAAATTTAAAATAGAAATTATATCGGAAACAGTGAGCCATATAGACAAGTAATCAGTGTGCTATGAGATGTAGTGAAGGATGAAAAATGTTGTAGCAAGAATAGGTAATTAAAGTTAGTTAGTTTAAAATAGTTATGACAAATTGCTGAGCTTCATTTTCCCAAAGAAAAATATTTAAATAGTTGTTAATTTTATTCACTAATGAAGTATAAATAAATTGTTTCAGTCTTGAAAATGGGAAACAACCCGAAAACGCGACTAGGATAAAAAATGTTAAAATACTTATGAATAAAGTGATTAGATGATGAATGGAAGTAGTATTACAGATGAAAAGTTCATGAAAGATGTAAAATTGGAAATTTATAATATATTAAAAGAAAACTTTTATCCAAAAATACTTATTATTAAATTATGGTACAATTATAAAAAAGAAGTAACAAAAAAAAAAAAAATTATTAATCAAAAGGAAAATTGTAAAAATATAGAAACAGATCTAAACAATAAAATAAAAAAACCAAAACAAAAATTTATAACTCAATTTTTCAAAGATGAGAAGATGATAGATAGGTCAGAAGTAAAAACCGATAAACAGCATATCAACAGTAATTGCAAGAAATACCACAAACTAACATATATCCCAAAATTGACAGAATCCATAAAAAGTATTTTAAAAAAATATGATCACTTAAACATATCATTTGGTCTATACAATAATAACAAATTAGAAAAATATTTAAGTAAAATGAAAGACAAAATAGAAAAAATGGATGAGCAAAATGCAATATACAAAATAGACTACAAAGATTGTGAAGGCATATATATAGGAGAAACATCTAAAAAATTAAAAACAAGAATAAACCAACATATATCCAATTGTAAAAATATAAAAAACACAAACGCAACAGCATTATCACAGTAATTTTAAACACATCTCAAAATAATAGAAATAGAAAACTACTAGAAGCAATCCACATAACCAAAAATAATAGCAGGACAATAAATTATAAAACATATACAAAAAACTTAGGAACACATTACACAGATATCATAAATAAGATAAAATTTTAAAAATAAATAAAACAATAGCCCAAGAACCATAATTAGGACAATTAATTAATAGAGGTAAAAATAAAAATAAATAAAAAGCACAAGGATTACACCGGAATACTGGAAAGGTACAAATTTTAAAATAGAAATATATCGGAAACAGTGAGCCAATATAGACAAGTATCAGTGTGCTATGAGATGTAGTGAAGGATGAAAAATGTTGTAGCAAGGAATAAGGTAATTAAAGTTAGTTAGTTTAAAATAGTTATGACAAATTGCTGAGCTTCATTTTCCAAAGAAAAATATTTAAATAGTGTAATTTTATTTACTAATGAAAGTATAAATAAATTGTTTCAGTCTTGAAAATGGGGAAACAACCCCGAAACGTCGACTAGGATAAAAAATGTTAAAATACTTATGAAATAAAGTGATTAGATGATGAATGGAAGGTAGTATGTGCTTTTTTTAAATGTTCCAATTAAGAAAACTTCCAAAAAAATTAAAAAAGAAAAAAAAATTATAATAGAGTTTAAGTATAAAATAAGAAGAAAAAAACTAAACAGTAACTTTATTCAAGCAATTAGTTTTCTAAGAGTAACGTTGGCTTTGACGAAATAAAGAATCAATATCTAACCAAGATTTAATGAAAAATATACTACTTCCACATAAATAAAAATAATATACTAAAATAAAGTGAGTTCTTCTGGTGCCAATAAATATTAAAAAAAAAAAATAAGAATTCTGTAACGATTGAACAAAAATATCTCAACACGTTTTGTCTCAGAATGTTGATCGTACTTAAAGCGGTTGAGACTCTGTGATTTATTTACGTAAAATTATTAATTTATGATGGAGATAGATATATTAATTGTACCATGCCAGCCACCTCCATTCATAGAGACTATGTCAAAGTCAAATAAATAAATTCTAATCATTATAATGAAATAGTAACCTTTTTATTTCCCACTACCCGTAGAATCACAGTTAAATTAAACAATTGGAATACCACATACATGAGATAAAGCGCAGACAATACCCTTGTATATAGACATTCTTCCCCCCCCCCCTTATTTTTACTCTGTCGAATAACTAAGTTCTTCTTAGTGCTAATAACATTATCATCTGTCAGTATTATCCAGCTAAAATTTATAATTAAGTAACGGAAGAATATATAACCGACAGGCTCTTATACTCTATAGTCTAATGACGATGGTTAATCAACTAGAATGATAAATAAATAAATCACTTAACACTAAAATAAGCCCCATGTCCTGATAACAATCTAGTCCAGTTTCCCCCGAAGCATCCACGCTTGGAACTCAATGAGAACTTCGAAACTCGAGATACCATCAGTCATCGATGATATGAGTCAAGATTTCGCTTTGTGCCTTCCAGACAAAAGGGAATGTTATCGAGTGTCTGGTCGTATGAAGCTTCAAAAGTTCCTTTTGAGGTTTTTTATTGTCTATGGGTTTTTCATATTGCAATTGACTTTGTTGTTGATATTTTTTTTTTTATTCAGGCATATTTATTATTCAGATACATTTTAGTTCAGTAACTCAGTTATTTTTGAATATAGAGAAAATATCATGTAGATTCGTCTTATCAAGACAATGATTAATATATATTCATAATGTTAATATGATAGAGGTAAAGAAGCTATACTTCTCTGGTTTAGTTAATATTAAGAATATAGAAAAACTAAAATGTTTTTCGAGATCAAGACACCGCGATGAATTTGTATGGGAAATTTAAATTTTCTGCTATCTTTTTAATAGTGATCAAGTAGAACATTCATACTACATTCACACAATATTCACAAAACAATAAATTCATAAAAAAATAATACAATATACATATATGTATCATGTATCAATATAACATATGTATCAAGAATCAATAACAATATGTACAAATGTCACTCATACCTATATCCGATCCTCAAGCATACAAACACGTGAGTCAAGAATCTAGCCAATGCTATTTTTATTTATTGAGATATATTACAATTTGTTACAAAATGAACAACAGTAATAGTGATATGAGACCACATTCATACAATATATACAGAAAATAATATTAATAGTCAAATTACATAAAATAGAAAATAAATAAATTCATATATATACAATAAAATAATAATAAATAAAAATCAAATCAAAACAACAACCTGTAATTGAGATAAATAAAAATTTGGCAAATAAATAAACATCATACAAACAATCATAACTATAGCATTTCCAAGTCAATTGTAACCTTTTCCAAGTCAAATGTAACTTTTTCCAAGTCAAATGTAACCTTTTCCAAGTCAAATGTAACCCTTTCCATTTCAAATGTCACCTTTTCCAAGTCAAATGTCACCTTTTCCATTTCAAATGTTACCTTTTCCAAGTCAAATGTCACCTTTTTCTTCACTTCTAGCCTTAAATATTCCGTTTTATTTATTGAAAAATAATTAGTTTAATTAACATTATGACTTTTTTAATAATTTTGGCATATAATAATTGATATTTTTTTTGGGTCTCTTAGATATTTGATATCAAGTTCTTTTTATTGATATAGGGATTAATTAATTTGCTTTCGGGTGGTTATGATAAGGTTTTTCGAGCTGTATTTTTTTCGCTCGCGCTTATTTTAACTAAAATTTACTTTTTATGTGTTTTCTTGATATAGGGATTAATTAATGTGCTTTCGGGTGGTTATGATTACGTTTTTCGAGCTGTATTTTTTATCGCTCATGCGTAATTCAACTCGCATATACTTTTAATGTTTTTTATTGATATAGGGATTAATTATTTTGCTTTCGGATGGTTATGATTACGTTTTCCGAGCTGTATTTTTTATCGCTCATGCGTATTTCAACTCGCATTTACTTTTAATGTTTTTTATTGATATAGGGATTAATTATTTTGCATTCGGGTGGTTATGATTACGTTTTTCGAGCTGTATTTTTTTCGCTCGCGCTTATTTTAACTAAAATTTACTTTTTATGTGTTTTCTTGATATAGGGATTAATTAATGTGCTTTCGGGTGGTTATGATTACGTTTTTCGAGCTGTATTTTTTATCAGTTATAGAATGAGACTTAACTTATAAATAATATACAGTAATTATTAATAACTTCCTTTTCTATACCTGAGGGTGTCACCCATAAACCTAGAAAGGACAGACCAAGTACCGACAAAGAACACATACCTGTACTTAGGACCCAACCATCTGGAAGCACTTGCTTTGAGGTACCCATGCCGAATCCTTATCCCCTCTACAAAACCTTGCTATATATACCCTTTGATCCTCAAAACTCATCACTCTAGTTGTAACATTTACTTGTGTCACACTCATAGAAGGAGACCTCGGAATGTACACTTGTAGTCACCCTAACTCCTCAGCACAGTTTATTGTATTTAAAATATCTATATTTTATTCAGATAATAAAAGCAGTATTTTAATATCTTCACTGTGTGTGATTCATTAACTGGCGCCCGAGACAGGCACTGCAAGCATCAAATTAGATTTTGAATGCCTTCGCAGTTTCCGAGAGGACGAAGATACTTCTGAAGAGGATCTACAAGAAGATAGACACCAAACTAAGAAGATCATCTCGCACCCTCCTTCAGTCAAGACAATACTCACCCGAGATGTCCTGCTGAACCTCACTGGACTTCACTGCTCAACAGGTATCCAGGAGGAATGTTAAGAACTAACGCAGTAAGATTTTAAAATTATTTATTTTATATGTTTGTTTATGTGCTGTTTAATTGTGATAACATTTAAATTGTATGACATTTTATTAATACTAATATAAGCTGTATAAAAATCACATCAAATTTTTTTATAATCAGATAATGATTGTTACTGAGCTCAATTTAAGTAAAATTTAAATTATAGTAGACATAAGTAAGATTTTAATATCTAAAAAAATAAAAAAATAAAAAATATGGAATCGTTACTTTTTCGAAACTCAGACTTTGAGCATATGCCTATGTCGTACTTTGATGGTAAACCGCATACTTTGTTTAAATTCATAAATAACGTAAAAGAAATTAAAGACACTTTTTGTGCAGAAAATAATCCATTTAGAATCGTTAATGAATTCAGGATATGTAAGATGGCCAAATGTCACCTTTCTAAAACAGTCGCGGATAAAATTAAGTTTTATGATTTAAACAATATTGACGATTTGTTAAATATTCTAATACGTAAATTTAAAGATCATAACCCAACCGAGACAAATTTTAATAAACCTTTTCCACCCGAACATTTTTGTCAAAAGACGCTGACGAACAGCCAAAAATAAAATCCGGAATTCCAAATAATAAATTTGAACAATTACCTAAAATTAATATTCAAGAAAAGAAAATAGACTCTGAAACATTACCGCTAAAACAAGATAGAGACAAAACCGGGAAAACATTTAGTTTAGATCCAGAAATAAATAAGAGAGAAAATTCAAAGTGGGATAATTTAAATAACATTGTGAACATCGAAAAAGAAAACTCAACAAAACAAAAATCGCATCGGTCGAAAACGAAAAAGAAAAATGTCAAAATATCCAAAAAAAAAAAACATATTCTATACATCGTATTAAATTTACTAAAGGAAAAAAAAAGGAATTCGAAAAAATATATCAAAAAAGTAAATCAATTTGGTGCTAAATCGAAAGTTAAATTAAACAAATTGTCAAATCAAAACTTTAAACATAACAAACAATCTATGTATGATGACAGGACAAGCCAGTCTAAGGAGCCTCCGGCTATCCATAAAGATAAATTAAAATTTAAAAATAATAAATCGCTCGACTATAATAATAAAATATCAACTTATAATGCGAGTTTACATAAACAGAATGTTATAATTAAAACGAAAGAGGTAATGAAACCCCCTCAATTAAATAAGAATTCCAGAAAAAAGGTTTCCTCAGGAAATATTCCCAAAATGGTAAAATCCATTAGAAAAGATTTAATATATCTCTGGACGTTGAAGCCAGATGAAAATCTCAACAGTGATAGCGGTCCGAGATGTATGTAGTTTTAAAATTGATAGAAAAAAAAAAAAAAAAAAAAAAAAAAAACAAGAAATAAAAATATTTATAATAGTGTATTGTTTATTATATTGATGGTTGCACTTAATGTTAATATTCATTGTCAATTGTTTACACTAATTTGAAATGTTATTTTTAGAACTATATATAGGTAATAATAACTTTATAAGATAAATAGAAAAAAAAGAAAAAAAAATGTTTATATAAAAATTGAGAAAACGTTTTATAGATTGTAATAAAAAACAACATAGTTCATGCTTTTGTTTAATTTAGTGTTATGGTTATGTTTTTAATTATTTATAGATAATAATGAGAAATTTTAGTTTTTTATAATTGTACTTATAAGTTTCAAGACTATTAACAATGTATAAATTTTTATAGGAATAATGTAATGACGATTGGTAAAACTAATTAATTATTGTATGTAACATCAATTATTGTAATTAAGTTTTTTTTAAAAAAGTTTTGATTGTATACATTTATATTCTTAAGAATTATTGTAAACTTTGGAAAAATGTCACTGTTCCCATTCCTGTAGAATCCTTTCCTACAAAACACTTTCCTATCCAGAACCTCCGGCTGAAGGACTACTTTAAGATAACAATATTAACTGACAAACTTAAACATTGCACTCAAGGGGCTTCGTGCTTAAGGGGGAGAGTAGTTATAGAATGAGACTTAACTTATAAATAATATACAGTAATTATTAATAACTTCCTTTTCTATACCTGAGGGTGTCACCCATAAACCTAGAAAGGACAGACCAAGTACCGACAAAGAACACATACCTGTACTTAGGACCCAACCATCTGGAAGCACTTGCTTTGAGGTACCCATGCCGAATCCTTATCCCCTCTACAAAACCTTGCTATATATACCCTTTGATCCTCAAAACTCATCACTCTAGTTGTAACATTTACTTGTGTCACACTCATAGAAGGAGACCTCGAAATGTACACTTGTAGTCACCCTAACTCCTCAGCACAGTTTATTGTATTTAAAATATCTATATTTTATTCAGATAATAAAAGCAGTATTTTAATATCTTCACTGTGTGTGATTCATTAACTATCGCTCATGCGTAATTCAACTCGCATATACTTTTAATGTTTTTTATTGATATAGGGATTAATTATTTTGCTTTCGGATGGTTATGATTACGTTTTCCGAGCTGTATTTTTTATCGCTCATGCGTATTTCAACTCGCATTTACTTTTAATATTTTTTATTGATATAGGGATTAATTATTTTGCATTCGGGTGGTTATGATTACGTTTTTCGAGCTGTATTTTTTTCGCTCGCGCTTATTTTAACTAAAATTTACTTTTTATGTGTTTTCCTTGATATAGGGATTAATTAATGTGCTTTCGGGTGGTTATGATTATGTTTTTCGAGCTGTATTTTTTATCGCTCATGCGTAATTCAACTCGCATATACTTTTAATGTTTTTTATTGATATAGGGATTAATTATTTTGCTTTCGGATGGTTATGATTACGTTTTCCGAGCTGTATTTTTTATCGCTCATGCGTATTTCAACTCGCATTTACTTTTAATGTTTTTTATTGATATAGGGATTAATTTTTTGCATTCGGGTGGTTATGATTACGTTTTTCGAGCTGTATTTTTTATCGCTCATGCGTATTTCAACTCGCATTTACTTTTAATGTTTTTTATTGATATAGGGATTAATTATTTTGCATTCGGGTGGTTATGATTACGTTTTTCGAGCTGTATTTTTTTCGCTCGCGCTTATTTTAACTAAAATTTACTTTTTATGTGTTTTCTTGATATAGGGATTAATTAATGTGCTTTCGGGTGGTTATGATTATGTTTTTCGAGCTGTATTTTTTATCGCTCATGCGTAATTCAACTCGCATATACTTTTAATGTTTTTTATTGATATAGGGATTAATTATTTGCTTTCGGATGGTTATGAATTACGTTTTCCGAGCTGTATTTTTTATCGCTCATGCGTATTTCAACTCGCATTTACTTTTAATGTTTTTTATTGATATAGGGATTAATTATTTTGCACTGAATTTACTTTTCACTATTCGTCGCGTTATTTTTAAAATACTTTATTTTTTCGATAATAAAAGCAGGTGTTATATATTTCGGTGTATTTTTTATCGCTCATGCGTAATTCAACTCGCATTACTTTATTTTTTATTGATAAGGATTAATTATTTTGCTTTCGGATGGTTATGATACGTTTTCGAGCTGTATTTTTTATCGCTCGCGTATTTCAACTCATTTACTTTTAATTTTTTATTGATATAGGGATTAATTATTTTTTCGGTGTATATGTTTTCAGCTGCTCGCGTATTAACTCGCATTTACTTTTAATTTTTTTATTGATATAGGATTAATTATTTGCTTTCGGTGGTTATGATTACGTTTTCGAGCTGTATTTTTTTCGCTCTGCGTATTTAACTATTACTTTTATGTTTTTTTTGATATAGGGATTAATTATTTTGCTTTCGGGTGGTTATGATTAGTTTCGAGCTGTATTTTTTCATATCACTCGCATCAGTTGTTGGTATTTCAAACTCGCATTTTACTTGTTTACCTTTAATGTTTTTTATTGATATAGGGATTAATTATTTTGCATTCGGGTGGTTATGATTAGTTTTTCGAGCTGTATTTTTTTTCGCTCGCGCTTATTTTAACTAAAATTTACTTTTTATGTGTTTTCTTGATATAGGATTAATTAATGTGCTTTCGGGTGTTATGATTAGTTTTCGAGCTTATTTTTTATGCCATCGAATCAACTCGCATAACTTTTAATGTTTTTTATGAATAGGGTTAATATTTGCTTTCGATGGTTAGATTACGTTCCGAGCGTATTTTATCGCTCAGCGTATTTCACTGCATTACTTTTTAATGTTTTTATTGATATAGGGATTAATTATTTTGCATTCGGTTTATGATTACTTTTTCAGTTAAATTTTTTCCTGGTTATTTTAACTAATTTACTTTTTATGTTTTTTTGATATAGGATTAATTATTGCTTTCGGTGGTTATGATTAGTTTTCGAGCTGTATTTTTTATCGCTCATGCGTATTCAACTCGCATTACTTTTAATTTTTTTATTGATAAGGGATTAATTATTTTGCTTCGGTGGTTATGATTACGTTTTTCGAGCTGTATTTTTTTCGCTCGCGTATTTAACTAAAATTTACTTTTATGTTTTTTTGATATAGGATTAATTATTGCTTTCGGGTGGTTATGATTAGTTTTTCGAGCTGTATTTTTTATCGCTCATGCGTATTTCAACTCGCATTTACTTTTAATGTTTTTTATTGATATAGGGATTAATTATTTTGCTTCGGTGGTTATGATTACGTTTTCGAGCTGTATTTTTTTCGCTCGCGTATTTAACTATTTACTTTTATGTTTTTTGATATAGGGATTAATTATTTTGCTTCGGTGGTTATGATTAGTTTTCGAGCTGTATTTTTTTCGCTCATGCGTATTCAACTGCATTTACTTTTAATGTTTTATTGATATAGGGATTAATTATTTTGCTTTCGGTGGTTATGATTACGTTTTTCGAGCTGTATTTTTTCGCTCGCGTATTTTAACTAAAATTTACTTTTATGTTTTTTTGATATAGGGATTAATTAATGTGCTTTCGGGTGGTTATGATTAGTTTTTCGAGCTGTATTTTTTTCGCTCTGCGTAATTAACTCCATTACTTTTATGTTTTTTATTGATATAGGGATTAATTATTTTGCTTTCGGATGGTTATGATTACGTTTTCCGAGCTGTATTTTTATCGCTCATGCGTATTTCAACTCGCATTACTTTTAATGTTTTTTTGATATAGGGATTAATTATTTTGCATTCGGGTGTTATGATTACGTTTTTCGAGCTGTATTTTTTATCGCTCATGCGTATTTCAACTCGCATTTACTTTTAATGTTTTTTATTGATATAGGGATTAATTATTTTGCATTCGGTGGTTATGATTACGTTTTTCGAGCTGTATTTTTTTCGCTCGCGCTTATTTTAACTAAAATTTACTTTTTATGTGTTTTCTTGATATAGGGATTAATTAATGTGCTTTCGGGTGGTTATGATTATGTTTTTCGAGCTGTATTTTTTATCGCTCATGCGTAATTCAACTCGCATATACTTTTAATGTTTTTTATTGATATAGGGATTAATTATTTTGCTTTCGGATGGTTATGATTACGTTTTCCGAGCTGTATTTTTTATCGCTCATGCGTATTTCAACTCGCATTTACTTTTAATGTTTTTTATTGATATAGGGATTAATTATTTTGCATTCGGGTGGTTATGATTACGTTTTTCGAGCTGTATTTTTTTCGCTCGCGCTTATTTTAACTAAAATTTACTTTTTATGTGTTTTCTTGATATAGGGATTAATTAATGTGCTTTCGGGTGGTTATGATTATGTTTTTCGAGCTGTATTTTTTATCGCTCATGCGTAATTCAACTCGCATATACTTTTAATGTTTTTTATTGATATAGGGGTTAATTATTTTGCTTTCGGATGGTTATGATTACGTTTTCCGAGCTGTATTTTTTATCGCTCATGCGTATTTCAACTCGCATTTACTTTTAATGTTTTTTATTGATATAGGGATTAATTATTTTGCATTCGGGTGGTTATGATTACGTTTTTCGAGCTGTATTTTTTTCGCTCGCGCTTATTTTAACTAAAATTTACTTTTTATGTGTTTTCTTGATATAGGGATTAATTAATGTGCTTTCGGGTGGTTATGATTACGTTTTTCGAGCTGTATTTTTTATCGCTCATGCGTAATTCAACTCGCATATACTTTTAATGTTTTTTATTGATATAGGGATTAATTATTTTGCTTTCGGATGGTTATGATTACGTTTTTCGAGCTGTATTTTTTTCGCTCGCGCTTATTTTAACTAAAATTTACTTTTTATGTGTTTTCTTGATATAGGGATTACTTAATGTGCTTTCGGGTGGTTATGATTACGTTTTTCGAGCTGTATTTTTTATCGCTCATGCGTAATTCAACTCGCATATACTTTTAATGTTTTTTATTGATATAGGGATTAATTATTTTGCTTTCGGATGGTTATGATTACGTTTTCCGAGCTGTATTTTTTATCGCTCATGCGTATTTCAACTCGCATTTACTTTTAATGTTTTTTATTGATATAGGGATTAATTATTTTGCATTCGGGTGGTTATGATTACGTTTTTCGAGCTGTATTTTTTTCGCTCGCGCTTATTTTAACTAAAATTTACTTTTTATGTGTTTTATTGATATAGGGATTAATTAATGTGCTTTCGGGTGGTTATGATTACGTTTTTCGATCAGTATTTTTTATCGCTCATGCGTATTTCAACTCGCATTTACTTTTAATGTTTTTTATTGATATAGGGATTACTCAATGTTCTTTCGGGTGGTTATGATTACGTTTTTCGAGCTGTATGTTTTATCGCTTATGCGTATTTCAATTCGGATTTACTTTTGATATCTTTCTTTGTTATAGACGTTTGTAATTATCTTTTCGGGTCTTGTGATTACGTTTTTTAAGCTGTTTTTATTGTCGCTTGCTCTCATTTAAACTTGCATTTGCAGTGGTCTTTCTTTGTTTTTGTTTTAGAGGATTCTCATAACGTGTTTTGAACTTTATTCTTTTATGCGCTTGAGAATTTCTACAAACCGTAGGTATTATGTTATAATATGATGTAAAAATTATTTATTGTTTTTTTGCAGGATCTGATTACATTTTTGATTTGGACGTTACATCGCGATTGCGCATTGTTCTAGATCACTTTCATTTAAGTATAAAATGTGCACTAGCTATAAATAAATGTCATAAACTCTATTAGTATTCCCGAAAACACTATAAACGATCCCTCTATCGAATAATTATGAAATAGGAACAGTGACTTAAAATGAGTAAAAGCGATAACAAATTTGGTTCAAATAATGTTATCAGAACACCCGAAAATAGAATAAACGATTCCTCAATTAAATTATCAAATAATTGTAAGACCGAGTTAGGAAGCGGATCCTTTACAAAAGATTTAGATGAAAAAAATTACTCAGGACGCTAGAAAAGGAATTCTAACTAATCCTTTTATAAAATTATAATAATAAAAAAAAAAAAAAAAAAAAAACCTGAACGATGTATATTCCAGCAACGTTATAATGAGAACCCAAAACAAAACAATCAATCCCAATATCAATAAAAAACATTAAAAGTAAATGCGAGTTTAAATACGCATGAGCGATAATAAAATACAGCTCGAAAAACGTAATCATAACCACCCGAAAGCAAAATAATTAATCCCTATATCAATAAAAAACCTTAAAAGTAAATGCGAGTTGAAATACGCATGAGCGATAAAAAATACAGCTCGAAAAACGTAATCATAACCACCCGAAAGAACATTGAGTAATCCCTATATCAATAAAAAACATTAAAAGTAATTGCAAGAAATACCACAAACTAACATATATCCCAAAATTGACAGAATCCATAAAAAGTATTTTAAAAAAATATGATCACTTAAACATATCATTTGGTCTATACAATAATAACAAATTAGAAAAATATTTAAGTAAAATGAAAGACAAAATAGAAAAAATGGATGAGCAAAATGCAATATACAAAATAGACTACAAAGATTGTGAAGGCATATATATAGGAGAAACATCTAAAAAATTAAAAACAAGAATAAACCAACATATATCCAATTGTAAAAATATAAAAAACACAAACGCAACAGCATTATCACAGTAATTTTAAACACATCTCAAAATAATAGAAATAGAAAACTACTAGAAGCAATCCACATAACCAAAAATAATAGCAGGACAATAAATTATAAAACATATACAAAAAACTTAGGAACACATTACACAGATATCATAAATAAGATAAAATTTTAAAAATAAATAAAACCATAATTAGGACAAATAATTAATAGAGGTAAAAATAAGAATAAATAAAAAGCACAAGGATTACACCGGAATACTGGAAAGGTACAAATTTTAAAATAGAAATATATCGGAAACAGTGAGCCAATATAGACAAGTATCAGTGTGCTATGAGATGTAGTGAAGGATGAAAAATGTTGTAGCAAGGAATAAGGTAATTAAAGTTAGTTAGTTTAAAATAGTTATGACAAATTGCTGAGCTTCATTTTCCAAAGAAAAATATTTAAATAGTGTAATTTTATTCACTAATGAAAGTATAAATAAATTGTTTCAGTCTTGAAAATGGGTAACAACCCCGAAACGTCGACTAGGATAAAAAATGTTAAAATACTTATGAAATAAAGTGATTAGATGATGAATGGAAGGTAGTATGTGCTTTTTTTAAATGTTCCAATTAAGAAAACTTCCAAAAAAATTAAAAAAGAAAAAAAAATTATAATAGAGTTTAAGTATAAAATAAGAAGAAAAAAACTAAACAGTAACTTTATTCAAGCAATTAGTTTTCTAAGAGTAACGTTGGCTTTGACGAAATAAAGAATCAATATCTAACCAAGATTTAATGAAAAATATACTACTTCCACATAAATAAAAATAATATACTAAAATAAAATGAGTTCTTCTGGTGCCAATAAATATTAAAAAAAAAAATAAGAATTCTGTAACGATTGAACAAAAATATCTCAACATGTTTTGTCTCAGAATGTTGATCGTACTTAAAGCGGTTGAGACTCTGTGATTTATTTACGTAAAATTATTAATTTATGATGGAGATAGATATATTAATTGTACCATGCCAGCCATCTCCATTCATAGAGACTATGTCAAAGTCAAATAAATAAATTCTAATCATTATAATGAAATAGTAACCTTTTTATTTCCCACTACCCGTAGAATCACAGTTAAATTAAACAATTGGAATACCACATACATGAGATAAAGCGCAGACAATACCCTTGTATATAGACATTCTTCCCCCCCCCTTATTTTTACTCTGTCGAATAACTAAGTTCTTCTTAGTGCTAATAACATTATCATCTGTCAGTATTATCCAGCTAAAATTTATAATTAAGTAACGGAAGAATATATAACCGACAGGCTCTTATACTCTATAGTCTAATGACGATGGTTAATTAACTAGAATGATAAATAAATAAATCACTTAACACTAAAATAAGCCCCCATGTCCTGATAACAATCTAGTCCAGTTTTCCCCGAAGCATCCACGCTTGGAACTCAATGAGAACTTCGAAACTCGAGATACCATCAGTCATCGATGATATGAGTCAAGATTTCGCTTTGTGCCTTCCAGACAAAAGGGAATGTTATCGAGTGTCTGGTCGTATGAAGCTTCAAAAGTTCCTTTTGAGGTTTTTTATTGTCTATGGGTTTTTCATATTGCAATTGACTTTGTTGTTGATATTTTTTTTTTATTCAGGCATATTTATTATTCAGATACATTTTAGTTCAGTAACTCAGTTATTTTTGAATATAGAGAAAATATCATGTAGATTCGTCTTATCAAGACAATGATTAATATATATTCATAATGTTAATATGATAGAGGTAAAGAAGCTATACTTCTCTGGTTTAGTTAATATTAAGAATATAGAAAAACTAAAATGTTTTTCGAGATCAAGACACCGCGATGAATTTGTATGGGAAATTTAAATTTTCTGCTATCTTTTTAATAGTGATCAAGTAGAACATTCATACTACATTCACACAATATTCACAAAACAATAAATTCATAAAAAAATAATACAATATACATATCTGTATCATGTATCAATATAACATATGTATCAAGAATCAATAACAATATGTACAAATGTCACTCATACCTATATCCGATCCTCAAGCATACAAACACGTGAGTCAAGAATCTAGCCAATGCTATTTTTATTTATTGAGATATATTACAATTTGTTACAAAATGAACAACAGTAATAGTGATATGAGACCACATTCATACAATATATACAGAAAATAATAATAATAGTCAAATTACATAAAATAGAAAATAAATAAATTCATATATATACAATAAAATAATAATAAATAAAAACCAAATCAAAACAACAACCTGTAATTGAGATAAATAAAAATTTGGCAAATAAATAAACATCATACAAACAATCATAACTATATACAACTGCTAAAGGGATCCTAAACTGCGCTTTTCCGTGTGTTGTACACACGAATAAGCGGAGCCCAAGAGATCACTGGTTTGAGCCAGTGGAGGCTGAGTTAGGGCTAGCCAATGCTAGAACTCTAATATATATGCTTACAAGAGGTCTGGAGGCGTATGCCGTTTCAAACTTCTAGGGTGATGTTCATGGTGTGTGGAGCTGGAAAGGGATTGAGTCAGCGAAATGAGATGATGGAATTTGTAAAATTTTTATGGAATAAGGTCTAAAATAAATGCAATATTTAGGTCGCGGTGTAAGGTATGGTTGGTGTCATCACAAGGAGCATTAACTTTTATTCGGTTTTTGGATTGAAAGGATTAAATGTGTTTGATGTTAACAAATTTGGCTGGCCTCCACAGTTCAAGTCCGTTGATCCAGATAGGTTTCAGTACTGTCTTGTAAATTAGACATTTTCTGCCGATGATTAAACATAATATTGAATAGACGTTATAAAATAAAACTACATTTTCTTGCTAATTGAACTTTTCGTTAAGGTAAACTAAATTTCCCAAACTGATAAACTCTAAATCACTATTCATGTAATATTTAAACGTCAAGAGCAAGTTAATCATGAGATAAAAGCAGGTATTAATATTTTATAAGACGATAACCATCGTACTGAGTAAAGGGCAAAAAGAACTATTCCAAAGAGGTAATGCATTAAGAGTATAATTTAGTACATTATGTGTAGTATAGTGTAAGAGGAGGTAATGTTAAGTTTGAAATTTGTCTATTTATGAATTCCGCTGTCAATAAACCAACGAATTAGAGATACCTTTTTTTTCGCAGGTAGCTGATTTAGGACGCACTCAATAAACCTCAATCTTTTTATTTTTTTAAAACTTATTTAATTAAAAAAAATTACAACTGCATTGATTCCATACAAAAAGGCAACAGTATTAATACATGATTAAAAATTTGGTGCGGGCACCACACGACTTTCACTTACCTCCGTTTTTAGAATCGATTAAAGATTTTCAAATACAGTAAGAGATAAAAATGGTTGAAACCATTAAAGAATTAGTTTAATAGAATTTCTATAAAAACATGTGTTTTATTTAAAAATCTATTATATTATTATCTAAAATAATCAGTTAGTTTTATCGGCTTTTCATCACTCTCTAATAACTTTTAAAAGTTTGTGTATGTGATAATACTTTTTCAGAAATCTTTAGCATTCAAACGGTATATCATACATGTATATCACCGTTCTTATGTTCAAAAACAAAAAATTGCATTAAAAATTATGATATCAGTTTTCTACAATAGTTGTTTTTCAAATCAGCACAACTTACATATTTAGCTGTTATTTATCAATGCTGACAAGGTAATATGGTTATTTTTAAAGAATCCACAAAATTAAAAGTACTATAGAGGAATAAAATCGGCATCAAGCCGTGTCAAACTATTTTAATCAGAATAAAACATACATGTGTTAAATCCTATTAAATTTCACATTGATATAGCGAAATTAATCAAAATCGTTGGAACCGTTTTCGAGAAAATCGAAAAAAGGTGAAAAATGCATGGTATAAAGTGGCTTTTCTGGTAAGCTCAGTTTGATGAAAAATGTTTTGTAACGTCTCGGGCGTATATTTGTCTTAAATATTACCTAAATTTCAGTTTCAAAGGACTTTTTCGTTTCCGCTCGGGAGTTACCACACACACACACACACACACACACACACACAGACCTTTTGGGACTTGGTTGTTTGGACTCAGGGGACCCTAAAACGTGTATTTCTGTTGTAAACTAAAATTCGAAAATTTTCACGATCCCAATACTTTCCCTTATTATATATAGTAAGTGAAAGTAAAAAACATGGTAATCCTGTGAAAAAAACTACCCATTGGTTGCACTCCAATGTCTAATTTATAGGAGGTCTCTTGGCCATCTTCTTTTAAGGGGCCTCAGTGGACTGTCAGGAATAGATATGTTGGAGAGGTCACGAATAAGAGGGTCTTGACCTTAGCAATGAATTAATAATTGAGGTCTTTTTTACTTTGCCCGCACCAGTTACTTATTTCTAAAATATAATTGGTTTGTCTTATTATTAAGTTAATGCTTGTCAAGAACTGATATTTAAATTAATGTATTTAAGAAGCTTAAAAGTGAACGAAAATGATAGTTTAATAAAACATTCGTTGAAATATTCATTTAGAGGACCAATATGATTCAATGATTTTAAATTACACTCAAATGTATCCTCAATTTCGAATCTTCTTCTGTAAACTAACTCACATTGGTATGAGTCTCTAAGGGATCTTCTGGTTCTACATTCAAAAATAGTTTCTTCTTTTAGCTATGGCTCTACGATGATTCCATTCTTTGAGTATGGGCTCCGGTATTAGGATAAAAGTTTTTTTGAAGGGTTACGTGTATAATGCCTGTAACGCACTCTCATCATTTCTCGGTGAATAAATATTTAAAAGTGAATATCTTCTTCTATCCCCTAACTTTCTAATAAAAATAAGATCAACTTTGGTCAAATGAAAAAAAATATCTGAGACAAGTCATGGATAAAAGACTTTTATTCAGCACTCAAATTAAGTGTGTAACAAACCCAATAAAGCTCTGTGCTCTATTCTAACAGAAAATATAAATTAAATGTAAGAAATAGAGGTCACCTGTAGCACAATCGCTAGCATAACAGCCTTCTATGCCAAAGTTTAAAAATCCTAAGTCATGCCGTCCTTCGGAGGGTAGGTAAAAAGGTGTTCCCGAGCCCATGACCTTATGGATATAATAATAAATACGGAGAGCTCCGTTTTTATTATATGGTATTTTCATAAAACACATATTATTGTATGATACATTTGCCGTTTGTAGTTTTTTTTTGTATTTTTTTTCTTTCACATTGAGGTATTTTTCATATTTATCTTTTTTTTTTTAATTTATAAATGATTAATCATATCCTTTATTTATTTATATGTTGAATCACAGACTGGTCTACTTTTGGTACAGCATCATGTATGTATGTATAGAGAATGATTTTATATACTACAATAAAGAATTAAAAAAAAAAAAAAGACTACTGTGATGCAAAATATATTATTAACTATTACTTAAGAACACGATTAAGTTGTGTCAAATTCGTTATTGACAAAGATACGTTCAACGTTGGTTATAAACTTGTAGGTATAAGGTAGGAAAGCTCCTTATGCATAAAATTTACATACACTAGCAAAACCTGTTAATATAACAAGATATGACGTTATCCTAAAAAAGAACTGTTGTGGGTAAAGTAAAAAAAGACCCTAGAGTTTGTTTATAACCTCTATAAATAGTATTTGTAATAGTAGGGAAAAAAGTTAAAGGCTAGAAAAAAAAAATACTATATCCTCCATAGAACAATTTCGTCTTGCAGGTGACGTTCTTCTACTTGAACTCGAGCGAATCAGACATGACTCCTATCGCAGAGACCATCCTGACTACCTTGGACGGGGCAGGGATTAAGGTTCGGGACGTGGCAACTTGGTCTCCGGTGTATCACCATGGGTACATGGACAACCCCTTCACGGCCATGGTTGAACGGACCTACATGAACACCAGGAGTAAGTAGATACCAGCTAAACAATGTATACATTATCAAAATATATATTTAAAAAAAATCTTTTTGAAAGGTGTTAATCGCCAACGTTAGCTATAAAATGCCTTTATGCTCCTCTGTGCTAAATATTTTTTTCGAATTTTTCCAAGTGGTGGAACAATACGCAAAAAATTAAAAACTCATCCTTTTCCTAAAACCTTGCTTTTTAAGAAACTTATAGTTTACAGATAACGACTAATGTTTAGAAAATCTTTTTTTTTTTTAACGAAAATACAATCTCGCTTTAGAAAATCATAAGGGAATATCTGAACAAGCTAGACCTTAAAAAGGAATTATTGATAATAGTTAAATATACAGTGTCATGAAAGGCTGGCCTTGCGCGCGTTTTAAAAACAGCTTATATCCAATAATTTTATAGTGAAATTATTTATTTTATAAACTTAATTAGGAATTTACGGGGAGAAATAATTGTTTACAAATTTCCGATCGTACGAAATATAAGTTAACTGCAAGATTTCAGAAAAAAATGAGTTTTTAATTTTTCATATTGTTCCACCACTTCGGAAAAATTCGAAAAAAAAATCCTGTCTATAGAGGAGTATAAGTATAAGTCTTCTGCTAAAAATCATCTTTTTGTTTAAGAATCAAGATCATGTCATTTTTTCATGAATCAGAGAAAAATTATCATTAATTAAATCGGAATCTGACAATAAAATAAAAAAAAGAGGTTTTTAAAAAAACCTCGAAAAATGCTTGAATTAAAAAGGTAAAAATCCAGATTGATTATTTTTTTACACCAAATTGATCTCTCAAGTTTGATTCAAAAAGCCGTTACAGCAGATTTGCCATAGTTACCCGGCGATTCCCACTGGAGCAACGTCCGATTAGCAGCATAAATTTTGTTTAAGCTGACGGGTTTTTAAAGGTAAGGATTCCCGAATGTATAGAGCTGTTTGAGTATGGAAAGCGATTTTCGGGATATTACGGATAAATGGTTATTCCAGGATAGGTTTTGGTTAAAGGCAACTCCAAGGTTTTTAACAGTTTTCTGGAACGGAATAGGGACTTTATTGAGAAAGAGCAACGGGTAGTATGGAAAAGAGTTCAAGGTTGGTTTGGAGCCGATGAGGATTGCTGGAGTTTTACCTGCATTAAGCTGCACATTGTTTTTATTTGCCCATTGACATATTTTATTTATATCATACTGTACTTTATCAGATGCTTCTATAAGATTAGCAGGGTGTAAAAAAAAGTATATTTGCAGATAATCGGCATAAAGATGGTATCGGGAGTGATGAATAGAATCTGATAAATCATTTACATAAATCAAAAAAAGAGTAGGTGAAAGGGAAGAACCTTGAGGAACACTACGTGAGAGGAAGAGAGGTGAGAAAGGACATTTGCCAGGGATGACTACTGTCTGCGAACGATGGGATAAGAAGGAATGGAAACATTTCATGGTACTATTGGATAAGGACAAGTTACGGAGTTTGGATAGTAGAATTTTATGATCAACGCAATCGAACGCTTTGGTAAAATCGAATAGAATTAGGATTGTTATTTTTTGTTCCTCGATGGATGACTGTATGTCCTGTGTGATTCTTAATAAGGCGGATTGGGTGGAACATGCGAAAACCTGATTGAAAAGGGTTTTGGAGAGAGTTGTGTTCTAGGCATGCAGAAAACTGGTTTTGGACTAATCTCTCTAACGGTTTAGATAAGTTTGAAAGAATGGGAATAGGTCTGAATTCAGAGATGTTGGATGGAGAAGAAAGTTAGGTAAGTTATAGGTAGTAAGTTAGGTAACTTACTACTACATTTTTCCATGCTGATGGAAATATGGAGTTTTGGAGGGAAAATTGTAAATGTGTAGAAAGATTAGAAGAATGGCTGCGAGGCAAAGTTTAATCAGTTTTACCAGTTTGAGATCTGAGCCATGGTCATTAGTTTTAGATTTATGGTCAGAGGAGAGTAGATCAGGAGTAATATACAGGAAGTAAAAATTTTCAGGATTAAATCGAATTCCAGAAGGCGAGGCTGGAGTATGGTTTACATGAGTTTTCATGAGGTATGAGAAGAAAGTATGTTAAAATAGGAATTTAGTTCATCGGCGGAAAAAGGATAATTATTAGAAGATTTGGAATTTATGACAGAGAGCCTTCTAAGGATCTCCCACTTACACTTTGGAGCAGGAGCTTGGGTTAAATATTCATGAAAGTACCGGGCCTTGGCGCTGCGTATAGTTGACTGGTTAAGGTTTCGAAGATATTTAAAAGTATCATCATTGGGAAGTCTAGTGCGGCGAAACCTCCTTCTGGCTGCATCTCTTCTTTTCGTCAAGTCTCATGTCTATGGAGTAATCCAAGGAGCTGGTGGACGTCGGAGCGTAGCAACCTTAAGAGGTACATGATTATTTAGGAAAGCCAGCAGATTTGACGATAGACATTCAACCATATCATCCAAATAAGTGGAGGTATAGATGGATTATTATTTAATCCATAAATTGACGTTAAAAGAATAAACAAATTATCTATAAAGTGCTCTGTCCCGGTTTTTGTTGAAATCAAATTGAAACACAATCCAATAAACCTTTACTTAAAGTCTTATGGTCATATTTAACTATTATATTATGAAAATAATAATTTTTTTATTTATTATTATTATCACCTTTTTTAATGTCGAATCCCAAATAGCGAAACAAAAAAAATTAAAAACTCTTTAATGAATAAATGTGAAAATATGCAGCGTTAAGGAACAACCAAGCTTCGAAGACTATTGTGATTTAAATTTTGGTTCAATGGTACGATATTGTCAAAGCTATTTCGCAAAGTTTTATGTAAAAAGAAATCAAATCTAAAGTTCTGTTATTAAGAACTTAATAAGAGAATCTCTTTTTTTTTTTCTTCTCCTTTTTCATAAGTTCATAAGAGACGTTGAGTTCCAAAAGGTACTATATCCACTTATTATATCCCTAAAAACTGATTATTAGGTTAAAACTATTAATTAAAATAATAGCGGTGATTCAAGACGTACTAAATGAACTAATAAAAATGCTCAAAATTAAGAAAACAATAAATTAATGATGACATATTACGTGGTGTGGAGTATAGTGAGAAATATAGTACCTTTAGAATGGAAATTAAAGGAAAGGTTATATCGGTTTACAGGTGATACAGTACGTTTTGGAAGGAAATGTTTTTAGTACCTTTTGGAATAAAATGCAATTTTCAAATACGTTTTTAAAGGATTTCTATGTTTTTAGGTAAAATATGATCACGGATTTAGATAGAACTAAACCATTAGTTAACAAATATGTCAAAATATCAATTTCTAAAAAAATGTCCTTTTGTAACTTTTGGAAATCAACTTCTCAATTGTGCCACTATGATATATTGACGACTTAAATAAAATCTTTTCCCCTCAGATGTTGTTCTGAACATGATATTGTGAACTTTGCCAACTCCGTCTGGATTAAACACGACTAGCAACAGGAGTTGACCTCCTGGTTCATTACCAACTTAGTCACTTGACGTGTGGCTTAGAACAACTAAATGTTAGCAAAAGTTTATGAAGTCGCCATACGACGTAACTTACTTAACGAGCTTGCTTCACCTCCAACAAGCTATAAAGGATCAAGGTAGTTGGAGAATATACCACCAATTGCAAAACATGTGATAATAACACTTTATGAAATTAATCTATATATGAATCTTATTAATGTTGGAACATCTGATTTTGACATAAAACCCCTTATTCTACGATAGATGAATAGAAAATGTTTATGATTTCTATCTTGTCACAAGGTAAGGAATCTTAGTACTTGAAGTGGTGCAGATACAAATTACATGTTACAGTTAAGATAATAATTACATATGAGGTATTGGAACAATCCTTGAATTCCAATTATTTGTAAAAGACGAATGGAACACTTAAACCAATAACTTCATCGCTGTTCATAAGAAAAATGATGAAAAAAATCGTAGTAATTTTTCTTCTCAAGTTTTTATAAACACGTCATGAATTAATTCTTGAACTAAGCTGTAATTACGAATTAATCATTACCTTTTATCATAATTTAAGTCTTTACATATATTGTTATCGTAATAATGAATAAGGAAATAAAGAATTAATTGAAAGTTTTCTAAGTAAAGAATTGATTTTAAAATGAGTTAGACGATAAATATAGTCTTCTTTTATCAAGTTTAGAAAATATTAAGTTGATGGACTAGGACTTGAGAAGTAATGCTTGACAATATTTTTCATATGAAGCACTACTTGTCCAAAACCATTATTCTGAAATTCGCTATCAAAATTGTGAAACTGGATATGCAGATACACACACATTAAATTTAAAGTAATCCAGAACCAAAATATAGGCCCATTAAGATATAATGTAATATAAACTAATTTAAGTACTTTATAAGCATGATCTTCTGTATTTTTCGTATGACAAAATCATCTATGAACTTCATAAAAAAACTCTATTTTTTTTTTTTTTTGTTTTAGAAATTTATTGAGATATATTACATTTCGTTTCAAAATAAGCAAACGTAATAGTGATATGAGACCGCATTCACACAGTATATTCACAATAAACAATGGTTAAGTCAAATTACATTAAAAAAATATCATATATATCCAGAAGAAAAACCAATAAAAATAAACAATCTATAATTAAAATAAATACATAGATCATACACCATATCATAGCTATATACAATATGGTATTATTAATAATTCAAATTATATATTACAGTTTATCTCATACTTGGCCAATACTACGAACACTTGGGTCTCTTGGTGGCTCTGGAAGAGAAGAATTTATTCGATAAAGGTAACTATGTCTAATATTAAAAATGCACGTAAAAATCATACTAAGGTAAAATATTGATTAATAACCTATTTAAAGTTTTTTTATTAACTCGTGTCTTTCATGTGTATAAAGATTATAAATTTTTGCCGGGGGATATCACTATATATATTTAATGTTTTATTTCCAATTCATCTTAAACTCATTTTGGTAGGTAACGCAATTTTTTCGAAGTTATTTATATCTAGTCCTAGGTAATGTTAGATTTCAATGATTAATAATCAGGAATAACAACCGATCGAAGGATGACTTGGGCTCTCTATTAAGATGAAAAGAAAGACTCAACCAGCGACTGGAAGTATTGTACTAACCTCTTAAAAAAAAAAAAAAAAAAAAAAAAAAAAAAAAAAAAAAAAAAAAAAAAAAAAAAAAAAAAAAAAAAAAAAAAAAAAAAAAAACCTCACTGATTTATCTTTCAGCAGAAAAGACTCAGATAAAAAAAACAACTATAATTTTAATTAAAAAGACATCAGAATAGCTACATAAACAACAAAACTCTCTATTTGCATTAATTGACTTATGCACTTGCCAATAACTGAAATACCTGTTAGAAGAAGGCTGAAAAGAACCTGGATGAGAGACCTCCTTTGCTCAATTGGATCTAAGAATGATGTACTGCTTAGCACTTCCCTTCATCATGATATCAAAACTTTAAAAAAATCATGTATAGTTTCAATAACCTCATATTTGATTTCCAAATCATTTGTTTCTCATTTAATACATCTTAGTTGATAAGGCGATTTTCTCTATATAACTAACTATTTACCATATATAAGATTATTATACAAAAAATCACATATTTAATTGTTAATGGTTTTCAAGAAATAAAATAATCTATGATATTTTTTTCGAGCCTACTGTTTTATTTAAAAATTAAATACAGATGATGACATTGTTTTGAGGCAATACAGCAACTTACAAAACGTTATTATTAGTATTTAGAAAATATCTGATTATTTCTTACTGCATAAATTTTTATTAAAAGGTGTAGAAGAATACTTACAATCAGGTAAATCTGTGAAAAGAGGAAAGTTATGGCATGTAAGGCATGGGCTTGGGCAACAGCCCCATTTCCCAGAAAGATTTAATTTAATCTTCAAGTGGTAACATATTTTCTCCCCTTTCAGAGAAAATATTTGCATTCAATAATGCCTATAATACGGGTAAAACCTTACGAGGAAAATGTTTTTTTATGATTTTTTTTAATTTTAATTTTCTTTTATCCAGAAAACGTTGAACTCAATGAACGTAATAAATCTCTGGACAGTCTATATTGAACACAGTAACACAATAATCCAATCAGAGTATTTATCTCATCAGCCTCAGTATTCTTATAGGTCGAGTTGTTATGTCGGCAATTCATCTCGCATGTTTCCTCATGGGATTTCACGATTTCCATTACTTTATATCATCCATCCCACTCATTTATTATTTTTTAAGTTAAGGTCTTTAGAAATCATTTAATGAATGATAGATTTATTTGTTTATACCTACATACTATTTGGATACTACCGTATTCATTCAGCAGAACCTATAAAGTTATTGAAACAAAATTAGACTGAAAAGTATAAACTATTCTAAGAAATTTCTATTCGAACTATAATATACTATAAAACGGTAAAAGTACTCTTATTATTTTTTTTTTTTTTTTTTTTTTACTCAGTTTTATGAAAATAAATACTTCATTCACTTTACGTCATTTTTTTGGTTTTTAAATAATACAGCCTATCAAGATGAAAACATAGACTCTCAACCAGCGATTCAAACTAACATACTCTCTTCTTTCTAAATCATCAAAACTAAAAATTAGACAGAAACTAAATCATACACATACCTACTTAAAACCACATAGAATTCATAGATTTATGGCTCAGTAAAAAAAAAAAAACTTCCATACAAAAACTGCAATCATTGTAATAAAAAAATTTAAGACTCATGATCACAGCTCATCGGTACGTAAACAACAAATCCAACAGTTGACCAACAAATGCGAACTCTCTTTTCTCGTTTTTATAGTAAACTACATGTACACGACAATATAATTTGCCTGTTCTAAGAATGCTGAAGAGAAGGTGACCAAGAGACCTCCTCTGCTAAATCAAAGTCTAGGAGGGAGTGCTGCTGAGCACTTTCCTACTCCATTTCTACCATTCTGCCGCTTACGTTTAATATAGCAAATTTCCTTATCGCTTCTGACAGGTAAAAATATGAAGATAAATACACAATAATACAAAATATCATTTATTAATGCCTGGTTAGCTTCATTATTTTCTCAGAGATACCATTTTTTTCATGTATTTAATCATCACGACGTTTGAATTTATTTATAACATAAAATAAAAAAAAATGCGTTCCAACACTTAAATAAATGCATCAATACTTCAAAGAATATTTAGAATAAATTCAGAAATATAAAGTTACGAGAAAGTAATAAAGTATTGAACAATTTATTTATAGTATAAGGTTTTGATAGAACATTACTATCGATCGTATTCTCTAATAAAAGAGGTTTAGTTCTCATTTCTAAACAAAATAATATGGCCTAAATGATTGTATTGCATGTTCAGAACCAGCGCCTGATTTCCCCGGGTGACAAAACCGCAACACATTACAGTTGTGCGGCAATAGTATAACTCTTGTGTCCTTTCAATCTTGCAAACAGGGGATCCCAAAGGTTTCCGATTTGGATGATTTTTTTATGGTAAAACTAGGCATTAAACTCTACAAAATACTAGAGCCAACGCTCCCCAGGAGGCGCATAAGAAAGTCGGAAAGTCACTGCGCGAAAAAAACATTTTATTTAATACCTTCATTTCTAGTGAAGATAGAAAAATAAGTTTAACGTCTAAATTACCCTACTTCAAAGCGGAATAGTTTAAAAAAAAAACAATTAAAATATTTAGGTTTAATGCTTGGTAATAATAATATAAACTATATCGTCAAAATTGTACTTTTAATGTTTCTTAAAAACTGATAGTCTAATGGTTTAAAACACTGGTGGTAATAAAATTGAAGAATTATTCAAATTTTCCAATCTATAACATTCAGAACCGTAACAATTCATTCTGGTACGTTAGCAAGAATACGTTACATACAGACCTTCACATACCAACAGTCAACGAATAGATTCGGATCCTCTACAAACGTTTTCTCAACAACTTACACGGACATACTAACACATATAAAGCATGGCCGCTAGTAACATGCCGGAAAATACTTACAGTAGGCTGAAAAGAAGTTGAATGAGGGACTTTCTAAGCTAATTGCAAATGGCAAGCCGCAAGTGCAGCTGGGCATCTTCTATCCATCATGCCTATTACGCTAGACTACCATTCCTTCCTCAAATTCACTAAATATTTGAAGATAAAAAAAAATTCATCTAGAACAGCATTTAAAAATTCTTAAATTGGATTAACAACGGAGGTAAGTGAAAGCCGTGTGTTCCGCGCAACGGATTATTTTTTTGTTTTTACTTTTGATCATTTAAAGATAATTTTATATATTTAAAAGTAATACTTACTAAGTATTAATATTTTTCTTTGGCTAGTTATAATTATTATTTTTCTTGTACATTTATGTTATTCTTAAGGGACCTTGTTGCAGAAATAAAGTTTTATTTTTCATTCATTCATTGATCAATCATCCGATATTACAGGAGAGTACTGGGTGGTGGGGGTGGACATAGATCAGTACGACGAGCAGCAGCCGGACAAGTACCTGCAAGGGCTGCTCCAGGACGAGGCGGACCCCAGGGCGGTCCGGGGCTTCAGGTGCTACCTTGGGGTCACCCCCAGCCCTTCCAAGGGCTTCGAGAACTTCACCAAGGTCGTCAATAGCTACATGGAAGGGCCGCCCTTCAACTACCCTAACCCTGTCAGGTCCATTGGAGGGGTCAAAACGGTACGTCATAATTATCTATATTATAGAAAAATTATCGAAATTTCGAAAAAAAATAAAGGTTTAAAAACTTCATAAAAATATTAGAAGGAATTTGTCCGGGTGGCGGTCAGTAAATGAAACATCTAAATAAATTCAACTATAATATCTAAATCTCAGTTTCAATTCGTCCATTATAAGCCCTGATGATGACCCACAATAGGAGTCGAAACGTTGGCAAGCAATAAATATTTGAAACTATTTAGATGTTTTATTAACTGACCGTTACTCGGACTGATTCCAGTAATTTTCAACGTTCAACTAATTATATCGACTGTCATAAAAATATGTTATGAAATTTTTTTTATAACTAGACATTGTTGACTATGTTATTATTGAAAGATTATTGAAGTCTTCGCATAAATTCTGCTAATCCAGGTATCAGGAGATCCAGGTTAGCGTAGACTATATCGACACCATTATATTAAATAGTCAAATAGGGAACACTAGTAGCAGTATTGCTGAATTATCATTGATTTATAAAATTATGGATCTCTACATTAGGGAGGCTTTTAACTTTTAAAACCTGAATAAACAAATGGCAAAATAATGGGAGAAATAGTAAATTGAAGGCTGATTTACAACTCCATTATTTTATTTAAAAATACAGTACGTATCGGCTGACACGGCATCTTTAAGGAGCCAAACAAATTTGTTCTTTATGGTTTGTAGGTGATTCCACTATGAAGTTGTATTTATCACACTGTGGCACTATGCTTTTTGCAGAACGCAGTGCATTTTTCAGTAAAGTGGTGGAGTGGTTAAACAGCCTGTTGGGGCCAGCGTGGTCGTCCTTAAGATGGTAATTTAAGAATTTGCTGATTCAAGGAATTGTTTGTTGTATTAATTTATGTATTGCCGAACAGATAAAGTGGTGATTGAATAAATAAGTAAATGAGTAATTGATACTTGGTATGATAGGTAAATGAGGCACAAAGTAAAAAGTAAAACTGGTGAGATAATAACAAACACGATAATTTATAGATGATAATCACACACTTTTGGAGCCACACTGTTCCAACTGTACAAAAAACAAAACAAATCTTTTTCTTCTTTATACACATAGTCAAAAAGCTTGATAACAAATAAAAATAATGATTGTAGAATGAGTTTCTGAGGAATTTATAATAAAAAATAAGAACAAATGGAATAACTGGCGTAAACACAGCCTTAAGTCTACGATCGAATTTTCACCTTCAACTAAAATAATAACTCTAAGTAAAAAAACACACAAAAAATGTGTTAGAAAATCCCATAAGTTTATTCCTCCATGGATATTTCAATTATAAAATAGTGAGTCTTAAAATTTGAGAATTGATTTCCAAAAAGTCCTGAAGAACATTTCTGTTAGTTTTATCTGAATCAGCAATCCGTTTTCATCTAAAGAAAACTCAAGCTCTTTAAAACTTTACATTTCCAAGAGGATTAATGTAAATTCTCAATAACTTTCAGACGCTACAAAATTAAAATTTATTTCAAAAACCTATTTTTAAAAAGTATTCTCTTTTATTGCTGATATAGCTCCTTCCTGAAAATAAGCCCCGAAGACAAAATTCCTGAAGTTGAACTTGAAATTAATCTTGATTAGAAAGAACAAGTTTGAGGGAAATACGTAATATTCTCAAATAAACAAACTCTTCTGTCCAAGATTAAATTAGAAAAGTTGGAGGGATTTATCGGCTGGCGGATCTAATAATAGGAATTGTCTCGTAGAAGTTGGTAACTATTCGTCTTAATATAATGAAGAAGGTTTGAGTCAATCTAAATTTAGCTTGCGTTGCTAAATATCGTTAATTATTGCGAAATTTACGTGTTGATGCAGATCAGAGCCGAGGCAGCTTACCTCTACGACGCGGTACAGCTCTACGTGCAGGCTGTAGTGGAGGCATTGGACAGTGGTGAGGACCACCGCAACGGAACTGCCATCATAGCAAGGCTCAAGAGGAGGCACTACCACAGTGCCATGGGGTAAGTAATATCATCATTTATATATGTTTATATATATAGCATACGAATATAAAACTATCTAATTAAACTAATAACATTTAATAATTTTTCGATTATTGTTTCTAAAAGGAGAAAAAAATTCAAATTTGAAATAAGTGTTTTAAATATGTAAATAACATTTTAGGTGATGTACTAGTTTAGGCTTTACATTGATTGAGATTTTTTTTTTTTTTTATAATGAACCTTTGTAATCGACCAAAAAAAAAAAAAAAAAAAAAAAAAGCCTGTTTCAAGATACTTAGAACTGGAGTACTACAAATTTTTGGATACCTCAATATTTAATACCTGGGCATTCGACAATAATCTAATACCTCGACGTTAATATCAGCCAATTAGTTTTAAAATGAGGGCTTACTGAAAACTTTTTAACTCCATGACTCATTTATTTTTTATCAGATGGAGACAATTTCTCAATTTTTTTTTAGAGATATTTAATGAATACACCTATTAGTTTTTTTATAAAATCAAGATTCACGAACAAAGAAAAATAAAATAAAATCTTGTCTGAAACACGTTCATAACTCAACATTTTGTTTCTTGAATATTATATAAAATTTAGAATGTTATTTATTTATTTTATTGATACAGGTAATCCACAACATAGGTGATGTTTGCCGACGTAAAATATTGCCATTTCAAATATATTACTAATAACCGTTCATAGTTATATAGATTGAGAAGGCTAATTAATGGAGTAATAAACATAATTTAATTTAACCCTCTTCCATGTTTTTTCTATTTCTGTCACTATTATAACTATGTAAACTTTCAAAATGTTCGGGGAGCTTTTTTCCAGTAATTTCTGGTCAAAACAGCTGTTCCTTTAGAATGTTATAGAACAAAAAGTATACATTTCCTTGCTATAATAATATATAGGGGTTTCCAACACTATGTGAACAATGCTCCATGAAATATGAGTGCTGTGAGTGCCTGACTTAGTTCGAATGTTTAACATTTTCGATTGTAGATAAGATCAATTAAAATTACGATGCGAGTGAAATCATGCAATCATACCTACAAAGCATAATTAACCATTGTCGCTATACAGCATCGATTTAAGAATGAAAATTAAAAAAATGAATAAATCCTAGTGCAATCGATGACTTTTATTTTTGTATGACGTAGTTTATACTAGAAAGTATAATCCATCAATTAAAATATCGTTATTTTCCTCTTTTGGGTTTATTGAGGTGTAAATATACATTTTGTTCCCAGTATCAGTAAATAATTTAATTATTATCTAACCTTAAAATCGCAATTGAGCTTCCTAACTAACCTAGCAAGCACAATTTAGCTTCCTAAAAAAGTAAAGATTGGGCTATTTCAGGATGTGACTCAGTAATTTTCTGTAATAGAGACAATACCAAATAAAGTTTTCTATAAAATAATGCATTCGATAAAAGTAGTAGTTTTTAAGGTATTGACAAAAAATGAAAAATTCACTCTTTTCCTTCGCTCTACAAACCCCAAAATTGTAGGAGTTTTGCTAGCTAATAAGGTATAATTACTGAATATTTTCTGACAAGTTTTAGCTTTTTTATTATTATTTCACTTTATTTATTTTTTATTTCGGGTTAAAGCCTACTTCTACTGTCCTATTAGCAAAACAAACGCCAGTCTTCCAGTGACGACCAGGGATGAGCACTAAAATCCCCTCATAACCAGGCATACCATTTCCGCCCTTCCGATTCTCTTGTTCTTGACATGTTCTCTAACCGACCCTTTAGTTCCTCATCTAAGCCTTCCTTCTATTATGTCTAAGGTAACGTTGTCTTTGTAAATCTCCCATGCTTGGTTCCTGAAACTCATCATCTGTTTGTAGACTTCATCTCATAATCTGTATCATATACGTTTCAGAAATTTCCCGCTATTCCCATGAATTTCACAAATTTAAATTAGTTTTAATCTTTATCCTTTATCTTATCGTCTATATTATATATATATATATATATATATATATATATATATATATATATATATATATATATATATATGATTTTGTTTTTTCTCAATGATTATTATTTTAATTAAAAAAATAAAACAAGTTGATTTTCTTAAATATGATTTTTCCTCTTATATTTAATTTGTTTATTATTTTTCATGATGTTTTCCCAATTCTTTTTGGTGAAGAAAAAACCCTAACACTTCTGGCTCGTAGATTTTGAGGAAAAGTTGCTGTATCATTACAGACATATAGTTGTCTTAAATATTAAATGTCACACACACAGAGAACATTTTCCGGGACTCGGGAAATTCTAAATCGAGTATTTACGGTAAAAACTTTAAATTTATATTCCCTATGACACCCTAACAGTATCTTTCGACACATCACATTCTCTAGCAAGTTCGCAAGTACTTGTGGAGAGATTAGACTTTACAGCTTCCAAAAGAACCTTTTGACTATCCATTAATGGTCACCCTGAGCCCTTCTTCCTATGTCTTATCTCCACTGCTAAATTTTAATCAAGCCAACGCCAAGCCGTGTGCTGATCAAGGACACGTTTCCGTTCACATCTAACAATTTCTCAAGTTGTCTCGGCGAATGTGATTTTTCCAGTGCCTTAAAATTAAGAGAATTTCGTAGTAAACTATCATGTTTCTTCTTTTAAACAAATATCTAAACTTTTTTTTTTTTTTTTGTTTTTTTTTTTCATAAAACGAATGGGATCAAACAAGCTTTGAGAATGCTCTGAACGTATTATTAGGTATTGGTATGAACTAATAGGATTAAAATATTTACAGCCCTTTGAAATTATGAGTTTAATAAAACGGTCTTTTTTAAATTTTTTTATACACCCCATTACTTCTTTTTAAATAAATAACTGAATGGTAGGTAGCGCTAATTACTCAACCACAACTGCTCTAATAAGAGCTGAGAGACAAAAATCCGAACTAAGCTAGCAACAAATCAGCCCCGGTGGCATTCAGTTCCCACCCGACCCTCGTCCCACTATCTCACTCTATTAATCCCTCATCCGAAATAAACAACCCGATTCATCTTATTTTTATTTATAGTCAATTAATGAGGCGATCCACGAATCTCTGTCCTTTCAAGTATAATTTAATTAATTAATTGGCTAATCTAAGAAGAATTAACATTTAATTTGATCGATTAGTTAGTTAGAGTAATGTATATGTACAGTACTAAGTACGCGTTAATGATGTTTACATTAAAATTAATCAGTAGTCGATAGACGTCACAATTATTAGGTAAGTTTAATAAATAAATTAATTAGTAGTAAATAAATTAATTTTGTTGATAAATAAAATAAGACTGTCATATAGTTTATTAAAATATCTTGAAACAGTACTTTTCGGCTAAATGCCTTCCTCCTGTAATGGTTTTTCTGTGTGGTATGGGCCCAAGTTCAACCAAAAACCAACAGTAAGAATTAGAAATTAAAAAAATTATGGTTTACAAATTATTTTAATTGGTAGAAATAATCAGGATTAAATCTAGTTAATCCCCTCCCCACTTTTTGGCTCAAACATGAGCAGACAACAAAACTGTAAGCAAACAAAAGAGATACATATCATTACGGTATGATAATGAAAGTAATGAATATAAAAATAAATTACAATTAACTAATAAAATTAATGTTTATTTACATTTAGTGTCATTTGTTTATTGTAAAAAAAAATATAAGCGTAATCTCTACTTAAATCTCCTCTTTTATAAATTGTTGACCTAGAAATAGTAAGATCCTTAAATATTGAACCTTAGTAAAAAACTCTTAAGTAGGTTAAAAAATAAAACTAATAATTATAATGAAAATCTCAGTCAAAGTCAAAAAAATATCTTGTTGTAGACTGTCTAGCTTTTGGAGATGTCCGATATTTTCTGATTTCCTAGACAATGCTGAGAAACAAATTAACCACCTGAGAACCCAAGAAGCAAAAGCCGATCTCCAAATCTCTTTTAAAAAATCGAGAGTTTATCATCAATGTCAAGACAACCCCAAACAACTCATTGTGGGAGAGAGCAAATTCAAGCATAAAAAGTTTAAGTACTTAGTCGAGAGGATAGTACCTAACAACTCTGTGAAAGAAGCTATTATTTCGAGGATCTACAAGATGGAAGTTGGGTAAAAGCTAACTAGGAATGTCTACAACTAAATATCTGTGCTTTTTAACGAAAAAGCTTAGACGTTATTGTTCAGTCATGCGGCCAGAAGTGTATAATGCTGATTTCTTTTCAATGAACAGAAAAGTTCTTATAGAAAAGCTTGAAGTGAAGGAATGAAGAAAACCTGAGAAACATTCTTAAATGAATCCGGAAAAATGGTGAGTCCAGGAGGCGACATAACAACGAACTGTACCATCATATGAAGATGATAACATATGCCATTCTGAAAAGGAGGATTAATATTTAAGGCCTTGAGCTCACAGTGGCAGGCCAACATATTTTCCGAATCCGGTTCATCAAAGTTTAAAAAATACTTTCAAGAAACTGGGATCACACTCGAAGACATCCAGAAACGAGCTCCTCTCCAGAGAAAACGTTGAGGGTACAAGTGCCTTAAGAAAGACTAAAGCAGAAAACGGGCAAGAAGTGGACTGATGAAAGAAAGGTTAAGAGAATAAGAATGTAATAACTATTGGGAAAGAATCAAAGAAACGGTTGAAACAACGTAGTTCGCAACAGAGCGAAACGAATAAAACTAAATAAATTAATCAATTAAAAAAAAAAAAAAATATATATATATATATATATATATATATATATATATATATATATATATATATATATTTATATATACTGTTAAATACACTTATTTAGGCCTTTAGATGACTTGTTAGATTCGAACAATAAAAGAAACTTCTTCTCAAAATTATTTCCATTTTAATTGTTTTTCATTCTTAAGAATAATCCCAATCTTTTCTCAATTATTTTCTGAAAAGTTTTTGCTTTTGTTCATCTTTCTAATAAAAAGATTCTTTAAGAGTTCTTAATGAAAAATTAAGGCGTAATTCATGGAGTGGATACGAAAATAATTACAGTTATTTTTTACATTAGCCTATAGTTCATAGATTTGTATAGCTCACTCGTAGAAGTTTAATTATTTTTATTCAGTTATCTCATGTTAAGAAAGATTTAGAAGGTAAATAAAATCACCTTACTACTGACAGGTGCAAAAAAATTAGTGAAGTGAAAAAAAAATTATACTATTTTATCTACAAAATTCGAATCAATCAAAAAATAACTTAATATTTTTCCGCCTATATCAACAAATATTCCATCATATCCGTAGAAACCGGTTGGGTGAGGATCAATACAACGGTTCTATTGAGAGAATATTGAGTTACCGTCGGCAACTGAATTTGAATAATTCAATACAGTTAGTTTCCAACTGCAATAATATCTTCAATACAGAACATTATTAGAAACCAGAAATGTTTTATGAATTAATCAAATATTTATGACCTGGTAATGCTATGAGGCGTATAAGGGGTGTTGGAAAATACACTAGATATGTCACAATAATATAGAAGGGACCATGACATGATTTATAAGTATCATGATTTATAAGCATAGTATTGTTGCAACATGGCACTTACACATATTAATATGTATACTATATATATATATTATATATATATATATATATATATATATATATATATATATATATATATAATTATCATAATAACAGGGTTGTTGAAGGTGCTATTGTCTGGATTGTTGTTAAGATATAACTTCAGAATACCATAGTCACATTTTTTTTTATGCAATTAAATAAATAAATTCTTATTATCCTAGGACATGTACCTTTAGAATAAAATATACAGAATTTACACAATGTGCTTTGGAGTGTTAAAGAAAATTAAATACATATAAACAAATTAATAATTAATGATATAAAATAGACATGTTTAAATGAGAAGAAAACAAAAACAACAACAAATAAATAAAATAAAAAACTTATTTACAATTCTATTGAGCCTGGATATTCATTAAGTGATTAAATATGCGGGATTTGAAGATAGAAAGAGAGTTGGAGTGACGGATGGAAGGAGGGGTAGAATTCCATAGGTTTAAGGATCGAATCAGAAAAGATCGAAATATGCAGTTTGGTGGAAAGTACTGTATAAATCTGAAGGCCTGGAGCGTGTACAACGGGGATAGACAGCGGATTTGAATTTTATAAATGTTTGATGTACGGTGGGATTGGATAACTTGGTAAAGGAATGAAGCAAAGGAAATAGTTGTTACGATTGGAAGGGTTAAGCAACTTACCATAAAATTTGAATACGGAGATGTATGTAGGGACCCCGAAGAGGAATGGAACAGAGCAATTAATTAAGCGTTTTATCCTAACCTCGAGATCCACAGACAGCAATAGTCGAAGTGGAGAAATATTAGAGAGTTAACGAGAAGTATTCGAGTTTCAAGCGGAAATAGGTGACGGAGGAATACAGTCGCTTTAAGGTTGAAAAGATACAACGAGAGATTCCGAAAATATGATTTTTGAAGTGTAGGGTTTGGTCGAAGGTTAATCCCAGATTCCTGACACACTGGTGGAACTTTATAGGATTACTATTTAGGTGTAGGTTAGGGATGTGTGGAACAGTTTTCAGAAGGTGATGGGATCCTAATACAATTGCTTTTGTTTTCAACATTTATCTTTAACTTCAGCTCAGTAGCTTATTCGATTTATGTTCTCTTGTAATATTTCTATAGCTAGTAATAGGTCGGAAGGTGGGAAGGAAAGATATATTTAGAAATCGTCAGCATAGAGGTGGTATTTAGAGTGATGGATAAAGAAAGGGAGGTCATTAATGTAGATAGCGAATAGGGTGGGGGATAGAGACGATCCCTGAGGGACACCATAGGATAGAGGCAGGGTACTAGAAGGAGGTTGATCTGGTACTATTACATACTGAGAACGAAGGATTGAAACCAGAGCAAACACTGTTGGATACTGGAAGATTTTGGAGTTCGGTAAGAAGGACACTATGGTCAACCGTGTCAAACGCCTTTGAGAAATATAGGAGGATAAGGATAGTTAATTTTTGGTGATCAATGTCATTTTGGAGGTCTTGTGTTATTTTAAGGAGAGCGGAGTGGATAGAATAGCCACGTCGAAAACCGGATTAGTGTTAATGACATAATTAGTGTATTAAAACCCAATAAGATTGTTTTATATCTGAATGTTTCAATTACAAGTGTGAATAATGACAAAACGAAGGGCCGAGTACTTTGAACTCAGAAAAAATTAACATCAATGTTTAAAATATTTGGCTGTAAATTAATTTCGTATCGTTCTTCAATATTTCAATTTGATCCTCTCTGTGTTTCCTAATATCATGTTTACTTGGTCATCACTGTAGTAGCTTCTTACTTAACTTGTTTAAGCCTTCTGTCTAACCTCAGCTCTAAAAATATAGGTTTATTTTTTTATTTATTAATCTGAAGATATTCTTACTTCTTTAAGCGAGTTCCCAATAACAATCTGGTATAATAAAAATAAGATGTAAAAAATGAAACCTCTAATACTTTATAGAGATGAATCAGGAATAGCAATAAACATACTTACTAGAATTCAACTATATAAAAATAATATGAATGTTAGTCTTCCAGAAAAATGATAAAGTAGAAAAAACAAAACTTTAATACAAAAACTATTTAATAAAGTGTGTTGTACTTAATTAGATGCCTTAATGAAGGATAAACCTAAAAAAAAAAAATCTGTACCACTACAACCCATAAAGGGTCATGGACTCATTACATATTGAGATTCGTACTGTTTCTAGGCCAACGGCTGTCCAAAGAGATGATTAGGCCTAAATCACGCTCAGCCGCCAGGTTTTTCGCCAATTTCAGGTACCCACTTTAAAGAGGTTGGGTCTGCCCCAGGAGGGACTCCATACATCCGGCTGAATTAATAGAATAAATAATAGTCTGTCATAGCCGGGGTTCGAACCCAGGACCAAGAAAAACAGTAGACTAGTGCTCTATCCACTAGACCACGCCCCTTCCACAAATGAAGGATATTTTAAAAAAATAATGAAGTGAATCACAGAGTAAAATAACTTACTTTCGTTCTTCATTTCCTCAACTAAAATATTTTTTGCGTTTCTTTCTATTGGCGTAACTTATGTTTAGTGCCGAAAAATATATAATATTGGGTTTTAATATAAGATAGTAGTCTTGTTGAATATTTCAATTTCATCCTTTCTGTGAATTTTAGTTCATGGTATTTAAGTATGAACTTTTCTGTACATGTCTCTCCATAAAGTAAAGACTTATTTACTTTTTTTTTTATTCTTATTTAGTTCTTAAACACATATAAAGAAAAATGCAGAGCATAAAGATGCATCATCAATTAATCTATGATAAGATGTCTGTGGAACTGATAAATTTTAGATTGGTGTGGGTAATTGTTCTATCCAGAATCTTTTTATAAACAAACCTCTTCATCCGTTTTATTATTGGATTCGATGCGATTGCTAAGGTTTCAGCTGAGCAAGGGTTCTATATTCGTCGCACGTCGCGAGGTAGCCTTACTTAGTTCATTTTTTTTACTGGTGCATTAACATTTTTTAGATAGATAACGTTTATTTCTACGATTTAAACGTTTGTATAGTGTCATGTATTCACCAACTGTTTATGCGTTCCATAAACTTGAGCAAACAATGTTGAAATTTTAATTTAATGCATGAATCTCCTTATGTCAAATAAGGAATGAGATTTTAAAAATATGTTAGCAGCTTCCTGTCATAAGCTTCTTTTCCGTATCATAATATGTTTTTTTGTTTTTTTTAACAATCAGGTATTTACAGCACAATACTTGCCATATTTAAACTATTTTTTTTCCTCTTAATATTTTTACTCATACCTGTTCGAAGCTATCTAACTATCAGCAAATGAACTGTACAAATGTGAGATCCGACAAAGTGCCCAGCAGCACCCCTTCCTAGACTTTAATTTTGCGGGGGAGGTCTCTCATCTAGCTTCTTCTGACTGGCATTTCAGCTATTGACTTGTCGTTAATCGATCTATTGTCGTTTCCGTTTAGCTTACTCCGAAAACGAGAATAGAGTGTTCGTATATGTTGGTCAACTGTTGGTTATTTTTAATTTTAATGTAGGGTTCTGTTGTTTACGCGCCAAGGAGCTGTCGTTTTGAGTCTTAAAATTTTGGATTGAAATTAGTGCAGTTTTGTATATGAGTCTATTTTGGCTTAGCCGAAAATCAGTAAAGCGTAAGTCCATATTGGCTTAAGAAGGTATGTGTATGTATTCAGTTTCTTTTTTTTTATTTTTTTAAAAATTTTATTTTTTATGTTAACGTTTTTTAAACCGAAGTATTCTGTAACTAATGATCACGTTTTTTTTCACAATATAATCATATAAAGTTAGTTATATGAAATTCACTCCTGTATTGGAACACAAAACAATGTCATGATATAAATGCAGAAAAGTTAAACATTCGCATTTCTCCAGTTATAAATTTAAATTCAATATTTCAAATATTTTTTCGTATTCCGCTTACCTTATTATCTTCGACAGATCTATCTTTTCTTTAGTGCATTAAGACATTGTATAATATTCTCTCTGAGAAGAGAATTTTATGATAATGTAATGTTCTGAATACCGCCTGACAGTCATTCAATTTTATAGAATCCTTCAAATTTTGAAAAGGATTTTTTTCTACTCATTGAGATAAAAAGAAGATAAATGTAATATAATAATTATTAACTCATAGCTTTTATTAGGAACTATAAAAATATTAATGTAACCTCTATTTTTTATCATTAATGTTTTATAAGTATTATAATAATTGTTCGAGTTTTTTTTTTTTAATTACGATCTGTTAAATTAAAATATTATAATAAATGTTTGATTTCAAATAATCTGGTGAGGGCAAATACACTACTTTCGCTTACCTCAACTGTTAAAATCAAATTAAGAACTATAAAACAAAGTCAAACTTGAAAACAATTTAAATATAATTGTTCAGTTTTGTAGAAACATATGTTTTTGATTAATTAATACGAGTTTAATATATAGAGTCGTATAACAATATAAAATTATGTACTTTAGTCACTGAAGTTTAGGCCCTATTCGTCACTTTACTTACATTTTTTCAACTTCGATATCAGATAACTTTTTTTCTAAATTTTTTTAGCTTTCCAATGGTACACTATAATCTATGTTTACTAACTTATGTTAGAAAAAAAATTACTTAAATAGATATTTTCGTTCTAGTATAATAGCCGTTTTTATTAGACTAAGATGATTTGGTTATTTTTTTGGAATTTAAAAAAATTAAAGGTACTTTACAGGAAGAAAATTCGACATTTAAGTAATTCAGACTGTTTCAATCAGAGTGATATTAAACCTATTAAATTTTACATTGATATAGCGAGTTTGATCAAAATCGTTAGAGCCATTTTTGAGAAAAACGTAAAAATTTACAAAATGCAAGGTACAATGTGGCTCTACTGATAGGCCAATCTTGATTTTTAAAATGTTGCTGTAATATCTAAAACATACCTGCTTCTAAAATATGAAATTTCACTTCTATCGTTTTCGAGATAAACTTACCACACACACACACACCATTTTGCCGACTTGGTCATTTAGACTCTGGTCACCCTAAAACGTGTACGTCCAGTGAAAACTCGAATTTGAAAATTTTCATGTTCCCAATACTTTCCCTTATTTACCCTAATGTATTTCATATAAAGGCATGTGATAGTAAAAGGCTTCACTGGTTCAAAACAAAAAATCTAAGTTAAAAAAAAAAGTTAAGTTACACAATTTTCACTTAAAACCTCTCAACTTCCTTTATTTCTGTATCTTAAAGTTTTATGTTTATTATTTCTCAATGCATTAAAATTTGCTCTTTGATTAAAAGTTTAAATCTTATTATAGAAAACTCTATCCATCCATGAGTCAAAAGTTTAAATCACTGGAGAGGTAATTAATTTTTAATTATTGTTATGGCCTCTTTACAGCTTTTATTAAAACTTAATCAAGCTAGCGCCAAATAGTGGAAGATACAAAATATAATATAATTCTTAAATAGTTATAAAATGTTTATTCTTATTTTACTCTATCATATTAATTAATACAAATATATGTTCATTTTATAAATCTTACTTGAATTTTTTGATGGGCTGTGATCGCTAAAAGAAGGCAAGTTTCGTCACGATAAAAAAAAAAAAAAATGTAGCTCTACAAGACCTGTACATTCACTAGTGCTTACAGTAAGAACGTACGGTATCTATGCTAACAGTTGTGCAAGGAAGTTATTCGGCCGAGATTACTTTTAGGTGGTAGGTGTGCCCGAGGTAGATTTCTTTCTGAAATTCCACGTGACAGACAATTTTAATCATCAGGATCGAACCCGAAACCAGAGATAACTACCACTGACTAACCACCCTGCATTGTGATAATAAATAAAATATTTTTAAATTACTATGTGCATTGGAGTAAATCATACAGTAGCATGGATACGATCAATTTTATTTAATGTAAATCAGGTGGTCGAACCTCAAATTGTTTAGGATAAAACCAGTGACATTTTATATTTATTTATTTATTCTTTATTGATACATTTCGTTTTGTTTTCTATTTTATTTTTATTTATATTAAATTTATTTTTATTGTTTTTAAGTATTTATTGATGTCAAATTTTATCCTGAAAATTTAAATAAAGAAATTAACTTTAAAAAGTTTTTTTTATATTGAACGTTCCCACACGTCTGAAATAGCGATCAACTAGATATAAATGCAATGATGATTTTAACTTTTTAACTCACCAGCATTACAGATTTCAGAAGAGAAAATAAGGGGCTAAGAAAAAAAAAAAAAAAAAACTTTCTGAAAGGACAAAAGTCACCACAATGCTTTTAGGCACATACAGTGCATTTCTTATGTTTTATTCACCTTAAAATGCCCTCAGGCAAAAGAAGGAGATATTTATCAATGTTTTATGTATGGCATATATTATTTTGTAGGTCTTTTTTTTTTTTTTAAATAAATGGATGATGAGAAAAAAAAATCTCTCTGAACTTGCGACATTGGTCATAGAAGGCAGTTATGCTAGTTAATACACCACAGGTGACCCTTTTTATTCACCTTCTTTCTTCTTTTTATTCTGTTTATTCGCCATTAATATACCCTCAGGCAAAAGAAGGAACTATTATAACGTTTTGTGTATGTATTGTTTTTGTGTGTGTATATTGTGTTTAAGAAAAAAAAAAAAGAGGATGAGAAAAAAATATTACTTTCTGAAATTTGAACATGATCAGTTTTGAAATTAATTCGTTACCAATCCCTAATCCCAGCAAACTCCTAGATTCATTTGAGCTGCGTTTAATACTTTCGTAATGATTGTCCCCACTATAATTAAGAGCATTTGATTAATGAATTTAAAATTCGAATTGAAGCCGATATGAGAGCCAAACTCAATAGCTTTCTGTAATTGCAGTTTTAGACTAATTGGATTTAAATTGACCCCACAACTAGCGATCCATCACCTAACCAATGCAGGCTTTTGTTTCTGCCAGACCTTGACCGTGTTCCAACCCACTCAGATTTTGATGGATAATCGATTGGAACTTGAAAAAACATTAATCAAATTATTTCAGAGTTTATTAGTGAGGTTTAGTGGAAAGTATCAATTCAAATCAGTCAATGTATTAATCAGGTGTGATAATAAGAGTTAATTTAACTGATAAAAAAAAAAATTAAAATTCAGACAATCATAGGAACTTCCGATAGAAGAGAAAACTTTTTTTTTTAAATTCGCGATTGGAACTGGAATTCCGTTGGAATAATATACCGTTTGGAAGAGAAATATTTTATAAATAATAATACCTTATACAGAAAGTTGTAAAAGGTAATATAAAGTGACAAATACGGCATAAACTTAAGTTATTACTATACGTAACAATTTGATATAGTTATATTATTCAATCTAAATCATTTGTTTCCAGCGAAACTGAATACACTTTTGGTTTGAATGAAATAAAAACTTTTTTATACTTTAGTTTATCTAATAGTTATAAAATTACTTTTAGTGTGTTGCCCGCACAAGATTTTATTATATAAAACGTAAAGATAAAAACACTGCAAATTAATAACTACTGGTTTATTATTTTCAAATAATTATATTAAGTTATAACTGTTAATATAGCTGTTTATAGGTAATTAAATAATATGAAAAGCAATAAATGATTCAAAGGAAAATGACCTATCACCACTACTAATTCCAAAACGCAAAAATAGTTTCAGAGAAAAGACATAACATAACACAGTGGAAAATATGACCGCTTCAGGTGGACAATATTCTGAAACCCATTTTTTTTAACCTTTGGGGTCTCAGATTACGGTAAAAAATACAAAAAAAAAATTATAAAAACTAATTAATTTTTTGACACGATTGGCGAGCGCACAGTGGTCAAACATCAAATTTATTTCACAAAATCAAAAACTTCCCAACATTTTACGTTCGAAGTCCCAGAATATAGGAAAAAATATATAAATATTCAAATTATGGCTCGGAGTAGCTTAAGCCTGCTAATAGATGTATTTTATATCATTTAGGAAACTCTTTAAAGTAGAGATTGTAAAACTTTTGATTCGGAGTGTTGTATCGGAAAAAAATTATGTATCATCCAAAACGCAAAAATCCTTTGTAGCATTTGAAGACGAGAAGGATTAATGAAAAAAATCCTTGGGGTAACTTGGGGATTAAAAACTTTTTCGTTATTGAATTGGGGCATAAATTTACAAATTGCTAAATTAAGTCTATTTGTAGATTGTAAAGTATATTCAATAACGAGTTTGGAAATATAATGTCTTACCTGTCTCAGCAATGTCCATTGGTAAACAAAAGCAAAAAGACTTTGGGCTACACACAACTTGAACAAAACAAATAGCCATCGAATAAAGATAATCCCACCATCGGTTATTAGTTAATTGTGCGAACAGGAATGATTCACTCACTTATTTATTTGTTTACACGGTAATACGGGAAATATTAGTATTTAGCGTCATACCAATTAATAATAAATAGTTCAAGCACTAGAAAAGTCCAAACTTTTGACTTGACTTTTGTTCACCTAAATAGGTGATTTTTCCCTGTGTGCCCCGGACAAACAATTTTTTTTTATTCGTTATTCGGGCTCTACGTATCTACTCTTTAAGTTTTGAGAGAGGATTATCTTTTTTTTATTATTATATATATTTTTTTTTGTCAATTACAAAGGTTCATCATTGAAAATAATAAACAAAAAATTCGGTGTTTTTTTATTTCCAAGTTAACCAAAAAAAAAAAAAAAAAAAAAAAAAAAAAAAAAAAAAAAAAAAAAAAAAAAAAAAAAAACTTCTCTAGCCTTAACATAGGAAATTATTCTTAAATTTTATGATATATTATTTTATTTAATGTTGCAGATACATGGTCTACATGGACGAGAACGGGGACGCTGAAGGTAACTACACCCTGCTAGTGAGAAGGGCTGGTCCGTCCGGCAAGTACGGACTGTACCCGGTCGGGGTTTACACCTACCGGACTGGCCAATCCAATCCTCTACCGGTAATATTACATATCATAAATCTCATACTAGGTTAATATGATCATGTCTAAAAGTTGTATGCAATTTTCTTTATCTTGTTGAAATATGATATTATGCTAGATTCACAATAGTCAAATTAAAGTTTAAAAAAAAACGTATTTCGAAATCAAAAATAATCCTTTGAACTTGTCCTTTCCATGTACCTCTATCAGCTTTATACTTTTCCCTTAGTGATCCCATTTCTTATAAGTTTCTAACTTTCTTATTATTATATACTTCATTGCTGGAGGGGACTCTAAGGCTAAACACCAACGAACATAACTATTCTATCCCATGTCTCACAAATTCTATATATTCGCGTACATCTCTAAAAAACGCCGTGATATCCTCGATATATTGGCCATTTCTTAGATCTCTACTTCCCAAGCCGAAATCAAATCACCGAATAACCTCTCATCTTACCATAGTCCAGTCGTGCTCTTTTTGTATTAAACTTTGTTCCTAAGCACTCTTAACGCATCTACAAAACCGCAAAGCAAGATGGAAGTGGCATAGGACCTGATACCTAACAGAAAAAAAAAAAAAAGTATTACGTATCATATTTTCTGGTGAAAACCATGGATAACAGCAAAACTATGAAAATTTGAATTTCTTCCCTAATTGTTTACAACAGTGTTTAGGGTCATATGAAGTTTTTGGTTTCTCTTGAGAATAGTATCTGTTCCTAAAATATGACTAGACATGAATGGGACATATATCAGGTACAAATTTTATTTTGCACTATTTTAAAGCTATTTAAATGAAGAAGTTTTTTTTTAGATTTGAGAAATTTGAAACGTAGAGTTAGAAGAGTAATTATTAGCTGCTTGAAATGTCGGTATATTCTTAGAATTAAAAAAATATTTATTTAGATAAATTTACAACTGTATTAAATCAATACAACAAGTAAATAGGATTAGTGTATGATTAGAACACATGTTAGTCCTGTCAAGAAACTAGCCATTGGTAGCACTCCAACGGCCATATCGTCGACATAAGCTATGGCAGGGAACCGCTCTTCGTCAAGTAGCCCCAGCAACTGAAAAAAACAAGGTTCCATTGAGCCGGCCCGAGAACAGATTACTGAGGACAACCTCTATGGAAGATTGAAAGTTTTTTTTTAATTTTGAGATAACTTTTAGAACGTAGTGAGATGCTATCATACTTTTAGCTGTTGGGAAAGCGGATATCCTAGAATGTTAAAAAATCAACAATTTTTATTTAAGGATACAGTTTTCAAGTATTATAATCAATCCCAACAAGTACAATTCATATATGATTGACACATGTACAAATAAAGATTCACTCAATGTCTAATTTATGGTAGGAGGTTCTCTTGGCCATCTTGTTTTAAGGCGCCTCGGGGGTTGTTGGGAATAGATAATGGAGGAGAGGTCACGGATAAGCGGGTTCGAGTGGGCGAGGGAATGAAAAGAGGTATACTGTAACGAGCCAAGTCTTCAACAAATGGATATTAATATTCTTTATGGATGATTTTATTAGTAACAAAGTAAGAAGCATTGGGGATTTTTCCAAGGATTGGATTGCAAGAATTGGATGCGAGAGGAATTTGATGGTTTAGTGGACCCCCATAGCTCAATGCCGTAGGTCCAAATAGGCCTGATGACGGTAATATAAATCAGTTTTTTTGTAGTAAATAGGAAATTTTGAGCGTATTTCGAGTAAGTGTTGTAGTAGTCTGTACCTAAGAGAAGTTTCCTGTCGTTCCAGTCAGTATAAGGATTCCATTAAGGCATATTAAAATTTAATTTTCTGCATGACATTGTGATACACCATTTTGAGGGTTTGACTACTTCAGCTTCTAGGGAATTTTAATTGATAGCACTTATTTTTCCCCGCATGTACATCACGCGCATAATATCACGTGCAAATATGGCAAGTAGATATATTTTTTTTTTTATTTTTTTTTTTTTTTTTAATTAAACCATGGATTACAGGAATAACTCAAAATATCAGTTTCCCTCATAAACGTTGACTTGACGTCTTGTATCTATTCTCACGATGTGACCAGACATTTATGTGACACCCTGTATATTCTCATACAAATATATCTTACTTATATCTATAAATCCTTTGTTTCAGGATCTTCACTTGACATCAGATATCGAGTGGGTGAACGGTGAAGTGCCAATCGCTGAACCTCCTTGCGGATTCACCGGAGAGAAGTGCATCAGTAGGTAGACCCTAGATCGCCTAGCTGTCACGGCATGCTTTGTAGCCAATCACTGCAGTAGCTTTTTGTTTAGATTGTTTAATCCTTTAGTTGGTTCCAAGGGATGTTTCTGAAAAATATCGGAATTAGTTTTGTTAATAATAATTTATTTATTTATTCAGGGACAAGTCCCTTTAAAATAATACAAAATACAATAATGTGAGATGTTACTGCCTTAGAGTAAGATTTTTAAAAATAAAAATAAAATAGAAATATAAAATGAATAATCATAAGTAAAGAAACAAACAAAAATAATAAGGCAAATGACAAAAATAAAAAATAAACCAATATGAAGCTTCAAAAATTAATGGCTGTAAATATATTTGAAAAAAAATAAGTGATGATAAAAAATATAATAAAATAATCGATCATCATTTTCCCACACATAACCTCGACTAAAAATAAAATAAAATTTTTACATAATTAAACAAGAAAAAAAAAAAAATACGAAACACTTTATAACTTTTCTACTTCATATTTTATGGAAACTAGATCAGTAAGGATTGTTTAGAAATTGAATGGACAGGAAGTAATAGAATGGACGAGATTTAAAAGTCGGAATGGTATTAGAATTACGGATATCAGAAGGAATAGAGTTCCATTTGAAACATCTGTTGAAAGCTGCGGTCCTATGGGGCATAATATACAAATAGAAGCGTACTTTTTGCGAGAATGGATTAAGGATTTGAATAATAATTCAGAGTTGTATGATGGACGGCGGGATCGTATAACTTCATAGAGGTAAGAAGCCACGAATTACTTGTAGTAAGGATAAAGCCACTTAAACTCTTCGTAGAATCGAGTGACAGAAGTGACCCTGGGAACCCCTAGATCAATTGAATGAAGTAATTAAATAGCCGTTTTAGTTTTTCTTCAAGGTCTCCAAAGACATCCCCATACACCGTACAGCAATAGTCAAAGTTGGGAAATATCAGGGTAAAGATCAGAAGCTTACGGGCTTCAAGAGGAAAGAGGTTACGGAGTCCGTTTAATCGCTTTCAAGTAATTGAAGGAGCGGCGGGAGATGTCAGAAGTTTTTCAGGAGAGGGTCGGTAGAAGGTGATTCCATGGTTTTCGATAGATAGATGGAATTTATTCGGGTTATTATTCAGAAAAAGGACTGGAAATGTGAGGGAGAGCTTTACGGAGCTGACTGGAATCTATTAAAATTGTCTTTTTGATGAGTATTTATACATATCAATTTGAAAATACTCTTTCTCGTCCAAGTAATTCAAAATAGCTGTAATATTAAAAAGGATATAGAAAAAAAAAACACTTAATACTTATTACGCAATGATCTTCGAAATCCTAAATACTCTGAAATTCAATCATACAACAATAACTTGAATGTTAGTCTGTTACAGAAAAAATAAAAAAAAAAAAATTAATAAAAAATAAAAATAAAAAAAAAAAGAACAAAAAAAAAAAAAAAAAAAAAACAAAAAAAAAAAAAAAAGTAAAATTTTTATAAAAACTACAATTAAGTGTTCTTTGCATTTCCTCGACCGAAATAATTTCCCGCGCTTCTTAATATTTTCAAAATATGTGGCAAAAACAAAAAGTAAAGAAATATCAATTATTGTAAATTACGTTTCGTTTTGTTTTTCTAGATTTTTAAAGTAAATCCATAGTTTGATAAGTGGTGGAAAATGTTTTAACTCATAAAAAAGAGAATGTGCAGTCAAATAGAATTTTATGACAATATTTAGATCGCATCCTATTTCTTTGTTCATTCTATAATCTTTTAAACTTAATTATCCTTGATTTATAAATAAAGAATAATTATTTTTAAAAAATAATTGTTTTTTTTTTAATGATTCCTGTGTATTATAAACAATTTCATTTATTATATACTGTAAATGAAATTTCGTCATATGTTTTGTCAGTTTAGTAGCACGCCTACTAATATGGGACTTCTCTCTTGAACTTTTTCTATATCGCTATGGCTTGTAAAAGTTATGGGAAAGCGCTTTTTTTCCGCTCGCACACATGCCTGTAAAATCCCATTATGCAAATGCTTTTTTTTTCTCTGGAATGATTCTATAACCACTAACACAGTATAATATTTTTATCCTGTAACAATTTTAGCAAAACACATTACAGCCATCAGACATTGCCAAATGCTTGGTAGTTCACACTCAATTAAATTTTAACCTTTATCATATCATTGCACTATATAAGTTAACTACTCTAATTTCAATTCCAAATCTCCTTTAGATAGTAAACTCTACCATAAGTCTTATTATTTTTAAATTATTATTAAGGCTAAGGTAATTTTTATGATGTTAAATTTTATAATATCTCAATTCATATTTTGCTTATAGTAGTGTGAAAGCGAAGCTTTAAAAAATAATGTGAAATAAACTGTTCTTATTTTTTTTTTTTTTAAGTTTTTTATTTAATAATAACATTTATTTATACACCCTACCTTGCAATACATGCAACACAGGTTACGGCGACATTAACTTGCCGATTAGGCCAGCAAGTTACTGTTGCCTATTAGCTTCGTTTAATTAGATCTTCCTTTACTAAGTTCCTCCGATGCCTGCAATCCTCCTGGCTGGTCTCCTTCCTATGTTGAAATGAGCTGGGTACACAGCCGTTTTCCACCCGTATACAAATTCTTTGAAGTATCCCTATGTTCCGTGAGAAATTGAGTGACTCAATAGTCCGGGAGGACCCATTTTGCATTTAGACGAGACTGGACGGAAGTAATTCCTTAGAGTAGAGCCTTTTTGAGTTGTCTCCCACCGACGGTTCCACCCTTCTATAGTATCCTCTCGGAGAATCCTTTTCTATTTTGTGGGATCCTCGTTAATTCTCACCTGAACATTGACTAGAAGGTTTGCTAAACCTTCTCTCTTTAATGAGTACCTCAATCCATCTTCTCGTAGAACAAGGTCGATAGGCAATTCTCCAGCAAGGACGTGCACCGCCTCATGCGACACGGTCCGGTTCGCCCTACTGACCCGAAGCAGAGCTTTTCTTTGAATCGTGGCTAACCTTCTTCGCAGGCGATGTGAGAGGTTCTCATACCATGCGGGTTAAGCGTACCTCAGAATACCCAAAATCACACCTTTATAAATGGTCAAGGTAGCTGGGTATCTGAGGCCCCAGAAAGCGCCTCCCACACGACTATGGCCACTTAAGGCGAGGGTCACTCTATTTCCCAGGTAGTCCAAATGAGGCTTCATGTTGAAGTTCCTACCAAACCTTATACCTAGATAGGTTACCTCCTCACTTGGGCGTATCCGCTTTCTGTCTATCAGTTTTGCCTTTTAAGAGGATTTTCTGTGTTTTCGCTGCGGCCATCTTCATCTTATTCCTCTCACACCATTAGCTGACCAGGTTAGCGCACTTTTCGGCTTCTTATATTCTGGGTCTGCTATTGGAGGCCACTACAACGGCCATATCGTCGACATAAGCTGTGGCAGGAAACCGCTCTTCGTCAAGTAGCCCCAGCAACTGAAAAAAACAAGGTTCCATTGCGCCGGCGGAGAACAGATCACTAAGGACAACCTCGCTCTATGGATGCTTCTGTTTTGTAATAGCTTCCTCTTAATTTTACAAGTCTCTCCTTGAGATAACTACCTATTAGGGCATACAAGTTGCTGGGTACTTCATACTTTTTCAGCTGTTGGAGTACACAGGGCCACCAGACGCTGCCAAAGAAGATATGTCAAAGAGTAGCAACACGACATATCGCTCCTCCCTCTGTGCTACGTCTGCGTGGGCTCTCAGCAATGCATCAGCGGTTCCCTTCTCTCTTGTAGAGCCGTATTGCCGTGGATGGCTTGCCTTTTGAAGAACCGGCCGTATGCTGGTTAAAATGAGGTTCTCCAAGACCATGCTCATTACAGGAAGGAGACAAATGGGTCTATAAGACTTTGGAAGCTGTTTGTTCCTATCTCCTCCCTTGTAGTCTCAGATCGGCGATTTACCACAACCTTGGAAAGTATCCCTTATCCAGACACTCGTTGAAAATTCCTAACAATCTTCCCTCTATGTAAGGGATACTGTTCTTCAAGATCTATAGAGTCAGGTCCCGAAGCACGACCAATTCTCTGTTTTTCCACGGCAATATAAAGATCATTCATGTCCCATGGTGGACACAATCCGTACCAGGCGGGTATACCGTGGTGCGTCTTACAAAAGCCTCCTCTTCATTGTTCTCTGATGGATCATCCCTAGGGTACGTCGCTTCGAGGAAGATGTTGGCCGCTTCATCATGAGTGGTTGCTTGGGTATCTCCATCTTTGAGGGCTGCTAATGTCTGCAATGGAGACAGTTCGTTCAAAGCCACCCTGTACAGAATTCCCCAAGGATTTTTAGAGGATTCATGTACAATGAACTCGTCCCAGGATCATCGCTTCTGTAAGCGCACCTCATTTCGATATTTCCTGGCCTTAGACTTGTACTCATTACGAAGTGCAGCGCGCCTCTCATCACATCTGCACTTTTGGTAAGACCGCCGCGCCTTGTAGAGGTCTCTCTTAAGTGTTGTTAAGGCCGGCGTCCACCAAGGAACCGATCTCGCTCTTTCCTTTCGGCTTTTGAGGGAGTTTTTGGATGCATCGCGGATAATATTGGTTAATTTAGACAAATTAATAGCAAATCTATAAAAATTGTAATAATAACAATAGTAATTAGACATCAAAATGGCTTAAGAAAGAACTATTTATCAATATCATATCAATGGATGTTAATAGTAATTTAGTTAGCCCCGAGGCCATCTTTTTATCATATATACCGAAGGGTTATCAAAAATAGAATAGATAATATTTATTTATTTATATTACAAATGACCCTCAAGACTTGATAACAAATCCTGTTTGGGAGAATAGATAATAACTTTTCTTCTGGGGCAGAATCCTTTAAGAACAACTGATATGTTCAATTAGGACTAACTATAGTCTGGCCAAAAGACCGGAGCATAATTAATTCTTAGTTAGTAAAAAAAAAAAAAAAGAAGAAGAGGGAGAAAGTTATACAATAGTGGTAATAGATAAATAAAATCGGGTAGAAAATTATGTTGAACAAAACTAAAATTAAAATAATTTGAACAATAAATAATGAATTTCCTTTTTGTCAAAGTCTGAGTTAAAACATCAGAATAGTTCAGTGTTTGTTTAGGAAGAAAGAAGATATTCAAACAGCTGGGATTTAAATGATGATACGGAATAAGCATGGTGGATAAGAGTAGGTTGGGAATTTCAGTGGGTAGTTGAGTTGACAAGAAAGGGATGATCAAATGTTTTAGCTCCGTTGGTAGTAATGTAAAGGTCAGAATGGTGCGATATTTTTTTACGCTAGTGGTCTAACGATTTAAATTGCAGTAGACTGTGGATGTAAGTCGGTATCTGGGAGTTAACCATTAGATTAGGTAGTAATTAATATTTCCGCCGAATATTGAGTCGCAGGTATCACCGTATTTGTTCTACAGGAGTAAGTGGCATATTAATATAGGATACTGTGGAGATAGGATGTCTTCGGTTTACAAGGAACGGGATTTGTTTTGTTAATTAAAAAAAAAATCTATAGTCCTATCCCCGATAAAGGTTCTTTCTTGGGTTCAATACACACACACACACACACACACACTCACACACACACACACACACACATAATATATATATATATATATATATATATATATATATATAATATATATATATATATATATATATATATATTTATATATATGAGATTATTAGGGCGAGATCATGCTCAACCGCAATTTTTGGGTATCCACTTTAAACAGGCTGGATGTACTAAAAGGGTTCTCGTGTTACAGGGTCATTTCCTCTGGCCTCTCCCTCTGGCTGAAGTAACAGGATGAATAATTATTTTTCAACAGCCGAGATTTAAACCAGGTACCTGGAGAATAGTAGACTAGTGCTCTATCCACAAGATACTTCTGTCTGTTCACAAGACAGTCACGCGTCTTTTCTCTTATGTGTTTTTAACACAACTTTTCCAAGATCAAATGAAATCAATCATTATGTTTGACGATAGGAGTTGTGTTTGAACAAAACTTAGCGTGGAGTAACCGTATTTCCCAAATTACCAGAAAATCCATCTCTATCCTAAAACAGTTTCTACGATTTTGTGACTCTTTTCCTAGAAGTACCCGTCATCTCTTATAGTCTTCTCTAATACTCCCCCACTTTGACTATGGATGCCTAGTATATGGGGCACACAGCGGTGAAAACGAGATGAGGCTAAAAAGATTAATAAATAGGTTTATAAGATTTACCTACGACCTCTCCAGTCAGTCACGCGTCCCTCACAGGTATTCTGGTCAACTGCTCTATCCCGAATCCTTAAGAAAATACTTCTTTGGCATCTCCCTATTCCAATCCTTGCGAACCACAAAACATTCCTATATCTTCGACCTCCTTACTCCGCGCTTTTCCGTGCTCACCCTAAATACAATTTGATAATATATAACTAAACTCATTCGATATTGTTGTCTGCTTTTATTTGTATCTTTAAATTTATTTTAACTTTATATAATTTACTATTTGAATAATTAATCATGTATCGAATGATTCTAGACAAATTGGACTTTCTCTGTTCACTGTATATTATTCCTAGGGGACGAAATGTCTCAGAATAAAAATTATTTTTCATTTCATTTCAATTGGTCTATGAAGTAAAATATCTTAGACCTGATTTGTCTTCTTTAAAGTTGCATTATAAGTGCTGGCACATTGTAATGCCTGCCAAACAAATGGTTAAACGAAAACCAAATAAGAGAGAGAATTGAAAAATAGTTAAAGAGATGCGGGTCCTGAACAAGTCGCTCCAATATCGTACAAGTTGGTCGGGAAGGCTACCCATCTGTCACTGTCCCATAGTTTGATTAAATTCTCCACTCATGGGATGGCAACAGCCATTTCCAGGCAAATTACGACTCCAAAGAAAATATATTGCTCCGCCATTTTCTCTCATTGGCATCAACAGAAAACTTTTTGACCCAGTCCCTGCGGCGATTGGAGTGTGGTCAAGATTTATTGCCTTCTATTATGGGATGATGAGAACACAAAACTGCAATGGGTTATTATAAAATGATTTTTTATAGAATAATTACTTACGTTAGATAATTATAAGCTTTGAAGACCGAATCTTTTTGTGAAAATTTTTAATTCACATACATTTAAATAGAGAGATTCAATTATTTTCTTTGTTTTAAATAGGTTTCTAAGGAAATATGTTTTTTTTACGTTATTTCCCACCTCAACTTCTTATGTTCAAATCGGTCTTATGATGGTATATGGTCATGTAAATAACTCTTTTGAAGGTAAATCGAAGATTTAAGAGTTTGTCTAAATAAGATAAGATAATCTTTCATTTACAATTTTGTTGGTGTATAATAAAGTTTATATTATTAATTTATTTTAAACCCTTTTAGTAGTTGGTATAGTAAAAAAACGAAACAATGTTTAACTAAATATTGTATAAAACTTTTTAAATAAATTACAAAAAACTTGTTTAATTAAAATTTAAGTTTAAATAAAAAATGAGTTTGATACAATTTCCTTTGCATACTTGGATTCCCAATATTATCGGTCTTCTATTTTTCTGTACTAAGATATCCTCTTTTATTTTTATTTCGCCTTACTATCTCTTCAGTTGTGCCTAATAAAAGCGTTTAGTAAATGTTGTAGTGAAATTGCCTATTTAAATTATTAAAAAAAATAGAGACTTATGTGTAATTATAGTTTATTGATTTAGATTTTCATGATTTTTCTTACCAGTTAAAAAAATTTAGTAGAAAAAAATCTAGTGCGGACAACAACATTATCACTTACCTCGCATTTTTTGGCAGGTAGTCCCTTGCCTCTGCTGCCACTAGATGGCGCTTGTGCTCTTGATAATGATGCTGTCTGCTAGGGGCAGCACTTAGAATATGTTAGGCCCTGTTTCCTTAACATATTTTTACACTTTTCTCCTTTAGTGTTTTAATTTCGGTCACTTTTATATTTAACTGTTATTTATCAACGTAACAAGTTTATGTGTCTAATTTTTAAAATTCGTTGTCCTGTTAGACTATTTCAATCAGAAAAAAAACCTAATCATATTAAAGCTTATCAAATTTACATCGCTATATCGAGTTTATTCAAATCGTTATAGCTTTTTTTGAGAAAATCGTAAAAGGTGCAAAATGCAGGTTATAAATGGCTCTTCTGGTCAGCCGATTTGATGAAATAGAACAATTTTTAATTTTTATTAACTATCATACAACAGGGTTGATATCTCATAGTTGTCTTAAATTATGAAACTTTCATATATTTTCAAACACTCATACTCCGTGGTTAGTTGATTAATTCAGTTGAGTCTATTAAAATATCGTACTTTATGTGTTTTTATATTTAATCTAATTTTAATTAACGTTTAATACAAAACCAGGAACACATAATTATTTTTTTAATTATAAGGAGTTTTAGGAAAACATTTTTTTTTTAATTCAGCAATTTTACATTACAAGAAACCTTCTGCATTGATAAAACAATTTAAACAATATCATCTATAGGTTTTTTCGAGAAATGGGAAAAAAAAATATTGGCTAAATTTATATAACTTGCCATATGTAAAAGAGAAATACGTGATTTCAATTTCGTGAAATCATTGTTTTTCAATTTGTCTGTAAAAAAAAATCCGTTCGATTATTGGATTTTGAAAGGGATTAGAAATTTTCAGGACCACAATACTTTCTATCACAATACATGTTCATACATAAGTAACTGGAAGTAAAAAAGTAAATAGAATATACAATTTTAAATATATAATTATGTATGATTATTGCGTTAATAGATAAATTCATATTTTATTTATTTTCCCGAATCTAGAATTTAAAATTGTTGTTAAAGGCATTTACTTGTCCCTCAATAACTCAATTAACACTAAGTCGCAATTTACCCCAGTCACGGACTGAAAGGATAAAGAAAAGCCGCTAGGTTTCTTTACTCGCTATTTGATCTCCTCTCACTATTAGGCCGACAAACTTCGTCCAAATAATCGATTGATTAAGTGCAAACTAAGACTTTCCGGGGGACATCATAAGACTTAGTATCAGAAGAAAAACGATACCTAAAATATTCCCGGAACTTAGAGCCTGCGATTTTTTTAGTTCATTTGACTATTCGAAAAGATAGGAAAAACGATACAAATTATTACACAATGGTTTATTATTTCTAAATAATTATATTAGGTTATGACTCTTTATATATAAGTTTATATTAACTGTTGTGTTTATATAACTATTCGATTTTTCTCTATCTTCAGTAATAACCGAGTTTTGGTGGAATTACATCCATTATAATTTTTCGGCTTGAAAGTATATAGAATCTATTTTTTTCTCGTTTTTATCACTCACAATTTACGCATTCTAAAAACTTGTGTACAATAATTTATTAAATATATCAAGAGTATAATAATGCTCTAGAGTTTTAGAGTTTTAGTACTCTAAATGAGTGCAATGCAGAATCATATACAAATGTTTTTTTTTTTTTTTTCTCCTTTTAGCTTTTTTGTCTTCATTTTTTTGTTTATCCCTTTACTTTTGCTTATTTATGATAACTTTTTTACTTTTTTTCTGTTTTTCCACTTTACTGATTCTAAAACTGTACACATTTTTTAAAATAACTGAGTTATATGCGTAATTATCAAATTTTATTTTTTATTGTTCTTTTTTTTATTATTATTTGCGGTTTTTTGGTTAAAAAAAAAAAAGTTATTTATCTAACTTCAAAATAGCTGAACGGCATGCGTATATGTAGGCAAGATTCTATTTATTTTTTTTTTTTTTATTTTTTTTGTATCGCGCTTTACTGATTCTAAAACTCTATACATATGATAAAACTCTATACATGTACTTTTTACTTTTTCTCTATCTTCAAAAATAACTGGATTTATGTGTAAAATTTAAATTAATTTTTTTTTTCTCTTTTTTATGTTTTATTCGCGCTTTTTTGGTTAAAAAATACTATGCATTTTTTCTCTATCTTCTATCTTAAAAATACCTGAGTTATTGAATTAAATCACTCTTAATCGGCCGCCATTTTAAAAATAACCAGCTGATATCAACGTTCGGATGTTATATTACTATCATTGTTGTCCTAGTATTTTTTTTAAAGGTGAAAATCTAATCTAAAAAAGAGGAAATGTTTTTTTTTTCGATACTTGGTCCCTTTGAAATTTATGTTTTTAAAATATATTTAACGATAACATGTTCTAATTTAATAATAGCAAAGTTACTAATTACTAGAAGTTGTCATCAGCCGATTGTTGGTTATTACTTCCATATTTGGTTATTTATAGTAGTAGGTAACATGTAAAAACTTAATCCTTATTTAAAGAAATATGAGAAACTTAGACCTCTACAGAAAATAGTATATGGATGTTATATAATACGTATTCAATCTCGATTAAATGAACTTTACTTCCTGAAAAGTTATTTTTATTATTATCAATCAACTTTAAGGTGTTAATTAATCTCATCAAGCCCCTTCCGTTACTTAAACCAGAGCTTGACATTTATAAGGCCGGATTAGGGCAAACAAAATTTGAAAATACGGGTCGATATTCGGTCTCTTCAGAATTTTATGATACTTTTCCGTCTAATTATTTTATTATTTTTAATTTTTAACAACGCCAAATAAAGTGTATTGATCGAATAATATTTTTATAATATTACAAATCGTATAGTTATATCAAATCATTAAAAGTAACAGTTCCGTATCTGCAACAGAATATTCATATGGTCTGCCATCTAATACTGTTAAACTTGGCATGCTTAAAGAGATGCTTTTTTTATTTATTGATCTAGGCTTCACTATAAAATCATGAAGTATCACTTACATTGCTATTCAGGAAAAAATAGAGAATATCTGGTTAGAAATCATAAAAAATGTTGAGCTGCGAAATAATAAAATTGGTCAATTCAAATAGATTATACTACCATACATAAAAATCAACTATATTTTATATTTTATATTTTCCATTTTGTGGAAATATTTATATTTACGTGTATTATATATATATAATATAATATATATATATATATATAGTAAATTATAATCATAATTTAGTTGTAGATAGTGTCGCCATTTTCTAGTGACAAAGTAGATCACATGTGTTTTAAAGATTGGGTAGTTCATGTGATCTCTGACTGTTACTCTAGATAGAGTAGAAAGGGATTTTATCAATTCTACTATTTAGTAAGTTGTTTATATGTTCATTCTGTTTGTATGTATCTATTTTTATATGTTATCATAATAACTACTATTTTAGAATCGTCGAAAGTCTACTTCCTTAAGAATTACATAATATATATATATATAATATATATTTTATTTTTTTTTTTTGTCAGTAATTTCTTCAATATGAAGGTTTCCTCAAACAAACTTCTGTCCCAGCAGGTCACGTCATATACGTATATGTATAACTTGTTCTACATCATAATCGAATTATTTACGTTTTATTGAAATTAATATTTATTGTGCACTTTTGTTTATAATTATTATAACTACTGTTCTATTTGGTTTTTAATTATTAGTATAATTCCTATTACATTTTGTTTTAAATTATTACTATAATTTCTATTAACATTGTAATTTTCTCTCTCATTACTTACAATTAATAATCCCTTTTATATCTGTCTAAAATATTTCCTTTTTACAACTTGTTTATCGTTATTTATTGTTTTATAGTCCTGAAGATGGACTAAAATCAGGCTGAAACGTTGGCGCATTAAATTAAGTTTCTACGTGAGTGTTTTGACGATTAAACACCGAATTATCATCTCCTCAATACATTCAACAACAAACAAACATTCTCACATCACCATAATTCCTTATATTCTTGCTCATTCAATAAGCAAAATTTAAAAGTTCAACGAATAAATTGTTATTTTTAACTTTGTAAACTCACATTGTTACTATGCAATGGATAATTTTTTCCTAAAAATATATATGACATTTTTTAATACAATGTAATATTTGTAATATTTCTGACCAGATACCTGAAATTGAAAAAATTGACTTCAACGAGTGACTTAATCCTTCGAAATAAATAAATAGATACTATACTTTTAAAAAGAATATTTTATGATTATTTTCTTAATAAATTTTAGCATTCATCTTTTTGAATATAACACCACCTTATCATTTTATTTTATTAGTTATAACAATTCTATAACTCCTGTCAACTAAAAGATAATTAATTACGGCTATCTGTATTAGATATTAGCTAATTGCAGTCACTAAAGCATTGTATTAAGCTCAGCTATTCACGTTACGAATTCCCTCCCTCCTTACTCCTCCCATCTCTATACGTTTTGTATTCATACCTATTCTCTTAGTTATGACATAATTAATTATATATCATACAATAACTGCTCAATGTAAGCCTCTTATGCTTTGTGTAGTAATTGCACATACATAAAAATAATATGTTCTATAATCCTGGCACGATCTTGACCCATTTCTAAGAGAAACACTGTTCGCGATATTTATTTAAAATGTCGTCATAGTAAATTTGTCTAATATATAAGATAGTATATGTGCGATCCCTATAGGCTTAAATAAATATATAATTAAGTTGCTATAATAATGTTTATTATTATTAAAACTTCGTAAGCTTCTTTGTTTGGGCCAAAGTTGATTTTTACTTTCACTTACCTATGTATGAAATATATAATAATAATAATAGTGAGGTAAAGTATTATACCTTACTATATATTTTACATATAAATAAGCAAAAGTATAGTGATCGTGAAAAATTTTGGATTCAAGTATTCACCGTGAGTACAAGTTTTTGATCCCCTTAGTCCAAATCCGCAAAAAGGTCTTTGTGTGTATTTGGTGAGTCTTGAAAGCAATTAGTTTAATAAATCTGAAATTTCATATTTCACGTTACAGCAACTTTTTCATCAAAATCGCCAACCCGAAGAGCCACTTTATATCATTGAATTTTTCACTTTCTTACAATTTTCTCAAAAACAGCTTTTATTTAAGCTCTCTAAATCAATGAAATACTTAATTGGCTTAAATACCATGTAGGTCTTATTTTGATTAGAATAGTCTGGTAGGGCCTAAATGCTAAGTTTTCGATTTTTTCCTTTCTAAAGTACCTTGCATTTATATAGATTCCGAAAAAAAGTAAAAAATGACTAAAAAACGGCTAACTATACAAGTTTAAATAAATCGACAACCAGCTATAGGAGAAAGGGGTATAAATATTTTTCTTCTTTTAACAGCAACTTTTGTTGAGTAATATTACAATATGTCCTAATGTGGATATTAATAATAGTGATGAAATACAACTTTCATACTACATTCATATAGTATTTACACAGCAATAGAATTATAATAATATAAAATATATATATATATATATATATATATATATAACACACAATAATAAATTAATAAAATATATACAAAGTCTAGAAAAGATTTTTTTTTGGTTTTTTACTGAACAAAGAATAGTAATATAGAAGTATAATATACCGCTGGAAAACTGAATATTTCAGAAAACATGTTATCATATTTACGAATTTGTGAAATGTTATGCCAATTGACGAATAGGGCATACAATTAAGTGATCGTTGTACATAAACAATGTTATATTGTTATATCTAAAACATATGTTTCCAACGAAAATGAATATAATAATTAAAGTTTTTTTTACTCTAAAATTATTTTGAACTTCTTTAATTGATTATAACAACCCAGATAAGTGAAGGTCTTGTTATGACCTCACCAGATTTTTTAATTTATTTAATATATCGCTTAAACACCATAATTGTTAGCTGTACAAAAAAATACGGTATTACGATTCCATTTTACTCAAAAGAGCTACGGAAATACAGTACAATAACCGAAATTTCACATTACTCCCCAAGTATATTTACAAAGTTTGATTAAATATAGGGAGAGACACACGTATGACATATTCACTAATTGCGTATGAACGTTGATATTTTATACAAATCTAAAAAACGCTTCGTTGCACGCGTTCTTCCGCAGCATCCTGTGATATAATTATCCTACTTCCGGTCCTGAAGACGATAAGAGACTTGGACTTCGCGCCATTAAGCATCAACTTTCTAAGTTATCCTTCCTCGAACTATCTTCTCGGCCACAACCGCTAAAAATATACTGCTTCTTCATTCCTCAGTAACTTCTAACTTCTACATCAGATAAGAGTAGTACTGGTCAGCAAAACTATTTCAAGCTTCCATAACTTTCAATTTTTAAATCACCTTTATTTTTCAAACAATGTATTTACTTTTCAACTAATATCAGTAAAGTTAGTCAGAAGTATTAAAATAGATGAAATACAGAAAGAGGCGTGGTTTAGTGAATAAAGCACTAGTCTACTGTGGGTCCTGGGTTCGAATCTCGGCTAAGGGAGAATAATAATAATTCTGTTAATTGGGCCGGAGGACCACCATAGGGTATGGGGACCCGGCCTCTATAAAATGGGCACCCCAAAAAACGGGAAAAAACCTGGTGGCTGAGTGTGAACTCGTTCTAATCACGTCATTGCACTGCTGTTGGCCTAGAAACAGTACGAATCTATATGTGTACTGAGCCCAAGCCCTTCATGGGTTGTAGAGGTACAGCTTAATAAAAATAGATAACTTTGATTATAAAGATAAATTAAATCTTTGATAACCTCAGATTTTTTTTTAAGCGGTTACTCTTTTCGTTCATTTTACTGACTTTTCGTAATATACTTCAGGGGAGCGGCATGGTCTAGTGGATAGACCGCTATTCTGCTGTGCTCCGGGTCCTGGGTTCGAATCCCGGCTATGGCAGAATATTTTTATTCTGTTAATTCAGTCGGGAGGCAACCCTAGGGTATGGAGACCCTCCTGGGGCAGACCCAGCCTCTATTAAGTGGGTACCCAAAATAATTGGGGAAAAACCTGGTGGCTGAACGCAATTAAGGCCTTATCACCTCATTTCACTGCCGTTGGCCTAGAAACAGTACGAATCTCTTCATGTACTGAACCCAAGATTGTAGAGGTACAGCTAAAAAAAAAAAAAAATACTTCAGGTTATCTTCGGTTTATTCGGTGATTCTGTTTTATACACGTCTTGAAAAATGTTTCCTTCCAATCACTATTCACATATATTATATATTCTTGGATTGTTCGGAAAATAGAATAGAATAGAATAGAAAAAGATATTTATTCTGGGACAAGGTCCCTTAAGAACAATTCATATGTACAATTAAGATATATATAATGTGTCTGGCTACAAGACCAAAGGAATATAATTATTTCTTATTCACAATGATACATAAAGAAAAGAAAGGATATAATAAAACAAAAGAGTAAAATAAATAAATAATAACTTCTGGTGTGTTGAACAAAACTAAACATTGAAATTGATTCATAATTGATCCATATAAAAATATGAACAATAAATAACAAATTTTCTTTCTGGTTTGAAATATCTTATTGAGTGTCTGTTTGGGATGGCAGTAGGTACTGGAATAGCTGGGACTTGAATGATAGGGAAGAAGCATGGCGGATATGAGTAGGTAAGGAATTCCAGAGAGTAGTGGAGCGGACAATAAAGGAATGATCAAAAGTTGTTGTTCTATGGCTAAAAAAAATCTGGTGCGGGCAACACACGACTTTCACTTACATCAATTTTAAAAATCAATGAAAGAATTTTCAAATAGAGTTAGAGTTAAAAATACGTGAATGTTAATATAATGATGTTTAAAGAATTCATACTTAGTGACAGATGTAAGATCATGGATTTCAAAATATTTAAAAAAATCTGGTGCGGGCAACACACGACTTTCACTTACCTCGATTTTTAAAATCAATGAAAGAATTTTCAAAATACGGTTAAATATAAAAATACGTGAAACTATTAAGGAATTAATCAAATTGAATTTATATAGAAACATATGTTTTATTAAAAAATCTATTATATTATTATCTAAAATAATCAGTTAGTTTTATCTTCTTCTCATCACTCTCTATTAACTTCTAAAAGCTTGTGTATGAGATAATATTTTTTCTAAAATCTTTAGCTTTCCAACGGTATATCATACATGTATATTACTGCTTTTATGTTCAAAAACGAAAAATTTCATTAAAAATATATTTTTTCTGTTTTCTCCTTTAGTTGGATATCGAATTTATTCAATTTATATATTTAACTGTTATCTATCAGCGCTAACAAGATAATCTAGTTATTATTATTGAATCTAAAAAATTAAAGGTACTTTAGGGGAAGAAAATTTAAAATATCGGCATTTAAGCCCTGTCAGACCATTTTTATCCAAATAAAACCTACATGATATTAAAGCCCATTAAATTTTACATCGATATAGCGAGTTTAATCAAAATCGTCGGAACCGTTTTTGAGAAAATCGAAAAAAGGTGCAAAATGCATGGTATAAAGTGCCTCTTCTGGTAAGCTCATTTTGATGAAAAAAGTTTTGTCACGTCTCGGGCGTATAGTTGTCTTAAATATGAAATTTCAGTTTCATAGAACTTACCGTTTCCGCCCGGGAGTTACCACACACACACACACACAGACCTTTTTGCGGGACTTGGTTATTTGGACTCAGGGGACCCTAAAACGTGTATTTCCGTTGAAAACTGGAATTCGAAAATTTTCACGATAGCAATACTTCCCCTTGCTATATATAGTAAGTGAAAGTAATAAAGCTATAAAGCATGATTTAGGTTTTAATGAATAACTCCTCCTTATTTTGTCCCAGGATAATAAAATAAATATTTATAATAAACTGAACGTTTGCTGGACTATTCATTTGTATAAATTTCAACACTTAAAAGTATTTTTCCAAAATAAAATGTTATATTATAGACCACTTAAGGGCTATTGGCAAGGTGAAAAACCTCGAAAGTTGGGTTCCACCTTGTAAAAATTGTATAAAGGTACAAATTACACAGTATAAAGTGTCAGTTTTGGTTCGTTGTCTTTCGTAAACCAAAAGTTGTCCTTACATCCCGGGCATTTAGTCGTCTTAAATGTGAAATTTCAGTTTCCTACGACTTGTCCTTTTCGTGCTAGATGTACTTCGCACACACACAGTCCTTTTCGCGCGACTTGGTTGTTTGGCCTCAGGGTCCCCTAAAACGTGTAACTAAACTGAAAACTAAAATTTGAAAATTTTCTCAATCGCAATACTTTCTGTTACTATAAATTTCATTTATTGGTAAGTGAAAGTAAATCTTACTATTTTCGTAATTTAAAAAAAAAAATTTAAGACGAATGTCAAAGAAATTGAAAACGATTTCCTTTTTGTTTTCTGAGAATTGTTTATTTTCGGTAAAAATCCAAAGATGTTGTTTCTTTAATTCGTCTCCTATGTTATTATATTAAATAGGATTATTTTGGCGCATTTATGATTATCCACGCCAACTTTCATTTAATTAGTGTTTCAGCTAGAACGCTCAGCAACGCGCTTTACTATTCCTATTTCGCGGAAAATTATTAACTCACGTCAACCATTTTTAATTAGTCAGCTCTCTTATGGCTTCAATGTTTTTAACACCTATGATTAATGCAATTAACTCCGTTCAGTGAAGTGTGTCCACTTTTACAGTTATTACTTTCACTTACTATATATAGTAAGGGGAAGTATTGCGATCGTGAAAATGTTCGAATTCCAGTTTTCAATTTGTTCGAAATACACGTTTTAGGGTCCCCTGAGTCCAAATAACCAAGTCCCGCAAAAAGTTCTGTGTGTGTGTGGGTGTGGTAACTCCCGGGACGAAACGGTAAGTCCTATGAAATTGAAATTTCATATTTAAGACAAATATACGCCTGAGACGTTAAAAAAACTTTTTCATCAAAATGAGCTTACCAGAAGATCCACTTTATATTATGCATTTTGCACCTTTTTTAGATTTTCTCGAAAACGGTTCCGACGATTTTGATTAAACTCGCTATATCGATGTATAATTTAATGGGCTATAATATCATGTAGTTTTCATTCTGATGAAAATGGTCTGACAGGGCTTAAATGCCGATATTTTACATTTTTTTTCAGTAAAGTAACTTTAATTTCGTAGATTTTATAAATATAAATATCTTATCCTGTTATTACCGATGAAAAACACATAAATATATAAGTTGAACGAATTTGATAACTAACTGAAGGAGAAAACTGAAAAAAAAAAATCTTAATGCAATTTTTTTTGTTTTGAACACTGCAACAGTAATATACACGTATAATATACCGTTGGAAAGCTAAAGATTTTAGAATAAATATTATCTAATGCAATAACTTGTAAAAGTTAATAAAAATTGATGAAAAACTGATTATTTTAGATAATGATATAATAGATTTTTTAATAAATAAAAATAATTTTTAATAAAATTCAATTTAATTAATTCTTTAATGGTTTCACGTATTTTAATCTCTAACTGTACTAGACAATTCTTTTATTGATTTTAAAAATGGAGCTGTTGTCGTGAAAAAGTGAAAGTCGTGTGTTGCCCGCACCAGATTTTTTTTTTTATTTTTATTTGGTTTTCTCTGGTAGTTTGAACATTCGAAATTGGTCAGTCAAATGTCGGGAGAAGTCAGAAAGGCGGTTCAAGAAAGTAAAGAATTTACATATTTCTGTGTAGCAATGAAAATAAAAAAATTTGAACCAGTCCGCTGACCAAGTTTTTATTTTTTTTTATATTTAAAAAAAAGCCCCTACAGCGCATAATACTAAATTTCGCTTTGCGTCACAAGTCAACGACAAACTGATAGTTAACTTTTTACTTAAAGTTTCAGTTATTCTAAAAGTAATAAGGACTATTTCATTTTTTACAGTTATAAGGTTCACATCCCTCCTAACCTTCTTGTCATTAAGTGGATTAATAATTAATAATTTTATAAAATTCTATCAATTTGTGTGAACACAAATACTTAACCTAAGAAATATAATGAAAGGTCAACTAGCTACTATTACGAACTTTAGGTCAAGCTTCACCTGGAACTATTGGAACAATATAAACCCCATTCGAACCCAACCCCAGTAGTTCAATTATAGCAATGGTTAAATTTAGCAAAACAATGTTAAACTCTATTGTTAGGATAGATTGACTAAGGTTGTTCCTACAGTCCAATTGCCAGGAATTGATTATCAACTATTGCAAAACATATCCAAAAATAACATGAATAAATATATTAATTAACATTTATAAATTTTAAATTATGTATTGGGTTATTTCACATGAAATGTCCGTTTTTATAGTTTCTGAAATACATAAAGGATTTTGCAGTTCTCTGTTGTTTTCTTCCGAATTTTTACACATTTAAAGTAAACAGTTACTAATCCTCTACCTTTGTATTATAAACATTCGCTTTCCAATCAATTACCCACTTTTTAGTATACCTCAAAATAAAAACATTAAAACACGCGATTTTCGAGTAATATTTTTGTACGAGTTTAAACTCAGCCATTCAGCAGCCATATTTGCAAGGTGTTTAGGGAAGGGAGAGTTAATGAACGGACCATTCGCAGTTGCTTTGCTAAGTTTTCAGCTGGGGATACAGACTTGGAAAACTTGCCCCGAGGAAGACCTCAGTCCGTCATAGACAACGATGACCTCAAACAGACAGTAGAAGGAAACCCCTATCAAACAGTTAAAGGACTCTCAGCATAACTAAATGCAAGTGCATCTACCGTTTCCAGACATTTAAAGTGTATTGGGAAAGTAAAAAAGCTCGATACATGGGTACTTCATAATCTCAGTAAGCGTTTCAAAACATACCGTGCAAAAATTGAAATAACTGGGCTACGAAGTTGTTCCGCACCCACCATATTCTCCCGACTTGTCTCCAACAGATTACCACCTGTTCAGGAATTTAGACAACTTCGTCAAAGGAAAACCTTTTGAAAATGATGATCAAGTGAAAAGTTCGTTTTCAGATTTATTTTTTTACTTCAAAGCTCAGAGTTTTTCAGTTCGGGATAAAAAAAGTTGGTGTCACGTTGGGAAAAATGTGTACAAAAAGAAGGTAAATATTTCGAATAAAATTATCTTGTTTTCATATCGTAATAAATATACCCAAGAAGTTTCATCTATATACCTTTTACCTAATAGATAACAAATTTAGTCTGATTTAGTACATTTTACAGCCTAAGACTTGAAATAGAAAATATGAACTAAAAAAAGCAGAACCAAAACACTGTTCAGGGGTCCCCTGTGATGTTAGCATAACAGCCTTCTCTCCCCAAGCTTTCGGCTTTAAACCCGGCAGTAAGACACTGGAACTTTTAAAGGTAGTAAACAATTCTTAGTTATGCAATGGGAGGGGTAATATAGAGAATAGTGGTTATGGAGTGCGAGTAAAATGGGGAACCCGAGCCTGTGCGATGTCAGGTACTCGTTAAAGATTCCTATCCTAATTAAACTTGGATAGGCAAAATTAACGACTCCCACTGTAAAAAAAAAACGGTAGTTTATAGAAATTATCTATTTAGGAAAATTGCAGTGTTAATAAATATTATTTAGCTGAAATAATATTTTTTTTAAAAATATTCCCTTGTTTTGGTCGAAATTTAAAAAACAAAAGCAAACAAAGTACTATACTCAAAAGTTACATAAGCAGTTTTTCTTTTTTTTCGTTTTGCAATTTCAACGTTTTTCTGTGATTTGATAAAGACTTAAGGCTTTTCATAGAATAATAGGAAAATCCTTGTACCGACATAAAATATTAACATTTCATTGAATAATAGGATGGTTCGGGTGGTAGTCAATTGATGATTACGAAAAATAGTGAAGAAAAACTAAAATTAACTATTAATAACCAAGAACATAGTGAATAAATGTATTTATTAGTTACCTGTAATGGCTAGACTATGGCTGGTGACCTATATCAGCAAAGAGAAATAGGTTAATTAACTATCTATTTGTATATTTTGATGCAACAACCCTCAATAGGGTCATACATCTGCATAAATATTATTAACTAATTATAATTATTAGAGCAATAACATATATAATTATAAGGACTTTAAATTAAAAGGTCATGTAAACGGCATATATCTTCATCGCATATGAAAATAAAAGAAGTTCTTAAAGCCATTTAAAAATGGACTTACAGAGTAGAGCTATGGGGCTCTACTAAACCACCGAATTCTTCCAGTGTCCAATCCTTACAATCCAAAATCCTTCGTAAAATCCTTACCGCTCCTTACATTGTCACGAATAAGTTCATCCAGGAAGACCTTAATGTTCCATATGTTTCTGAATCAGCCCAAACAAGGTATCAATAATTCCATGAAAAATTGCATTTCCACTCTTACCCAACTAGTTTCTAACCTATCATCCTCTTCGATTCCTTATAATCCTCCGAGGCGTCTAAAAAGAAGATGGCCCCGAGACCGTCTAATTTAGAATATTTATAAAGTGCTGCCAATGGATAGCGTCTCTACATTGTATACATACTCTGTCAGTTTACTATGACCATCACATTTAATTAATGTATATAATACAGTTGTAAATATCAATAAATATGTTTAAATAAAAACATTAAAAATGATAAATCAAAGTCAATGCCTCGATAATTTGGGCTCTTAGAGTGCTTACGATAGTTTCCTAGTCAGAAATTGAAAGAAAAATATTCTAAATAGATTATATATTTCCTTCTATACTGCCTACTTCTTACTGAATGGTACACGTAAAACCAGTAGATTTGTTATAAACATATCCATAATCTATTGTTTTTCACAGTCAGGAAGAAATACTAAAGCCAAAATTGTTTTTCTTCTTTGCTTCTGTTTTATTTTTTTTAGGTAAGATCTCCTGATTCTAAGCTATGAACCGGACAAAGCCATCTTTTTGAAAAATATATATTATAATTTATGCATCCAATATTTCTCCATGCGAAAAACAAAAAAAATATTTGCATTTATTATTCTCTCTTGGAATTCTTCCAATGTTGAATTGTAATTCAAACCACTATCTTACCCTTTTCTTTATCGTTTTATTTTTTTTATTTCTTTCATCTTTGCGATTCGTTTTTTCGCTTTCAACCCAGACGCCAATAAATAATGTCCATTGTTAAGTTAATATAAAATAAAATATTCTGAGAAAAGACTCAGCCTTTACCTTAGGCGGAGCAGGGGACATATATTACAGATCACGAATGATATTTACCAAGTAAACACCTCCGCCCAAGATATCTTCAATGTTTGCCCTAGAAGATCATTCTGCCTCTCGTACCTTTTGTTTACTTTGTACCCTTCGGTTCAACTGCAAGAATAATTATCACTCTCGTAATTCAATTTTTAAAGCAATTCGTATAAAATGTCTAACAAAAAATATTAAAAAGAGATCTTTACCTATTACTTCTACTTAAAACTTAAGGTAAGAAAAAGTATTACGACCGTGAAAATTTAGGAACCAAGTTTTCAATGAAGCACGTTTTAACACACGTACTCTGATTGCAATGATAAGACTATGCAAGAAAAATAAATGAAGGATGACTCCTTTTTCAACTTCCTTCTCTCCTAAACATTTAAATTATTTATAAAATTGTCAATGCTACTTAAGTAAATAAATAATTTTTTTTTATTCCGGGATAAGTCCCTTTAGAACAACATTTACATAATATATTAATTGGGCTTCAGAGTCTTAGAGTAATGATTTATTTATAAACAAGTTAACAAAAACCAATCGAAAACAGATATACGCAAATATGTAGAGTATAAAATAAAATAGTCTTATTTACAATTTTGTTCTGACTGGATGGTCATGAGATGAATGAATAAACGGGATTTGAATGTAGGAAGAGAGTTGGAGTGATGGATAGAAAGAGGAATAGAATTCCATAGGATTGAGGATCGGATAAGGAACGATCTGTCAAAATGTGCAGATTGGTGGACCGTTGTGTATAAATCTGAAGGCCTAGAGCGTGTACAGCCGAAATGGACAGAGGATTTGAATTGTAAAAGGTTGAAAATGTATGATGGGCGGCGGGATTGGATAACTTGGTACAGGAATGATGCAAGGAAATACTGGCGACGATAGGAAGCAGAATTTTTTTTAATAAAGCCACTTCAACTCGCCATAAAATTCGGAGACGGAGGTGTACCTCGGGACCCCGAAGATAAATCGAACAAAGCAATTAATAACAAAACACAAACACGGTACAGCAGTATTCGAAGTGAGGGAATATTAGAGAGGTAACGAGGAGCTTCCAGGTTTCATACGGGAAGAGGTGACGAAGGGAATTCAGTCGGTGTAAGGTGAAAAAGGTGCGGCGGGAAATTTTGGAAATATGGTTCTTGAAAGAGAGGGTTTGATCAAAGGTTATGTCCAGATTCCTGACGGTCAGATAAAACTTTATAGAGTTACCATTTAGGAAGAGGGTTGGGATATGTGGAACAGTTTTCAAGAAGTCATGGGATCCTATTACAATGGCTTTTGTTTTTTCAACTTTTAGTTTTAGTTTATTGACTACAGCTCAGTGACTTATATGTTCTATAAGGATCAAAACTGTAGACAAAAATGTTAACAAGTTGATATAGTTACTTTTTTCAAATCTACATAATTAAATAGGAGAAGTTAGTTCAGGGTGCATTCAAAAGAACACGCAATAAAGATATAAACTGAATTAACTGGATTTTCGACCTAAATTATAGGCCTTCTATAGGTCAAAAAAAAAAATGTAACAACAAGATGCATAATACAATATAAAGATGATAAGTAAAAGAAATATACTAATAATTGAAAACAAAGTGAAATGTTATGTGAAATTATTTATGACAAATAACAAACATAAAATAATTAGAAATAAAAGATAGTAGAAAGATAATAGAAGATAATATGACAAAGAAATATAATAGAAAATCAATTTTTGAAAATAGGTGATAGATATTTAAATCAGATATGAGTACGTACCGTTTGAAGGAGAGCATCAAAATAATGAAGCAATAATGGCGCCCAGGGTGAGGAAACGATGAACTAAAATTGGCGGTAACGATGGTATCGAAGTAAAAATTTAAGAAATGAATATTAAACATTTTTTTGAATACTTAATAAAATATTTTTTTTTTAGGGAAAACAGGATGAATTAAAATTTTAATAAATAAAATGAAAATAGGAAAGTATACAATGACAAACTTCTTGGGACAACCCAATATGGAATGGAAATGGGAGGTAATGTATATCAGAACGACAAGAAACGAGTTAAGAAAGTCATTTTTTGTGCGCGCGAGCACACGTTTATGAGGGACTCGTTCATTTTGACGATGGGGATCCAAAAACGTGTATTTCCGGTGAAAACTTGAATTCCAGAAATTTTCACCATCCCAATATTTTCCCTTACTTTATACTGCATACATAGTTAAATGAAATTAATGAGCATAAGGCCCAAGAAGACCGACTGTATTATTTTTTCTTTCCAGAAGAATAAGCGCCGTCTACCGAAGACTTACGAGGTAGCGGAAATCAAAAACAAGCCAATAGGATCGTTTACCTGGGCATCACCCTTGACAGGCACCTCAAATTGTCTAATCACTGCCTCAAAAAGATTAGCTCGCCTAGGACCAAGTCCTATCGACTAAATCATTTACTAACATCACCGAATCTATCCCTCCGCCTGAAAATATTAATATATAAATCATTAATTAGACCGGCCCTCCTATACGGACCACCGATGCTAACTAATGTTTCACCAAGCATAGCAAAAAAGCTCCAGCAGTTTCAAAATGGAGTGCTGAGACGAATAGTGAGGCATACTTCTCTACAGAGGATGAAGACAGACTAAATACACGAACACCTTCGAACTTCCGACCGTGACAGAGTTCATCTCCCGGAGACATATCAAATTCTTTGATAGTCGCCGGTACTGCACGAACCCACTGTTTGACACACTGACTCCGACAGGACGGCCACAGCGCTGGCAAGACTACGTACAGACCCTCAGACTAGACTGAGGAACCATAACTTGACTGACTCAAAAAGTCAAGTGAGCCCCATCACTAGACGTGACTCCCATTCGCTCCCATATACCGACAATTTTTGTATCCTCTCTCCCCTCTTATAATGCATGTAATGCAGAAAAAGAGATCCCATATTCCTTCCTCTATTTCCGATTTCCAACCCCCAACTCTCATGGGGCTTAGAAAAAAAAAAAATAAATAAAAAAAAAAAATAAATAAATAAATAAATGAGCATCAGACTCTTTTATCAAATTTCGGTTGATGTAAATTTTGTGGATCATTTAAACACTCTTTCATTTTAAACAGTTTATGTATTGTAAGGCCTAAAAATACAGACAATACTCTCTTCATTGCTCATTAGTTTTATGTTTGTTTTGAAATATGAAAAATTACGGGAGTAAATAATTCTTAAAGATATGTTTTTCTTTTTTTTAATTTTTGAATGTTTACAGCAAGTAGAACTATTTCTAAGCTATTTAAGAAAAAAAAAATCAAGTCTATTCCTTTATAAACTATTATAGGTATAATCTGTTTAAGTTCCATAATTTTTTACTCAGTCCCGTTTGAGATATTCCAGTATAAATATTGCTGAGCTTGGAAAAAATGTGAGGATATAAAATATAAAAGACTCTGATAATCACCTAAAAGAGAAAGAGGAAGAAATATTTTTCCTGGTTAAATTTTTTTCTCGGAAATAAAAATATTAATATAAACAGGTTCTTTATTGCAATACTAAGCTTATTGGAAACCATATTCAAGGAGGTGAGTAGAAGCTGTATTTTTTGTGGACCTTTTTATTTTTTTTATTTTAATAGATTTATGTAAATTGCTATTTTTTAGCGTGGAAGTAAATTATTCCAAGAATTTTTCCACTATTAATCTTCATTAGAATGCGGGCGACAGGGTGGAAAACTCATTAGAGCGTAGTGATGAGCGCCCGACCACTGAATTTTCTTTAGTTTTAATTATGACCTTGTGCCGGCGAAGAAATTAATCACAGGGGTCAGCACAATACTTTAAGTTTAATTATAAAACAATCATTCAATAGATTATAAAACGGTTAAGCATATATCTCAATTTTATGAATTCATTCCTAAATGCCCTTTATATATACAGAATAGACAAGAAATTTTATTACGGGACAAAGTCCTTAAAGGTTAGCATAAATTAAAATAAAAATAAAAATTGTAACAAAAACAAAACATTAATGATGATAAAATGTAAGTATACAATTGCGCTTAAATAAAAAGAAGCAGAAGAAAAGGTCACAATGATATTTTGACGTACATATATAACGAAAAAAAATGGAAATAAAAATTAACATTCAATCATCATTAAAAATGTAAACGCAATTTAACTCACACTAGTTGGCGGGGTTACCTGTAGCATGGTGGTTAGCATAACAGCCTCCTATGCTAAAGATCCCGGTTTCAAACCCGCAGGTTGCCCTAGGATGTTTTTGATGGGAGTAAAAATTCCTTAGTTGTGCCGTCCTTCGGAGGGAACGTTAAAAGGTGGTCCCGAGCCTGTGCTATGTCAGGTACTCGTTAAAGATCCCTATTCTAATTAAACCTGGATAGGCAAAATTTTGGACTCTTACTGTAGCATCTTCCGATTAGCCATAGTAGCGTAAAGTGACGTTAAATAAATAAACCAACAAATCACACTAGTTGGCATAATCTAATTAGCTTTCATCTGACTGGGAAGCAAGAACGTGTTTTTTTTTCACTGGCGCGATAGACCGTATAGGCCCTTGACCGCGTGGGATAGACTCCTGGGAGAATATACTCACGTTTCTCGATGAGATGTTTAGGGTAGGGTCATCACTCTTTACGCCTATTTTTTGCGAGTTGCCACCAGTAGGCTAACGAGTCTCACTACCCGGGGGAGAGAATGTGAGTGAGTCCCCATTTATTTATATTCTTATAAAAGTCCCGCTGGGACTGGGACTCGAACCCACAACTCTGGCGTAGGGGACTAGCGCGCTAGCCACTCAGTCACCGGCTCCCCAGATGTTTGATGGGAGAGTATTTTAGAAGACAGTGGATCCGACTAAAAATTATATTTTTTGGTTCTATGGAAAGGGGTACGGAGGTCGGAAAGACTTGTTTCCTAGGCTTGAGGATTTAAATTGTCTGAGGCAGCGTTGGGAGTTGATTAGATGGACGAACGATGCAAAGAAATATTGTAATCGAATAGAGAGATAACCACTTCAACCCGTCATAGAGATGGGTATGTAAATTATTAATTCCTTCAAAGGCCCTCCAGTTAACTGAGTGGTACTCCGTTGAGCCATCTCCTTCTTTGGGCCTGGTTCCAACCAACATCGCGTTCATCGTTTTTAAGAGAACCGGATGGATGGATCACTTCTTTCCAGATGTCCTGCCCATCGTAACTTCTTAGCCTTTATGTCATGTGTGATGGACTGCTTTTTTTCATTTACTGGTTCTCCTTTAGTCTTACACCGCAGTCCTAGGTCATGATCCCATGTGGGCCTGTTATAGTTCGTAGAACTGTTCTTTCGAATTTTCACATTTTTTTTCTAGGGAATTTGTTAGTGTCCTTTTTCACAGCCATTCATCAATACTGGTTTGATTAAAGTCATTTTGAGATGCTTAGAGATCTTTTTAGATGTCAAAGTAGTTGACTATATTTATAATATTTAATCATTATTCGATACCTATTTACAGTATACATAGAGTATTTAAAAGGATCTACTCTTGGGAATTGCTAGTTTTTTTACAATTACGCTGCCTTCCGCACCAGTTAATAGCATGTAATCATATATTTATTTTGTCTGTTTACCTGCTAGGCAATTTTGTAATGAGGGAACTAGGGAGCCCTTACTACTACCAAAACTCCTACATCTGTATATGCTTGGAATTTGTGCATTATTCCAACATTCACTCTTCCTTTCACCATTTGGCACATCCTAATTACTTTCCCCAGTTCTATACTAAAGAATATTATAGAGAGATTATCCTCTTGTTTGGTAACTTCAACCTTTTTATACATGCCTTTGCCATTCTTACTAATTTTACCTATACATAGGACTTTATACCATTTATTTTGATAATTGTCTAGGTAATAAATAGGTTTTTTGCTTCTTCAGGATAACATTAAAATGGATTACAAACGTAATAACAGTGGAGGGTTTACCCGTTGAGATGAAACATTTGTCTTGCATTTTAAAGAACTCTTCTACAATACCTTTAAAATATTTTTTTTTTAAATATTTTTTATTGAAATTTACAACTGTATTTTGTAATACAACTAGTAAATATGTTGGTAATGATAAAATACATGAAAAAAAAAACATGAAGGGAAATTTCCCATTGGCATCACTCCACAAAGTAACTAAACTAGAAGGTCTCGAGGCCATCTTCTTTTCAGGCGTCTCGTAGGATTGTCAGTAATTGAAGAGGAAGCAAGAATCGAAACTAGAGGATTAGAGTGGGAATGGAGTTTGTCATGGAAGGATTGATATCTGGTTCGGGCCAAATCAGCAACATATGGGATGTTGAGGTCTTTAGGATGAGTTTATTTGTGACAAAGTAAGGAGCATTGAGGATTTTGGATTGTAAGGATTGAATACGGGAAGAATTTGATGTTTTCGTAGAGCCCCAAAGCTCAACTCCGTAAGTCCAGATAGGCCTTATGATGGTGATATAGATGAGCCTTTTGTAGATAAGTGGAAGGTTGGAGCGTCTGTCCATTAATTGTTGTAGTAAGCGAAAGCGACGGGCAGTTTCTTGTCGTTTCAGTCTTGTGTGGGGATTCCATGTTAGACGTTTGTCAAGTAGAAGTCCTAGGTAGAGGATCTGTTCAACTGGAACAAGCGGAATATTATTAAAGGAAACTGTAGGGCAGGATGTCATGGGTTTACGACGAAGGGTAAAGGTAATTTGGTGGGATTTGTTGGAATTGATTTTGATTCTCCAATTCTGACACTATATCTCAAGCTCTCTGATATGGGATTGAAGAGTTTGAGAGGCAATAGTAGGATCGTTATTGACTGATAACACACAAGTGTCATCAGCATAGGTAGAAAGGAAGGTGTTGGGATGGGTTGTGATATCAGCTTCAGTTCAAGTTCAGACTGTGTAGAGGATGGATCCAAGGATACCACCTTGAGGGATTTAAAATATTAAAATTGTCAGTTTCCAGTTTAGTCTGACCTGATTATTGTTAGGCATTGAGGTAAAACAAGTTTTATTACAGTAAACAAACAAACAAAGAATTTAAGTAAACACATCTTTGGTCTTACATAAAGAAACGAAGAAGAAAGTAAAGTAAATATTAATATGGGACTTACCAAGGGGAATGAGGAACATAAGGTAAACATATTAACTATGTAAGCAGGCAATTTAGCTCCAAAGGATCGAAATCGACGTAACAATACTTACGAATTTTGATTTAAATTGAACCATAAAATAGTAATAAGGTGAAATTACTGACGTATCAAACTTTTTCTAAGGCTCCCTATTCTAATACCTGTTCTCCATTTTTTATTTAGCACTTGTTGAGCTTTTATGGTCAATAAAGTAGATAATGACGTTTTAAATAAAAATGACTAGCGTTGAGCTACTGAGAAAAACTCGGAAAAGTTTTCAAGATGAAGGCAAGTTACGGGGATTGGAAGTTCGAAAACTCGTATTCGCGGTAGACAGTACATACAACATACTAGGAAATCAAGATTATTTCCTTTTTCAAAATAAAAATAAAACCTTTTAACTGTTATATGATAATAGGGCATTGTCCATGATGGCCAAGAATATAATATTAGACTCCCTAGGGATTACCCATCATCACCTCTATGGATTTTCATTGGATTACAATTTTTATCTAATTTTATTTATTTATTTCTTTAATGATTTTTGTTTTAAATATTCTTTCTTTTAATATATTACTTTCACTTACTATATATAGTAAGGGGAAGTATTGCGATCGTGAAAATTTTCGAATTCCAGTTTTCTCCGGAAATACACGTTTTAGGGTCCCCTGAGTCCAAATAACCAAGTCCCGCAAAAAGGTCTGTGTGTGTGTGTGTGTGTGTATGTGAGTGTGTGTGGTAACTCCCGGGCGGAATCGGTAAGTCCTATGAAACTGAAATTTCATATTTAAGACAACTATACGCCCTAGAAGTGACAAAACTTTTTTCATCAAAATGAGCTTACCAGAAGAGGCACTTTATACCATGCATTTTGCACCTTTTTTCGATTTTCTCGAAAACGGTTCCGACGATTTTGATTAAACTCGCTATATCGATGTAAAATTTAATGGGCTTTAATATCATGTAGGTTTTATTTGGATAAAAATGGTCTGACAGGGCATTAATACCGATATTTTAAATTTTCGTCTTCTATAGTACCTTTAATTTTGTAGATTCAATAAAAATAATTATATTATCTTGTTAGCATTGATAGATAACAGTTAAATATATAAATTGAATAAATTCGATACCCAACTAAAGGAGAAAACAGAAAAAATATATTTTAATGCAATCTTTCGTTTTTGAACATAAGAGCAGTAATAAACATGTATGATATACCGTTGGAAAGCTAAAGATTTTAGAAAAAATATCATCTCATACACAAGCTTTTAGAAGTTAATAGAGAGTGATGAGAAGAAGATAAAACTGACTGATTATTTTAGATAATAAAATAAAAGATTTTTTAATAAAACACATGTTTCTATATAAATTAAATTTATTTAATTCTTTAATAGTTTCACGTATTCTTAACTCTATTTGAAAATTCTTTCATTGATTTTACAAATTGATGTAAGTGAAAGTCGTGTGTTGCCCGCACCAGATTTTTTTTTTAATCTTTTTACTTAAACTTTATTTTGATATTGTTGGTCATTAGGTGTGTAATTTTCGCTTCTTTTTTGTTTCTGTTTGTAAGGTTTGTGCTGAAAATTGAACGCTACATTATATACTATAACATAAAAAAAAAATCTGGTGCGGGCAACACACGACTTTCACTTACCTTGATTTTTAAAATCAATGAAAGAATTTTCAAATACAGTTAGAGATAAAAATACGTGAAACTATTTAGGAATTAATCATAATTGAATTTATATAGAAACATGTGTTATATTAAAAAATCTATTATATTATTATCTAAAATAATCAGTTAGTTTTATCTTATTCTCCTCACTCTCTATTAACTTTAGCCCTGTCAGACCATTTTTATCCAAATAAAACCTACATGATATTAAAGCCCATTAAATTTTACATCGATATAGCGAGTTTAATCAAAATCGTCGGAACCGTTTTCGAGAAAATCACAAAAAGGTGCAAAATGCATGGTATAAAGTGCCTCTTCTGGTAAGCTCATTTTGATGAAAAAAGTTTTGTCACGTCTCGGGCGTATAGTTGTCTTAAATATGAAATTTCAGTTTCATAGGAACTACCGTTTCCGCCCGGGAGTTACCACACACAGACCTTTTTGCGGGACTTGGTTATTTGGACTCAGGAGACCCTAAAACGTGTATTTCCGTTGAAAACTGGAATTCGAAAATTTTCACGATCGCAATACTTCCCCTTACTATATATAGTAAGTGAAAGTAAAAATTTAACATTTCTACTAAATATAACAATATTTCTTGATGATGAGTACGCTGTGTGTGGTACCAACCCAATAAAGTTGGACAGCACTCTTCTGTTTTGTTGTACTGTTAATGAAATGAAGTAATTCTCGGCTAAGCTACTCACCAACTCACTCGTATTCCGGATCCATTCCTAGGTCAAATATTCGGATCAGTCGGTGGAATACCATAAGACCATTCACGGTTACGGCAGTCGGTGTAACGTTATCAATCGTACTTACGAGTTGCTTCCATTAGGCTGACGAGCTCCATTACCTTGGAGGAATAACCTCACCATTGCCTTGAAAATTTCGTATTTGCATGAATTTCTGTAGTATGTGATTTTTTAATTTGAGCTGTCACTAATTTAAATACTAACCCAATTTCGCTTAACTTTTACTACCGGTCGCAAAGACCTTTATACACCTATATATCTATTTTATAGGTCACACGATGGAGATCGCTGGAGGTGTCGCTGGAGCCAGTTTGGCTCTCCTCATCGTAGTGTCCTTGATCATCTACAGGAACCTCAAGTACGAGCAAGAGCTGGACAGCCTCCTCTGGAAGATAGACTTCAAGGACATCCTCATCTCCGAAGGAACTGACGATAAGGATAAAACAAAAGTATACAATTTTACATCGAAGTAGAAATATTTTAAGAATTGAATAAATAATATATGTTGAATAAACTAAACTACACATTTATTTTTATTCAAGGGGACCCATCCGCTTATGAGGACTAGCCAGGTGTCACTCAGTTCAAATCCAGATTGTGACTTCAGGTACTCCTCTCTGTTCACGACGGTTGGCATATACAAAGGCAGGGTTTTAGCCGTGAAAAGGGTGGACAAGAAATCTGTAGATATAACCCGAAATATGAAGAAGGAACTAAAGATAGTAAGTTTCTGGTAGTAAGATTGGTATGGTAGTAAGCGTCTGAAAGTTACTTTAATTACCTGGAACTTTTTTTTTATCTTTGCAGATGAGGGATTTGCGGCATGACAATCTGATCCCTTTTATTGGTGCGTGTACAGACCCTCCAAATATCTGCATCGTAACTGAATACTGCAACAGAGGGTCCCTCAAGGTAATATTTTATATAAATTACTAGCTGACCCATCAAACGTTGTTCTGCAATACCAATTATTGCTAGTAAATATTTTGGTTCTTAAATAAAAAAATGACTGATGTATTGTAAGTGTTTTGGAGATCTATAACAGAAAAAGGAATAGAGCGCTGTTGACGATGAACAGCAATAAAAAAAACAAAAAAAAAAAAAAAAAATGATCATTCATTTTTCTGATTTTAATGTATTTCATTGAAGTAACGGGCATATTCACTGTCTAAACATTTAAGAGATCAAAATGATAGCTTTATTTTATTTCATTTACTATTCTAAACGAAATATATTTTTGTCTGTTCTCTCTGCTGTTCTATTTAACATATTTTTAATAACGGCGGCCAAAGACATACTGTAATACACTCCCAAATAGACAAAATTGATGTACTTATTGAGGAAAACATTCGGTAGGATAGCGATAATGGATTTGTTCTTTTAGTACTTTACCAACCTTCTTAAAATCATAAAGCAAGTATAAATTTATTGTAAATTAAAATAAATATTATAAATTTTCCATTCACTGCGTTGTAATATATGACAAATCCCAAGTGCTGCAACGCTATTCATGAATGATTTGCGTATCTGTAGATATAAGTTCGATAAGGCTAAAATAATTTCGTTCTTTTTACAATATTAACGACGGTCAAATTGTCTGTTAATTTGTCGAACTAAAATGCCTTAATCGAAATATAAAAAACCAAGGGTGGTAGAAGAAGGGTGACAATTTGGGGCTATAAGTATTTTTGAGGGAAGATAACAAAAAAAATTTAATAAAAAAAACATTCTGAATCGGGAAACCGTAATCATACAGTAATATCAAATGTGCATTGTGCGGTCACTGACATGTGACACGAGATTTTTATATATTACATTAATTTAATCATTTATTGTAAAATTTGATCATAAATAGTTCAAATTGTTGAGCATTATGTAAATATAAATTTCAATTATATTTTTGTGATTTCTTCTCATTTTATTTTAGGATATACTCGAAAACGAAGATGTGAAGTTGGATAACATGTTCAGAGCATCATTGGTAGGAGACATACTCCAGGTATCTTTTATGCTGTCTTTTACTGTAAATTAAATAGTGCTTATTTTCATTGAGATAAAAAATTGAACAGTTATCTTTGGTGCCCTCCATACACCCACAAGCTATTTGCCTTAGCATGAAGACACTGATGAAGAGTAAGTGAATCCACTTAGATTTTAAACGGTCAGAAAAGGAGGTGGTTTAAAGTATCATAAGTCTACAGTATAGTGAAATATATAAACTAAAAAGGAATAAATCCAAGGTGTAAATCTGCTGCATTAAATAAAAAACTTACAGTAACTAACTTTATATTAAATTATTACCTCAACAAACGACAGACATGGACAAGTCACTTCAAAAGAAAAAGAACTGGATCAACGATATGGACTTCTTTTGAGATTACTAGACAAACGTTCAAAATTATCATTGATAAACAAAGTAACTATTTATAAAAATCTGGTGCGGGCAACACACGACTTTCACTTTCCTTCATTTTTAAAATCATTAACTTTTAAAAGCTTGTGTATTAGATGATATTGTTTCTAAAATCTTTAGCTTTCCAATGGTATATCATACATCTATATTACTGCTCTTATGTTTAAAAACGAAAAATTACATTACAAAAATATTTTTTCTGTTTTCTCCTTTAGTTGAGTATCGAATTTATTCAATTTATATATTTACCAGTTCTTTATCAGCTTTAACAAGATAATCTAGTTATTATTATTTAATCTACAAAATTAAAGGTACTTTAGGGGAAAAAATTTTAAAATATCGGTATTTAAGCCCTGTCAGACCATTTTTATCCAAATAAAAGCTACATGATATTAAAGCCCATTAAATTTTACATCGATATAGCAAGTTTAATCAAAACCGTCGGAACCGTTTTTGAGAAAATCGAAAAAAGGTGCAAAATGCATGGTAAAAGTGCCTCTTCTGTAAGTTTATTTTGATGAAAAAAGTTTTGTCACGTCTCGGGCGTATAGTTGTCTTAAATATGAAATTTCAGTTTCATAGGACTTACCGTTTCCGCCCGGGAGTTACCACACACACACACACACACACACACACACAGAGAACTTTTTGCGGGACTTGGTTATTTGGACTCAGGGGACCCTAAAACGTGTATTTCCGTTGAAAACTGGAATTCGAAAATTTTCACGATCGCAATACTTCCCCTTACTATATATAGTAAGTGAAAGTAAAAAATTAATAAAACCTATTTGTACTTATAGGGCAGAAAAAAAACAAATGTCATAATTATCCAATCATTTTAATCGAAATTACTTAGGAAAATTTTAAATGCCCCTTTTTATTTATCTAATGAAGCTTTTTCAAACCCGCTGACTCAGAACCTATCAACTGCCACAAACATTTTTAATCCGTCTAGAATACTGTCGAGGCGCTGGCCAAGAGACTTGCTAGACTAATAGACATTTGTTTTGTTGTAGTTTTGTGTTTATATTCATTGGTTGGTCTATTTACTTATAAACTAAAAAAAATCATGTTCGTTAGTATTCGTTTTTTCAAATACATTTTTCCTAGCTTTGGCGTAATGATACGAAGTCAGGTTCAATCTTGAAGTTTAATGAAAAGAAGTGTTAAGTCAATTTATTAGCTACAGCATGGACATCAAGGTTGTCCCCAAAACGAACTGAGCCCATGGAAGTTGGCACAAGACTTGATGGATCGGGCGCCAAGTCATTAATATAGATTGAAAACAATATGGCAGCCATCCCTCCCCTAAACATTTCTGTCACAGCAACTTCCATTTGTCAGCCCATCTTATACGCATTTTCTTTTCTTTTTTCAGTTACTGTACAATTGCTTGTTTCATCATTTAAACAATCTTGGGTTGCTTCAATCTGGAGTGTCATTTTTTATTCACGTATTATTCTTATTGTACTGAAATCATGTTATTTTCGCTCTAAGGATCAATTTAAAAAATTAAATTTGTATGATTTTTAATATTATCCTTAGAGTTGTTAGAGAATGTATGAACCCTGGGTTGTTGATCCATAAGAAAAAGAAAATTTTTACTAGTACCTTCATTAGTGAGTAGATTTAAAAGATTTGTTTACTGTCTCCCCAAACGATCACATATTACTTACTGGTTCCTGAGTCCTTGATTATACTTACTAGGTATCTTCTTATTCCAATTCTTGAGGACCAGAAAACCTTCCTATGAATTTGACCTTCTCACTTCTTGCTCATTCATAGATACTTTAAGTACAAGATTTCATGCTCCCAATTTATATATGACCTCTCACAGAACTGCATCCTTTAAAAAGGCATGTTTAAAAAAAATATATATCTTACTCTACGACAGTAATATTAGACGATAAATTTCTAATTAGAGAACTAATAACTCACTTATTTGGTAGATATGTTAGAAACAATGCAGAAAATGATTCCTGATGGTCAAGAACGAGAACAATGAATTAGTCTTAACGAACTAGCCGATATCCCGTACTATGTGATGTGTTCTGACGTGTACCACAATACTTACAAAATGGATCTAATCGCTAACAAAGCAATTTTTTGGAGGGTTGGCGGGACATACCTTTTAAAACCATGACGGCTCGGCGTTATTTCATAGGAGAATACTCTAGAGATTCTCGATGATAAGTTATAGGTTAGGGCCATCACACCTTACACCTATTTTTGTGAGTAGCCAATAGTTGCTTGACAGGTCTTACTTACCCAGGTGAGAGACCTTCATTTAATTATATGGTTAAAAAAAGTCTTCCCAGAACTGGGCTTCGAACTCACAATCATTCTAGTGGTTGACTACCCTGCTAGACATAAAACCACAGGATCACTTAGCAAATCAATAAATATATATTGCTATCCGACAGACTCTTTCTTGACATACGGCCTTTGGTACTTTATTTTTTTTCTGAATTTAACAAGGGCTAACATTTGATTTCCATTAATAATGATTGTTTAATATAATTATATCGAGGTTAGTTGGTGGTAGAAGTTGACTGCACTGGCATATTATTTTCTACAGGGGTTGATCTTCCTCCACGAATCTCCGCTCAAATTGCACGGTAACCTCAAGTCTTCCAACTGCTTGGTCGACTCGAGGTGGGTCGTCAAGCTCTGCGATTTCGGTCTCCTGGACTTCAAAAGCGGCTCGGACTTCTCTAGCATGTGGAGCCTGAAGCACTTCTGCAACGAGTTGGACTCCTGCTATTGTTCCGGTAAGTACCGACTTCTTATTACCTGTATTAGACAATTACGTAGTGACAGATCGTTGATGACCCTCTACCTCATCCCTCTGCCCAGGTCTGCTGTACAGAGCACCTGAGCTCCTGCGGAACACACTGTCCTGTAACTGCATCGGGACCCAGAAGGGCGACAGCTATAGCTTCGGGATCATCCTCTTCGAGATCCACACGAGGAGAGGCCCCTTCGGCGACACCTCAGGGCTCAGCCCTCGGCAGATCCTTCACAGGATCATCTACCCTTCATCACAGCCCTTCAGGTCGGCACCAACTTTTATGAAATTGAGCATCTTTGTCTCTTAGATTTTCCTTTTTTTTCTATAGTTTTAAATTATTATGTTGTCTACTGAGGTCCAGAATGCAATAACTACAAATGTTATACCTATCCTAACAACACACTACTTTCACTTCTCTCTGTTGTTAAAATCAATTTATAGGCTTTAAAAAAAATATGGTGCGGGCAACAAACGACTTTCACTTACCTTGGCTTTTAAAATGAATTTAAGAATTATTCCATAAACTTAAAGTTTATGAAAACAGTTTTGTTGTTTGTTTATTTATTTAACGTCACTTTATGCTTCTATAGCTAATCGGACGATGCTACAGTGGGAGTCCTAAATTTTGCCTATCCAGGTTTTATTAGGATAGGGATCTTTAAAGAGTACCTGACATCGCACAGGCTCGGGACCACCTTTTAACGTTCCCTCCGAAGGACGGCGTAACTAAGGGTTTTTTACTCCCATTAAAAAATCCTAGGACCACTTGCGGGTTTGAAACCGTGACCTTTAGCATGGTGAAAACAGTTTTAAGTTAGTTTAAATAAAAACTGTATTCCGTTTTGATGGAAATCATAATTTAGACTAAATAATATAACCATATTAAGTTGTTCTATTGAGGGTTCTCACGTCCTCTGAGTGTTATAAATGTTACTCTACAGCACATAATTCTTGAGTGTCCAGCTTATAAAAACGAAAAAAAGAAATTTATGTATTTTTTTTAAATAACTACAATAAATTAAATATTTTTGTAAATTTATTTACGTCAAAAAAATCTGATGGAATCTTAAGGGTGACACAGTTCCTAAACGCAATAAAGAAATATATATATATATATAATATATATATATATATATATATATATATATATATGTATATATAAGAAGAAATTAAAAATGCTGATTTCTTCTCAGTAAATATTTAGCCTCATTGGAGCTAGCCTAATACCTCATTGGAGAAATCCAATGCCAAGATGAAGGAAAAAAAATTGTTGCGTATAATAATCAGTTATAAATTTATGCTCTGTTCTTCCCTTAACATTACTTTTTACAACTTTCTGTATAAGGTAATTTGTTTTTTTAATCTTTCTCTTTCATACCGTTTAAAATTATATTACCATACTATTCTCAATATATAAAATACAAAAAATACATCAAAAAAACATTTATGCTCTTTTATCCTTATGTTGGGCATCAAATTCGTTCAAATTCTATAATAAGTCGTTAATTGTCAATGCTGATAAGACGATATGGTTAATCTTTTAAGATGTACAAAATTAAACGTACTTTAGAGGAAGAAAATACTAAAATACCTCATTGAAGCCCTGTCAGACTATTTCAATCCGAGTGAAACTTATATCATAATAAGGTCCATAAAATTTTACAGCGATATAGAGATTTTAATAAAAATCGTTATAGCTGTTTTTGAGTAAATCGTAAAAAGGTGCAAAGTACATAGTATAAAGTAGCACTTTAAGTTGATCGATTTTAATGAACAAGAAGCTGTAACATCTTGGGCGCATAGTTGTCTTAAATATGAAATTTGAGTTTCCCATAGATTTTTGTTTTCTCGCTAAACTTACCACATACGAATACTGTACCGACCTTTTTGCGGGACTTCGGTATTTTGACTCAGGAGACCCTAAAACGTGTATTTTCGTTTAAAACTTGAATTCGAAAATTTTCAAGATTGCAATACTTTCGTTTCCTATATAGGGAAGTGAAAGTATTTTTTTAAAACATTATATATCATAGAATTTAAGGATAATATCCTTAACGCCATATGTTAAGGATAGAAATATTATTAGTTATGGATAGAAAAATTTCTTTCTTTTTTTTTTGGGTTAAATTAAAAATAAAAAACACCATATTTTTTTGTTTATTATTTTCAATAATGAACCTTTAGAATTGATAAAAATGAAAAGATCATCCTCCCTCAAAATTTAAAGAGCTTACGTTTCGTAGATACGTAGAACTTTTCTCTGAAACTAAAGGACCATTATGAAAAATGTTTGCAATTTGAAATTAGCCGTGGTGATGGGCCATTTTCTTTTGAATTATTCATTTCTTTTCATATTAGTTAATTGCCTTTAAACAGCTATATTGACAGTTATGCCTTAATGTGGTTATTGGAAATAATGAACCAGTGAGTAATTATTTGCAGCGTTTTTATATTGCACACTATGTATTACTAAGAAAATTATATTTATTTTTTTATTAATGTCATTAATACGTTTATTATCAGCATAGAATAGTCTACTATTCTCCGGGTCCCGCGTTTGAACCTCGGATTTGGCAAAATATTATTTGTTCTGTTATTTCAGCCGTGGAATGATCCTGGAATACAGAGATCCTTCTGAGGCATACCCAGCTAATGTAAAGAGCTACCGAAAAAATGGGGGAAGTCCTGGCAGCTGAGCGTGATCTGGTCGTAACCACTTTGTTGTACCACCGTTGGGCTAGAAACGGTTCAAATTTCTACATGTACTCAGCAAGTACCTTAATGGGTGACAGAGGTACAGGTTTTTTTTTTTTTTTTTTTTTAATACCTTTATTTACCCAATCATACAAACAAGCACTCTTTACCTCTGAATGGAAAATTCCTCAATAGTTTTTTGGAAGGATGTGTAATAAAATGAACACACATAACATCAAGGATGTCACCTTCTAGGGGATAAGAAAATTCCCTGACAAAAATATACGTTTCTTCGTGTAGGCCAAAAAAAAAAAATAATAACGTGTCAGTCGTTCGAAAAATTATCGATGTGAAGTATTGTCACAAAAATTACAAGACAACCCATCCATCAAACCCTTCGGATAGCGACAAGTTTTTTAGACTTTACTAGAAAAACAGTTGATTGAACTATGCTGGATTTTTTAGAACCTATACAGAAGCTGACAGAGATAAATTAACTTCAACAATATCATAATATAGTTAAATATTTAAACATTTCACTCTTGTGTATAATTTGTGTTATAAAAGAGTTGCGTTTATTCCGTTTATTTTCTGATAAGTTTCGAAATAGCCTCGAGCTATGCTAACTAACTAACCATAGACGAACTCCTCAATAAGTTAAGAAGTTAGGAAATTCAAATTGGCTTATCAATTATTAATAGCCAATGAATACCTATCTTGAAGGACCGTTAATTATTTATGTATTTATTTATTATTAAACAATCAGATTTAATCCGCACTATGTACTCTGACTAGAGCTTAAATCACTATAGACACCTTCCTTATTAATGAAATAATTATTTATCGAACTTTATTTTTGTTAAAATCGTGTCATTCTTTTCAAATTCAATGGCTCTTTATTCGGCATTTTCTTTCGATTTCATTAAAAATATATATATTTTCCATAAACATGTTAAAAGCGAAATTTTAAGATAGTTGGCTCATTCATTTTACGTCACTTTATGCTTCATAGTCTGGTCGGACATTACTAAATTGTGTCTTCTTCTTCTTCTTCTACTGGCTCAACAGGCGCATGAGGCCGCCCTTGGCCTGCTCAACAGTCGCCAACCATTCTTCTCGATCCTCAGCTCCTCTCAGAGAGATCCCGAGCTGTCTAAATTGTGTCTATACCCATTTAATTAGGATAGGAATCTTTAAGGAGTACCTGATATCGCCCAGGTTCATGTCTCCTTCGAAGGACGGCATAATCAAGAATTTTTTACTCCCTGTTAAATATTCAATTGCCATCTACCAGGTTAGGAATAATAATAATACAGATACATTATATATCGTTGGTAGCTAAGGTATAAGGTAATGCAAAGAGAAGAAAGGACATAAACTTAAATCATTGTTCTAGGGGTATTTCAACAGGAATTTTTTTATTGAGTATCATTTTAATCTGTCCCAATTTGGACATCAATAATAGTGGTGAAAGATGTTTAAACATATTATTGGGTAGTGTCACATGAAATGTCCGTTTACAAGGGAAAGGATTTTTATTAAAAATACGATATGAAAACAAGATAATTTTATTCGAAGTATTTACCTTCTTTTTCTACACATTTTTCCTTTGACGAAGTTGTCTAAATTCCTGAACAGGTGGTAATCTGTTGGAGACAAGTCGGGAGAATATGGTGGGTGCAGAAGAACTTCGTAGCCCAGCTCTTTCAATTTTTGTTACGGTATGTTTTGAAACATGGGGTCTTGCTGCCGCTCAGTGAGATCATGAGGTACCAATGTATCGAGCTTCTTTACTTTCCTAAAACAATTTAAATGTCTGGAAACGGTAGAAGCACTTGGATTTAGTTGTGCTGAGAGTCCTTTAACTGTTTGGTATTGGTTTCCTTCTATTCTATGTTTGAGGACATCGTTGTCTATTACGGACGGAGTTCTTCCTCGGGGCAAGTTTTCCAAGTCGGTATCCCCAGCTGAAAACTTAGCAAATGGTCCGTTCATTAACACTCTCTTCCCCAAACGCCTTGAAAATATTTGTTTATTTGTTTATTCGTTTAACGTCACTTTTATGCTACTATCGCTAATCGGACGATGCTACAGTGGGAGTCCTAAATTTTGCCTATCCAGGTTTTATTAGGATAGTGATCTTTAACGAGTACCTGACATCGGACAGGCTTGGGACCACCTTTTAACGTCCCCTCCGAAGGACGGCATAACTAAGGATTTTTTACTCCCATTAAAAAATCCTAGGGCCACCCGCAGGTTCGAACCCGTGACCTTTGGCATAGAAAGCTGTTATGCTCGCTACTACGCTATGGGTGACCCCCACCTAGCAAATATTTCTAGCGGCCTCAGCTGCTGTATGGCCGAGTTTAAACTCGTACAAAAATATTACTCGAAAATCGCGTATTTCCATGTTCATATTTGGAGGTATACTAAAAAGTGGGTAATTGATTGGGAAGCTAATATTTATAATCCAAAGGTACAGGATTAGTAACTGTTTACTTTAAATATGTAAACATTGGGAAGAAAACAACAGAGACCAGGAAAATCCTTTGTGTATTTCAGAAACTATAATAACGGACATTTAATGTGAAACAACCCAATACATTCAAACAATATTTACAAATGATTGTTCTAAATATTAATTTCTATTGTTATATCATTTAATAGAAAATAAATGTTTCCATCAAATCATATAATTCTCATCGTTTTATGTTTATTTAAATCTTGATTCCAACAAGTATAGCGACCTTTATAAAGTTCCTGAAATCGCACAGGCTGGGAACTACCATTTTAGGTTCCCTCCAAAGTGCTCAATAACAAAGGTTTTTTCACTTCCTTTAAAAAATCCGACGGTCATTTGCTGGGTTTAAACTCGCAAAAGCTTAGGCATAGAAAGCTGTTTTGCTAGCCTCGACACCGCAGGTGTTAACCACTTCGTTTCATGATGGTATTTTTGTCGGTTCCATGATAAAAACAAAATTAATTAATTTAAAAAAAAATGAACCCTTGTAAGTTAGGTTTCCCCCCACACTCTATGCTTATGTCACTTTTTAATTAATTTTGCAATTATTTAATTATCACATTACACTTTTATGAACCGACATACAAAAACTTAATCTTGGTTTAATAATTGTCTGTAACATTTTTCAACACATTAATTTAGTGAAATCAAAAGCCATCATATATGAAGATAGGTATGAAAACATTTTGAGATATCTATGGCAAATAGTTTTCTAACCCAAAACTTTTAAATCTACCAAAATGTTTCCGACTTTTTTTTTAACAACAATTTTTATTGAGTAATATTACAATATGTCCTAATTTGGACATTAATAATAGTGATGAAATACAACGTTCATAAAATATTTATACAGGAATAAAATTATAAAATAATTGGACAATTACTGGTAAAAAATGAATTATTTTATATTATTAAAGACAGTATCTAAAATTTACAAAAATATCGATATCTGAGGCATCAAGTTTAATATTTTTGTTTCATTTGAAGTGGAATGAAACATGAGTGTTTAATTTGAGTAAAAACAAAATTAATTTAACAACAAACAAGAATTAGTTAAAAACTAATAATAAATTGTGATAATATGTTTATTTAACCTCTAACATTGTGTATTTTATTTAATTTTACTCTACAAATACATTTTAGATTCATCTCTCGGTAAGCCGTTTCCATATATTATAGTATGGGACTAAGTGCAGCGTCGGCAGCCAAGCATTGAAAATATGTGTAGTGGAAGAATATTAGAATACGTCAGCGATTTGGGTCAAACGCTTCAGAGGTTATTTTCAAAATGGTTATACTTGACACCTTCCTAAATATTGTTAAGATTTTGCCTTTTTCCATGTGCTAGATGTGATATCAATATTGCATCTTGTACTCAAATAGAATTGTCATATATATATATGACATAATATATATATATATATATATATATATATATATATATATATATATATATATATATATATATATATATATATATATGTATATATATATATATGTATGTATTGTGGATATAATTAGTTGACCGTTGAGAATTACTGAAGGAATTAGTCCGGGTGGCGGTCATTAAATGAAACAACTGAATAGTTTCAACTATTTTATTGTTTGCCAACGTTTCGACCCCCATTGTGGGTCATCATCAGGGCGTCTGGTAGGTGAGTGGAAAACTCACCTACCAGACGCCCTGATGATGACCCACAATGGGGGTCGAAACGTTGGCAAACAATAAAATAGTTGAAACTATTCAGTTGTTTCATTTAATGACCGCCACCCGGACTAATTCCTTCAGTATATGTATGTATGTATGTATAACAAACAAAAACATCTACAGTGAGTGTCAAAAGTATTCGGAATGCGCTACAACTCCGTAATTTACTTATTTGTTTGTTATTTATTTAACGTCACTTTACGATATTGTGGCTAATCGGACGATGCTACAGTGGGAGTCCTAAATTTTGCCTATCTAGGTTTTATTAGGATAAGGATCTTTACCTTTAATAAAGTTAGCCTCCAAAAAAATTAAATGTTAAAACTGAAAGACTGATTATTTATCAAATAAGAAAACGACACCTCAAATGAGCAAACCTTAGCTTATTTCTGAATTTTTTGGAACTAATGGATACACAATAACTGTTTCAACTGTTCGCCGCGTTTTAAAGAAATATGATGAAAAGAAAAACATGGTACTAGAAAACGTCTTTCAGCAGGCAAGGCAATGAGAGAATACACTGCATGTTAGTCATTCTTTTCTAAAGAGAAGGTTGATGAATTAAAATGTTTACAGATGATTTAAACTAAAACAAATGGTTCTTATGAAAAAAATTATGGTTTGGAGTAAACCAAACACATATAGAATTTAGTATGACATAGTAAAACACCTTAAAAAGTAGAAACGAAAAGTCACAATTAAAAGTAGAAGAAAAATGACGACTAAATTAAATTTTTAACATGAGCGTACCATGACTCTGGACATATATACGTTATCTATTCAGATTTAGTAGCTGCAAAATTTTCAAAAAGTTCTCGTAATACATCTTCCATTATTTCTTTCAAATTTAATTAACTATTTGTGAGTCCTACTTAAAAGGAAAATCAGGAAATACTATATTCAAAATGAAAATGGCCTCAAGAAACAATAGGAGATTTCACATCATACAATTAATTAATTAGTAAGATAAATTACTAGTAGGCTAAAATTAATACAAAGACTTTTACCTACTGGATGTTTATTTGAGGCCACTGCACTAATCTAACCAGGAAAACACGAAAATCCGAATACTTTTGACACCATTAACATACACTATTTTATATTTTTTCGTAAATGAACGTTCAAAACGTTATTAATAAAATTAATATTGTCGTAATTTTTGGGTTTAGTTATTGTATATCTTCCTTCTAACATTATAAAATGGTTGAAGCTCCTTAAAACATAAAAAATAAGTTAAAGACAAGTAAATAGGATCACTTGTAGCTGGATGGTTAGCATAATAGCCTCCTATGCCAACGGTCACGGGTTCAAACCCGCAGGTGGTCCAAGGATTTTTTAATGGGAGTAAAAAATCATTAGTTATGCCGTCCTTCCGAGGGGACGTTAAAAGGTGATCCCGAGCCTGTGCGATGCCAAGTACTTGTTAAAGATCCCTATCCTAATAAAACCTGGATAGGCAAAATTTAGGACTCCCACTGTAGCATCGTCCGATTAGCCACAATATCGTAAAGTGACGTTAAATAAATAACAAACAAATTAGTAAATTACGGAGTTGTAGCGCATTCCGAATACTTTTGACACTCACTGTAGATGTTTTTGTTTGTTATACATATTTATTATCAAAACTTATAACTATGTAAAATTGCTTATTGTTTTTACTTTCACTTACTATACATAGTAAGGCAAAGTATTGCGATCGTGAAAATTTTCAAATTCCAGTTTTCAACGGAAATACACGTTTTAGGGTCTATAAAAATAACCATTTTATCTTGTTAACATTGATAAATAATAGCTAAATATGCAAGTTGAGCAAATTTGAAAAGCAATTAAAGGAGAAAACTAAAAAAATATTTTTTTTAATGCAATTTTCTATTTTTGAACATAAATAATATTCTTTCTTTCTTTCAGTGGCGCGACAGGCTGTGTAGGCCCTGGGCCTCGCGGTGTAAACTCCTGCGAGTTTACACTCACGCTTCACGATGCTATTTTTAGTGTAGGGTCATCACTCCCTACGACTAATTTTGTGAGTGGCCACCCTTTGGCTGACGGGTCTCACATACCCGGGGGAGAGGTTGTGAGTGAATCCCCATTTTTTTACATCCTTATAAAAGCCCCGCCGGGACTGGGATTCGAACTCAGAACCTGTAGCATGAGAGACTAGCGCGCTAGCCACTCAGCCACGGGCTCCCCTACATAAGTAATATACATGTATGATATACCGTTGGAAAGCTAAAGATTTCAGAAAAAATATTATCGCATACACAAGCTTTTAAAAGTTTATAGAGAGTGATAAAAAGCCGATAAAACTAAGTAATTATTTTAGATAATAATATAATCGATTGGTTAATAAAACACGTGTTGCTATAGAAATTCCATTGAATTAATTCTTTCATGGCTTCACTCATTTTTATCTGTAACAGTATTTGGAAATTCTTTTATCGGTTTTAAAAACGGAGGTAAGTGAAAGTCGTGTGTTGCCCACACCAGATATCTTTAATACCTTTTATTAATTTTTAATTTTTGTGCAATAATTTCAAATGCTGTTAAAAGGGACATCTAGGTTATATATATATATATATTTTTTTTTATTTTTTTTTTTTAAATGTTTTAATAATTCACTTCACTACAGTTGTTTTTTGTGTAATTTGAAATTGTTGATTTTTACATGTTGAGTCCTGATGATGGGAGGAGTAAGATCCCAGTTGAAATGATGATAGAAAAAAAAATTAATAATTTGGAAGAAATATTTCAGCCCTAATATATACCTCTTATATAAGAAATATTTTTGTTATGTTTTATGGTATAAGAAACGAATTGCATTACGCTTGGTTTATTTTTTTCAACAATGAATCCTTGTAACCACAAAAATCTGTCATTATTGAGGATAGAGAAAAATCGAAAAGATTTTTGAGATCAAGTCATTGCGATGAACAAAGAAAAAAAAATCTTATATGGTCGACAACTTATAAGAGATATGATTACCTGATAACTCGGTTATTATTGATGATAGAGAAAAAATGTAAGAAGTTCTGGATTCAGATAATTTTGTTGGTTTATTATTTTCAATAATGAACCTTTATAACTAATTAAAAAATAAATAAATAAAAACTAACGTCACCTCAAATTTTTTAGAGCTTACGTTTCGAGATACGCAGAATCCAATTAATGATTTAATTTAATTTCTTTTTTCCTAATTTATTATTATTCTTTACTTTTTTAAATATTTTTTTTTGTATTATTAATTATTTTTTGTTATATTCATATTTTATTTTATCTGGAGTCTAGTGTTGGCATCGGACGTGGAGTACATGTCGACATCGCAATAATTACCTCTATCTTTTCTTTCATTTTTTCTCGTTGTACTGGGTAGTGTTCAATGAGATTTAACCTACAAAGTCATAAGTGGTTAGTGAGCAGTTAAGTGAAGTTTGGTGAGATATTATTACGAAACAGGGAAGTACGGCTTGATTTAAGAATTCAATAAACTATCGGTGAGTGAGATAGCCATTAATATTAGGTCAAGTGCGCATGCTTATCTATCCCCCCACTGATCTAACTTTAATCTCGTTACACTCGTCAGTATCTTCTGTGTCTTAGTCGTGACAGTATCGCTGCCCTCTCCAGCTTACCTACAAACACTCGAATTCAGTAACCATGGCCATTACAAACGAAGACATAATGCAAGCCATTAAAGAAATGAATGCTAATATTGAAAAAAACAATGCCATAAATGCAGAGTTGATAAAAGAGTTGGATTCGGTAAAGAAAAGATGTTTTTACCTGGAAGAAAAAACAAACCGTTTGCAAAAGGAGGTTCTTTTTTTAAACAGGCAATTACGGAAAAACAATTTCCTTGTCATAACGTACCTCTGTCAGAAAATGAAAATACCCTAGATAAAGTAAAAGATATTTTCAAAGACATAAACATTACATTACCCCATCATGCTATAAATAATAGTTTCAGGCTAGGTAAAGGGCCAATATTTGTTAGCCTGAATAATTATAATATCAAACAGGAAATATTTAAACATAAACCATCATTAAAAAATAAAAACATTTTTATCAGTCACGATAAAACCCCGGAAGATAGAGAAGAGGGAAGAAAAATCCATTCGTATATTTTAAAGTTAAAAAATATCGATCCATCTGTTACGTACAAAAATGGATTTTTCAAAATCAGAGGTTCTCATTATAGGCTTGACGAAGTGGAAAATGTATTAAAAGAATTTGCATCCGAAATCTTTACACCCATTTCCGAATCGCTTCCTACACTAACAGATTCCTTAACAAATAATACTCAGAGTAACAAGAAAAGGAAGAATGAGGAAAAGTTAGAAAAATTTAAATTTCGTCCCAGAAGTTCATCAATCCCGTCAACAGTTACGAAATCTCCCTGACTTAAATGCACCCCTTCTGTTTTTTTATCCAGTTACTCCAAACAGAAGTAAGAAAGAAAATAAACCTTCTATCATCTCTCCAAAAGCTAATACCCTCAAACAAATCTTTTACCTTATTTTTTATAATATAAACGGTTTTAAAAATCTGTATAATTTCAACAATTATGAATGTGAAATACTAACAAAGAACTCAATACTATGCCTCGTCGAAACCTGGCTTACCGAAGATAACTTTATTCTCCCATCATGGTTACACGACTATACACCATACCGTAGTAATGCAGTTAAAACATTCAAACCAGGAAGAGGTAGCGGAGGTCTGTTGACCCTTGTGCACAATAAAATTAACTCGGAGGTTACCGTTATAGCCAGTAATCGTTATTGGATATTTATCAATATAAAACTAAATAATACGTTGATAACAGTGGGCAACATTTATTTTTCTCCATCAAGTGACATAGAAACATGCCTTGAGGATCTAGGTAGTGTTATTTCTTCGATATATACAAACTTTCCTTCAACCTGTTTGATCTTGAACGGGGACTTTAACAGCCATGTAGGGAATTTAAATGACCTAGAGGAGGAAGTTTTACAGGGTTCGAATCTTTACTCTGAAAGGATGACTCTCCACTCGAGCATAAACAGGCGAGGCAAATTGTTGGTGGAAGCTATGGAATCTTCAGGTCTTATTTTGTGCAATGGTCGCTCTCTTTCAGACAGACCTGGGAAATATACCTTCATGTCGAGCCTGGGAAGAACTATCATAGACCTTGTCTGGATAAATCATAACTCTCTAGATATATTTGGAGATTTGAATATAATGCTTGTTATCTGATTCCATTGACCACCTGGTTTGCAGTACTTCTTTACACTTACCCTCTATATATTCTCCTGTAGGTCCTTCTCAAGAATTAAAAGACGAGACGCCAAATAATTATAAAATTTGTATGAAATGGGAAGAAGCTAAGGCAAATGAGTTTAAAAAATGTTTTTGAACTCTAACAAAATATACTTCAACTCAAAAGAGGTAAACCTACTGTATGAAAACTTTGTCACTTGTATGAAGGAAAGCATGACTGAAACTGGGCAAATGTTTTCCAAAAAGATACCGAAGAACGCACATCATAAGGACAAGCAACCATGGTTTGACCAAGAATGCAGAAAATCGAAGAGAGAGCTAAGAAAAAAATACAGGGCTATGACCAAATTCAACTTTTCTGATGATAAAGTACAAGAATATATTAATTTCAGGAATCTATACAGGAAATTAATTAGACACAAGAAAATTGGATTCCGGTTACTCACTCTAAATAATCTCAGGGAAGTTAAAAATAGCAAACAGTTCTGGACTACTGTAAATTCTCTAAAACCATATAAAAGACAACCAAACGAAATAGAAATAGAAGAATGGAGCAGATTTTATATATCACACTATGGCCAAAAAACCATCCACGAAACTCATTTTTTTTCAGTCATCCATCCTTATCTGGAGGGTAACATCGCTTTAGAGGAATTACAATTTTGCATCCAACAATCAAAGAACCACAAAGCCCCTGGTTTCGACAATATTATTTACGAAACCTTTAAAAGCCTTACCCCAGAATGGGAGCACTATCTCCTCAACCTCTTTAATACAGTGATGGATCATGAGAAACTCCCTCTGCAATGGTCAAAATCCAAACTTTATTTGCTATTTAAGAAAGGGGACAGGAAAGACCCAGATAATTACAGAGGGATATCACTTTTAAATACAATGGTGAAGTTATTTACCAGTATTCTAGCAAGAAGGATCTTACTATGGGCAGAATCTGAAAATCTCATACCTGAGGAACAAGCGGGGTTTCGAAGTGGTAGAGGCTGCTCAGATCACATCTTCACTTTAATGTCACTGGTCAGCATTAACTTCACAACTAAAGGCAGATACTTATTTGCTGCATTCATAGATTTAAGGAAAGCCTTCGACTCTATCAACCACAGCATGCTTTGGGAAAAGCTTTTTTCACTTGGAATCGGGGGGAAACTCATAAGGATTATAAAGGTGCTATACGACAATGCTTCAACTCAAATAACAACAAATGGAAAGCTTTCGGAAAACATTGATATATCGACAGGTCTTTTGCAGGGAGAAAGCCTTAGCCCAACACTCTTCATCATGTTCATATCCGATATTGTCCGATTCTTTCAAGATAATGAAGCTACAGGAGTTAGCATTGATAGTACTCATGAGGCAATCATGCTCTTGTTTGCTGATGACATTATTCTTCTCAGTAATACTTGGCAAGAAGCGCAAAAGAAACTGATGATATTACAACAGTACTGCGAAAAGAATTCTCTAACCGTAAACGTAAAAAAATCCAAGGTTGTTGTATTCCATAAGTCCCCTAGGTTGAAGCAGCTTAAACCCCTTTATTTGAATAAAGAAAAAATAGAATACTCTAAGGATTATACCTATTTGGGAGTACCATTCACTTCCTCAGGAAAATTTAGCAAAGCATCTGAACATTTTATTCAGAGGTCCTCTGTTGCAGCTGCAAGAGTATTGGATGTTTTGCGAAGGGGTAGAAGTGATTCATGGGAAACAAAAATAGCTCTTTTCGATTCCATGGTAGCCTCAACCCTTCTGTATGCTTCTGAAATATGGAGCTTAAGATATCTAGAAGCTGTTGAAGTGATACAACTAAAGTTCCTGAAGCAACTACTCAGATGGCCAAGGAGTACTGCCAACTACATAGTTCGTCTTGAAACCGGCCGAAACCCATTGAGCGTCAGGGTTCTGAAGAGAGCTGTGAACTACTGGTCCAGATTGTCAATCATGCCGGAGGAGAGGCTGCCAAGACTCTGTTTCAACAGACTGATTTCGCTGCATGCAAGGAACCCTGATATAAAATTTAACTGGGTCTCACAAGTTAGATCGATGGCTGCTCAGTATGGCTGTGAAGAAGAATTCAGTGTATTATGCCCGAATGGATTATTAAAGTGCAGAGATGGAATAATGGAAAAGATAAACAATCATAACCTTTCAATAGACATCCACCGATCTCTCAATTCTAACCATAACCCATATATAGAACTATCTCCAGCTTCAATATCTCCAGCCCAGAGACCTATCTGACATATACAGCCAACATCAAAAAAATAAGATCATTGAGTCAGTTAAGAATTTCGAGCCCAGAACGTACCACACTTTATGGAAAAACCAAAATGTTCATCTTCAAAGCACCAGAAACCTGCACTTTCTGTGGTCAGTTTATCTTGAACAGCCAGTTTCATGTCCTTCTCTACTGTGAAAAGCTCATGAAAGACAGAGAAAGATATTTACAACCATTTTTATCAGGATCCAGTGATGACCAAAAAATTCAAAAAATTCTTCAAATAGACAATATTGAAAAACTGAACAACATTTTCTGGTTCACTAAGTCAGCATGTAATACCCTGGATAATTTGAACTGTGAAGGTCCACACACCAATTAAGTGTCCAGTTATCTAAGGTTAACTGTTTATTATTTTTCATTCTACGGCGAATGTTTTCAGTTTGTTTTTCAAGTTGTTAATTGTTTTTTATGTTTTATTTCAGCGTTTTTCTATTATGTATCAATTAAATGATAAAATGTATTATTTAAATAGTTTACAATTATTATTTTTAAGTTTTTCTCAAGAGCCGAATAAATGGACATTTATTTTTAACTAGACTCATGTTGGCAATTGAAGAGATTTATAATTTGAATTGATTTGTACAAGAATGTAAATCTTAAACAAATAAATTCTATTCTATTCTAATATTTTATTTTATCTTTTATTTATCATTATTAGTTATTTGATTCGTGTTATTTATTCGTGTTATTTGATAGAGTATTAATTTTTTACAAAAAGAAAAAAAAATCAGTTTAGAAATAACAGAGATATAGTGTTTTGAAATTATCAGAGGTGATAGACCATTTTATTTTGAATTATTTATTGCTGTTTATATACCTTTAAACACCTCTACAAAAAAGTTATACCCTAATATACTTAATTGGGTAAACTAAACTATTGTGTAATAATTTGCAGTATTTTTTAATAAGATTTATTTAGTTTTGATGGAGAATACCTTTCTTCAAAACTATCCTGCATCGAGCTGACAATGTCATACTTCTATTTATTTACCTTAGCAATTAAGATGAAATGATAATCAATAATTATTTTAATGTGAATATGTATTTTTATGGTTGGATGGAATTAGTTTACTTTTTAATCTCAAAACTGTTTTGAGAAATCAGCTGAAGACAAGCCGAGAGACAAGGTGAATCAAAAATATATTTTACTACACAATACTCGAGTGTTTCTTTAATAATAAAAACTATTATTATTTGAAAAAAAATAATCCTTTAGAATTTAGAAGCTAATTTCTCTTAACATACTTGCCAATTATTTTAATTTTATTATTATTATTGATTCCAGAGCCATAGAACTATCTGAATTTGTGTTCTCAGACAATCAGATTTGTTTTGTGAAGAAAAAAAAAGCAAAAGCTTAAAGAATCTCAGTAATGTTGCCTTATAAATTAATTATCTTAGTTTGGGATTATTTTAGCTTTCCTAAAACACGAAGAATCTTCCACGTCTGTTTTGTAGTTTTAAGGTTATATGGGGTGCTTTCAGTGGATAGTTCCTCTTCGCATTTGTTTCATTTCATTCTTCTTTTACAATATTTACTTATATTACATAATACAGGGATATGTATTTATAATACTGGGTGGGGGGGGAGGAGTTAAAATATATTGTTAAGTAATTATAATAGGAAGTAATATTAATAAGCTTCTGTCGACAAATGATGAAAGGTACACTTATAGCTATTACCTGGTTTATCTCCTCCAGTACCTAGAAAACCGCAGGTCGAGTCACACCAGGTGTATGTCCAATTCTTAGGCCTGGGGATCACCTCAAGCTTTATGAATGGTGAGAGTGAGAGTTAGGAATCAAGTCTTTGTCTAGCCACGAAGAGAAGAGGGTCTGTCGAGAGGGAGAAAGATTATATAGACACAGTAGTTTGGAGTCTGAAAGCAAGTGGGATATCATGTGAAGTTGTTGGAGGAGCCGGATGCTTGGGATGAAGCCAAAAAGTGACGTCTAAGACGAATGCCAAATTCACCGACTTGTGCTACCCAGCTAAGAGTCCTAACTTCCACCTTTACTTGTAATATTGTGAGGCAACAATAGTGTCTACTCCCTCAGTATTCTCAATTACAAATCATGCCAGATGTAAATATGTGTTATTATTTAATATCAGTATTCTTAATTAGTTTATTCCTTTGTAAGCGACCTGTTACAATGGTGTATTAGTAAACATGGTAACTTTTATTTATTTATCCTCCTTTCTTGTATTGTATGCAACACGGGTTGTACCAGCAAGATAACGTTGCCAACAAACTTCCTCAAGTTAGACCGTCTTCCAATTGGTTCACATTAAAGAGCACACACCTCCCTACCTTCTTCTGGCTGGTCTTCTCCCGATCCTAAAATGGTCTAGACCCATAGCCGTTTTCCGCTCGTACACAAACTCTTGGTAGTACGGGCAGTTTCTTTTCGTCATCAGCTGAGGAAATTCGTTCTCCGATATGACGTAGTATCTAGTTTTCTTCAGTAGTGTGATCTGTTGGGTTCAAATGCGGTGCAAGTTGACAGTATATGCTCAGCAGAATCGAGAACGCCTCAGCTAGGGCATAGGGGATCGATGGCTATCCCAAAGCCTGGAAGTTTAGCTCGAAAGCCCTTGGTATATAGCTCATTAGTCTGGAAGGATCCATTTTGGATCTCAACAAGACTAGACGGTGGAGAAGTATTTTCTTAAGGCAGCGATTTGAGATGTCTCCCACCGTCGATTCCAGGTTTCTATAGTGTCCTCCCGGAGACATGATACCTTAGGGAAAGTATCCAATCAGATACGGATAAATAATAATTATAGAAATACATTAAGCAGATAATCCATAGCTATATTTTTGACCGGCTACTTTTCTAAGGCAGCGGTAGCTTCCAAAACTGGATTTATTGATATATTTAATGGATGTGTAGACTAATATTACTGAAACATTGGAGTTCTTTTCCAAAGGTATCGTGTTTACCAATATCAATAGGTGGCATGCAGGGTAAGATTAAATTACCACCAGGTTTAAGTAACTGACATTATTATTAAAAAAAACTAATACATAGATTTTATACTTGACTTATATTTATATGATTTTTAGACATATCATTGAGAATACTGAGGAATATCTTACAGTTAACTTTGCCAAACTATTTTACAATAAAAAGGTACCTAAGAAACACTTAGCTAGCTGACGAAGTAGGAATTCGTCGCTCCTCATTCTGACTCCAATGGATTTCTCTCGATGGACTTATGAGCTCTTCCGTCTTTCTAATACGACTGCCTTCTTCTTGAGAATAGAACAAGATACTCCTCATTTTTTGGATGTAACTCGACTGCCCTCTTTAAATCTCATTTCTCCTCCTCGTCACCTCTATCCCCTCTTCTTTTCAAAATTACTATATTTTGGGAATTGCCATTCTCCGCGGTCATGACAAAGGGCTGACGAGGAAAGTGCCCGAAGTCGGCTAATACCTGGAGTCTAGGAAGTTTCCCGGGGTATCGCGGAGGAAGGGAGAGAGGGGGGAGGGAGGGATGGCCCAAGGAAGGTAGGTAAACGCCTTTTGAACTTTTGCCGTCAAAGGCTTATAAATATTTCCTTGACTAATATAATAATTATTCAATAACGAATTTAGAGCCCTCAGTATTCTCAATACATAACACTATGCAAGTTCATGGAACCACCGCTGCCATAGAAAAGCAATACGCCAAAAGAAAGCAAAATTTGGTTTTGGTCAATAAATAATAATAATTTTAAAAGGTTTATTGGATCCTTGGTTGGTTTAATTTAACATAACAATGGTTGTGAGAGAATTGAATTAAATGTTTCAACATTTTTTTTAGAACATTAATCGACTTTTAATGGCTTAACGAACAAACCAAAAATACTCAATTAATTTTTATACGGTATATTTTAACGGTATTTCCGGTACTAAGAAGGCCAAAAGCAAACCTGTGTTAGGTACTATTTGAAGTTAAGCCTGGTTTGAACGGCTTGCCTCCAGCTGACACTAATGGATAGGAACTTGTTGAGAAGGATCGAGATAATAGAGTTATCTGTTTGTATAATACATTAAGGCCTCCCCTAGAGCTGCTAGAGAACTGCTTGGAGTGCGTGAGGGAGTGCGTACAGGAGTGCTGGCAGGAGGTACCTGAAGACAGGCCCGACATCAAGGCCGTCAGGAGTAAGCTCAGGCCCATGAGGAAAGGCATGTGAGTACTCTAATGCTTTCTCTGTGTATGTAGAATAGAATAGAAATTGATTTTTATTCTGGGACTGTGTCCCTTGAGAATAACATATTTGCACAGTTTATAATATACAGTATGTCTGCCCAACAGACAAAATGATCATAATTAACTAATGTTTACAATTATGGATGAATATATACATAAAATATAAAAATAAAATAAATGAAAATTAAAATAAAAAACAATCCTCAGAAAATAGTTGTGTGGACAATATGAAAAATAAATGAGTTTAAATATATAATAAAAAGAAGAAAAATAAATGTTTACATTGTTTTGTTACTTGGTCTTTTGAGAATAACATGAGCTTTGAAATAATAAAGGAACTTAAACTGGACAATAATTAATGAAAAATAAACCAATTAAACATAAATAAAAATAATATACTACAATGATACGAAACGAAGTCTTCTAATCACATAACATACATAATAATCGCAATATAAACAATTTAAAAAGAAAAGAAAAAAAACTGTAAAGATTGTAACAAAGAAGTCTTCCAGATAAAATAGTTGAAAAAATAGATAGATACTTGTAGAAATATACATATACATACATATGTATTTATTTATATGTATAAATTGGGCAAAAAAAATGTGTGTAGGGTTTAAATATGAATTAATGATCTCCGAGATTATTTCCATTAATATATAAACGAATGAATTCATTAATAAAGAATTTTAAAAGTTTTAATTAATAAACTAATCACAACCTAAATAATTCACATCAATGCATATCCTATGAGAATGCGTCTCCTGAGGAACGAGTTAGTATTCATTCTGTTGTTGGCTTTTTCCCTTGTTTTAAGATATTAACAAATTTTCAGGATATTCGGCTAAGGTGTAGCTCACAGCGCATGACAGCGCCTCTTAGCATTCAAGCAACTATCATAAATTTATAATGATGGAGTTTTTGTTGACCGTAGAGAAATTAGATGAGGAAGATGGTTGGGGGTGCGGTCATAAATTAAAAACACACAATTAAAAATAAATTTATTACACAATTATCATAAATTTATTCTGCATGAAGTTTAGATTGTACAATTGAATGATTGGAAAAACACATAATATTTAGAACTTGAACTGAGTTATCTCCGAGCCTAAAGACGCTAGATTCAACAGCTTGGAACCTACTATCGTCGATTTTGATGACCCATAACTTTTACGACATATTTTATCGAATATTCGATTTAAGAGAAGCTAGAAGCTGATTATATCTGAAAAACATTTTCGGCTCAAATATTGGATTTTCGACTCCTTAACTGCGCATTTCCGGACACATGTATTTTTTGGAAGTGTTAGGTTGTTAATTATGCTACAGTGGGAGCCCTAAATTTTACCTGTTCAGGTTAATAAGGATATGAATCTTAAAGGAATATCTGACGTCGCATAGGTTCGGGACCACCTTTTTACGTCCCCTCCGAAGGATTTTACGCTCCTACTAAAAATTCCTAGGGATACCTACTGGTTCCAACCGGCCTTTTTAATCTTATTTTGAGTTCTTTGATTCATTCTTGAAGTCTGGCCTCTGAACCCTGAAACAAACTTTGTATGTATATATAAATTATGATTGTATATTGAAACATGTAAACACATTAGCACTTGTAGTATTATTGGTGAGTTTACACCCGCAAGAAGTATATTAGATCCACTTTGAGTACACCTTTTGGCTAAACACATAACATCTACTGCACATCCCGAGCTATAGCAGAAATGTAAATTTCTCATTGCATAAATATTTAAATTCAAGATACTAATGATTTAAAAAATTATGTGTCTGTAATACACAACTTTTACTTTCGTATCAAGGTAAAAATAAATTTTATAAGGTTTAGTAATGTAATTTTTGTTTGTTTTTTGTTGTTTGTTTTATCGACACGTTTATACTACTGTGGCTAATCGGACGATTCCACAGGAGTACGGCGATATGGCTGTAGTACTTCTGATAGATTTTTGTATTTATAGAAATTTCGTCTCTGAAAATAATTATGCTTAAGTGGAGTTTAATAATATTAAGTAATACGCAGGGAGTGGATGCTGCTATTGGACATATATAATAATTATATTAATATAGGACAACACACACATTGTTATCATATTATTATAGTTCTGAAAGCTTTAGCACAATGGTAATTAACCGAATTAGAGCATCACCGTATTGCTATTAGGTTCTGATGCAGGAATACATATATTTATGTAATATCATATACTTAAATATAGTGTTGTTTAAGATACAATAGACTGGAATAAACTCATTTATGCTTTCCGTGTAAAATAAAATAAGGAATATGCTGAACTGCGAGGATAATTAAGACGTTGATTTCCAAAAGGTGCTAAATCCATTCAAGTAAATTTTACAGGAAGCGACAAACTCTCTCATTACTGTATTATTAAACCAACTTATTTGATTCTTAACGCATTAACATCTAGAATTTTTTTTTTTTTTATATTAATAACACTATCTTAAAGTAATGGAATGAAATGTTTTAGTATGATTTGAATCGAAACTAACTACGTTAATATTACCTTTAGAAAATAACTGCATTTCTATTTCGCGTTTTTAAAGGACTTGAGAGCTCATTAGATAAAATGAAAAAGAAAATTTAGATAACATTAAATGATGAAAATACAAACATGTCAAAAAATCAATATCGTAAAAAATGTCCGTCAGTACCTATTGGAAATCAACGTCTCAATTTGGTAACTTTGTTTATAGGAAGGAAAAAATATAAGATTGTACATAAATGATTAGTCCTTATAGGACCTGGCCCTTTGCCACTACTTGTCTACGATCCGCTGCTAGCTAGGTTCCTCCAATTTCAGATCCCAAGCTTCCTCAAGACAGTCCAACCGTCTTTGCCTGTCTATTTGTCGTTTTCCTCCTGGTGTAACCATGCTTTCAACAAGACAGAGCTATCTGAATCTGCACTTTATAAGAACACTTAAGATATCAGACCACACTATAGATTTCCACTAGTTCGGGGTTGCTCTTTGATCCTTCTACCGATAAGACGAAGTATATGATTAGTTCCAAAAATGGTGGCGATCTTGGTGATATCGATATATCAGGGCATACTTTTGAATACGTTGAGAAATTCAAGAATTTAGGTTCAATGATAACAACAAAAAATGAAATCCAGGAAGAAATAAAGTCCTGGTTAAAGGTGGGAAATGCGTGTTATTAGTCAGTTGCTAAATTACTTAGCTCGCGGCTTCTGTCTGAAAACTTAAAGGTTAGAATTTATAAAACTATCATTCTTCTGACGGTTCTTTACGGATGTGAAACGTGGCCGCTTACTTTGAAGGATGAACAACGATTTAAGGTTTTCGAAAATGAGGTACTGCGTAAAATATTTGGTCCGAAGAAAGATAAGGCCACTGGGGAGTTTAGATGGTTGCAGAAAGCGAAATTGCGGAGCTGGTACCCTGTGTAATATAATTGAGTTGATAGCATCGCGGAGACTCAAAAGGGCAAATAAAGTTGTTGGGCTCGGTGAGGAACGGATTCCGAGGAAGTTGGTAGTCGCTGATCCGACTAGTAGGCGTCCGAAAGGTAGGCCGAAGCGTCGATAGGAGGATTGCGTTAAGGCTGATCTTGGGAGCTTGGGCTTGAATGGTGAGCATTGGACAAGTCTGTTTAGGCGGAATTTGGCGGTATCGGCATCGAACCTTCGGGTTTGGTAAGCCTATTATTATTATCTTGATCCTTCACCACTTTGACGGCTCCTTGCGATTCTCCTCTCCCAGACCAGCTTAGCTCTCCCGTTTTCCTTGTTCGTAGTCTAAGTCTCTCAATCGATCGAATCACCGTTTTATATATTACAAGCTTTGCTTTTCGATAAAAACATTTGAATCGGAGCGCCTTTTGCAGGGCGTAGAATCATCTATTTTGTTAACTCGTTTTCTGTTGCTACTCATTCCAGGTAATTAAATTTGCCACAGTTGAGGAAGTCATCTTCTTCCAATTGAACAGTATCCCCTCTATTTCTGCTCCGTTGGAATATTTTCATATATCTTGTCTTTTTCGTGCTTATCATAAGTCCTAAGATTTAAAATCTTCTACAGAGCTAACTACTGCTGCTTTAGTTTTCCTGTTATGAGCACATCTTCAGCAATAGCCTTGTGCTACTATTACTTAGTATTTAAAAATGTATCTTGAATTTATAATTAACTATCGGCTTTTACATAATATTGTTTAATACCAATTTTCTGCCAGGAAACCCAATATATTCGACAATATGATAGCCATGATGGAAAAGTACGCCAACAACCTGGAGGCCCTCGTGGATGAGAGAACCGATCAGCTCGTCGAAGAGAAAAAAAAGACTGGTGAGTCATTCTACACATAAAATCTATATATATTTTGTTTCGTTGTTTAGTTTCTTTTTTCATTACAACCATGCAAAAATACAAAAATTAAAAAACTTGTCTATTGTTCTCCCGAAACTCCTATTACAATAGATTCACTGAGTCAAACCATAGAATTATAAAAAAAAAGAAAAGAAGTTTAATGAAAGTCTAGCCAGCTTTAGGGGCAGAATCAGAACTTCATTAAAAGAAACTTTTTTGATACTCATGAAATCAGCTATAATTTCCTATGGTATATTTGGTGATTCAAGATATTTTTATCTATATCCTGTAATATACTTGTCTTAATAACTTTTATATTAAAATATTTCATTGCTATGAAAATTTACCATATTCTACTACATTTATTTATTTATTTATTTAACGACACTTTATGCTACTATGGATAATCGGACGATGCTACAGTGGGAGTCCTAAATTTTGCCTACCCAGGTTTTATTAGGATAGGGATCTTTAACGAGTACCTGACATCGCACAGGCTCGGGACCCCCTTTTAACGTCCTCCCGAAGGACGGCGTAACTGAGGATTTTTACTTTCATTAAAAAATCCTAGGACCACCTGCGGGTTTGAACCCGTGACCTTTAGCATGGGAGGCTGTTACGCTAGCCACCCAGCTACAAGTTCTACTACATTTCTAGATGAAAATTTGATGAAGTAGTTCGGAACCTTTTGTTATTTTAGGAACGGAATAATACTTTGTTGCAAATATAATTTAAGCCCAGACACTACTACGTGAAAACATTACGATTTATTTATTTTATATTATTAGATTAAAAAAAAAAAAAAAATTGGCAAAACAATAACATTTCACAGAATAAAATATTGGCCATGTACAGTGGCACACAAGGAACACACACCTTATTATAACTTAGGCGAGGAAAACATTAGTGTTGACGTTTCCGCACCTAGGATCGTTAATGACTAACGAAGCCTATGAAACAAAAGAGGTCAGAAGAAGAATTTTAGTAGAAAACAGAACATACCATGCTCTTCGACACTTGATCAGAAGTAAGTTAATTTCGCACCAAAATAAGGTCAGAATAAAAAAAACCCTAATCAGGTCAGTTGTTAGTTAATGGGGGGTAAATACTGGATAATGAATAAGATGACTTGTGACAGGCTCGACAGGTTTCAGAAAAAAGTGCAGCAAGGAATGTTTGGTGGATTGCTTGAGAACGGGGTGTGGCAAAGTAGGAAGAATAAGGTGTATGATATATGTAACGATGTGTCTCTGTCAAATTTCAATAGAATCAGTAAGCTAAAAAGGTTTGGCCATTTAAATCGAATGAATGAATACATACAGGTAAAAAAAGTATACAAAGTGAAAGATCTTTGCTACTAGAACAAAGGGCAGACCAAGAGCCCGAGGGAGAAGGTGGAAGACGACTTGCGACAGACGGGCATAATTTTTTTGGAGGACAGAGCCCTATGGCAACAGATTTTGAAGCAGACCAAGGACCACTTCTGTCTGTAGCACCAGAAAAAGAAAAAGAAGTGCTAAAGTTTTACTGCTTATTCGAGATCTTTTGGTAGGTCCGAAAGAATCAAGATAGATCTAAATGAAATCGGGAATTAGGAACTATTCATAAATGAACAGCATGACTGCATGAACATACAATGATTTTTTTTAAGCTATTGTGAAGAACGTATTCAGCTGAGAAAAATTATATGCTAAAGAACAGAAATATTTATTTTCATAGGAATTTCAATCGAGGTTGATATTCACGCCGATTATTGGTGGACGAGTTCTTACGGAATGGGGAATGATCAGAAATTCGGGAAAAAATGTCGAATCAATAAATATTTTAAGTGAATCGTTTGAATGGCATTTTCTCTCCTTTCATGATTTATTGATTTACTGTATCAGAGTGTAATCTGCGATAATCCGTTTCAGGTAATTCCTTTAATTAAATATAACTTAATCTTTTCAACGTAAGAGAGCCCCCCTATTCATTGAGGAAATCATTCTTATGAAAGCATTAGTGAGTTTTCTGCATTACTAGGGAAGTCGCATTACTCTGAAATCCGGAGGACGTGAGTGGATAATCTGACCGCTACCTTCGCAAGACTTATTTTACAAAAGGTCGCCTGGCCAATTACAGTTTAATCTTGGAGTAGGATTATACGGATCATTAGAGATATAGAGAGTTAGCTTTTCTTTAAAAGACGTGCGTCATATTGAATTCTCTAGAACTTTATGCTTAATTAAATGTTGTTACTATGAGGAAATGTACTTGAAAAAAAAATGCAGATAAAATCGATTAAAAAAAAATATCTAGATTCATTGTCAACAATTTATAAAAATATAAAATAGGTATTATATTTAGCTAAATATAATTATATATTCGAACATTAACCGGTTATGAAATATAAAAACTTTCAGGACTAGGGGCTTATCTGTGGTATTGTGGCTTGCATAACAGTTTTCTATGCCCGGGTCGAAACTGGCAGATGGTTTTAGGGTTATTTAAAGGCAGCGAAAAATCCTTAGTTATGCTGTCCTTCGGATTGAAAGTTCATTAGTGGTGTCGAGCTTTTGCAATGTCAGATACTCGCTAAATATCCCTACCCTAATCAAAACTGGATAGGCCGATAAAAAAAAAAAAAAAATTCTAAGCCTTACTTGTTACATTTATGAAAAATTTAAGGAGCTAGAATGCATGGAATCATTTCATTCATGAATTACCACTTATAGTCCAGGAGCCGAGGCCGAAAAATGCGAATTATAAGAAGAAAATTTTCAATGTGATTTTCATATTTTAGCCAACTTGTACGACAACATTTTTTTTGTCTGCCAGCTCATACTGGTCGGAATCAAAAATGGCGGCCATTCAAAACGGTCACTAAAAACCGAAAAATATGATTATTTGAAGACGATTCTTTCTTTTCATTTATTAAACTAGGTCACTACCTGATACAAAAAAAATTTGTCTGCCCAATCTAGGTGGTCGGGTTCATCCGGCAGACATGATTCAAAAAGCACGCTCTAAGAACCGAAATTTTGTATTATTTGAAGACGTTTCTTTCTTTTCTAATATAAAACTAGGTCTTTACCTGATACAAAAAAACTTTGTCTGCCCATCGTAGGTGGTCGGATTAGCAGAGCAGACAAAATCCAAAAACACGCTTTAAGGACCGAAATTTCGTATCATTTGAAGACGTTTCTTTCTTTTCTAATATGAAACTAGGTCTTCGCCTGATACGAAAAAACCTTGTCTGCCCATCATAGGTGGTCGGATTAACAGAGCAGACAAAATCCAAAAACACGCTTTAAGGACCAAAATTTCGTATCATTTGAAGACGTTTCTTTCTTTTCTAATATGAAACTAGGTCTTCGCCTGATACGAAAAAACTTTGTCTGCCCATCATAGGTGGTCGGGTTCAACTAGCAGACAAAATCAAAAAACACGCTTTAAGGACCAAAATTTCGTAATTATTTGAAGACGTTTCTTCTTTTCTAATATGAAACTAGGTCTTTGCCTGACCAAAAAAAACTTTGTCTGCCCATCGTAGGTGGTCGGGTTCAACTAGCAGACAAAATCAAAAAACACACTTTAAGGACCAAAATTTTATATTATTTGAAGACGTTTCTTTCTTTTTTGATATCAAACTTAGACTTCACCTGATCATAAAAAACTTTGTCTGCCTATCGTAGGAGGTCGGGTTCAACTAGCAGACAAAATCAAAAAACACACTTTAAGGACCAAAATTTTCTATTATTTGAAGACGTTTCTTTCTTTTCTTATATCAAACTAGGTCTATACCTGATGCAAAAAATCTTTGTCTGCCCACCGTAGGTGGTCGGATTCAATTGGCAGACATGATGCAAAACCGCGCAATAGGTCAAGACCCTAAATTTTGAATTATTAGAAGACGCTTTTTTCCTTTCTTATCTGAAACTAGATCTTCACCTATAACAAAAAAATTTTGTCTGCCCATCCTAGGTGGTCGGAATCATGTGGCAGACAAGAACCAAACAGTAAGCATTGAGACTTTTTTAATGGTTATTTTGTTAGATACGGGGTTTGATATTAGCATAGATGAAATTGAATGATTTCTAGGAATCAATGTGTGTTTATGGTGGCGGATCCGAAGGGAAAGGTCTAAAACGATCTAGTTCTGTTTTTGGAATAGGTGGGGAGAAGTAATAACGTAATTACCATAACATTATGTATAATATGGACAAATATATCACGGTACCTATAATACCTACAGACATCTATCAGATCTCGAATTGATGCTTATTCAATTTCCATTAATGTATATTGTAATGAGTATTTTCGTATAATGAGTGGTTTCGGTGATATTTACCTTCAAACGTTATACGTTAAAAAGAATTATCGTATTTAGAACACAATACATTATATGGACAAAGATATATCGATATCTGTATGATCTGCAGACGTCTATCACTTCTTATCTTAAAGCTTATTAGAAGCTTGTTAATTTTTATTATTATGAATATTTTGGTAAAATATGCGGTTTCTATGATATCGGGCTGAATACTGTTAATAGTAGATGAATTCCTCTGTTTAAGACACAGTGCATTATATAGACCAAGATATCTCGGTACCTGCAAGACATAGAGACATCTATAAGCTTTCAAATTGACTCTTATTCAATGTTCATTAATGTATACTATAATGAGTATTGCTGTACCATGGGATGTTTCTGTGATATTAACCTTCATAGGTTAAGATATGAATAATTCTCGTATTTAGAACACAATATATGGACAAATATATTTTGATACCTATAAGACCTACAGACGTCTATCACTTCTCATATTAAAGCTTGTTAGATGCTTGTCAATTTGTATTATTATTATTATTAGTTTTGTAAAATAAGCGGTTTCGCCGATATTAACTTGATGAAGTTAAATTTCGGTCGATTATCGTATGACGGACACAATGTATTAAATCGAAAAAGTTATATCGATACCTAAAAGACCTATAGACGTCTCTTAGGTCTAAAATGTAACCTTATTAGATTAATTTTAATATATGTTCTTATGATATTTTTGGTAAAATGTTCGGTTCCGATCATTTTGGGCTGAATGTTTAAAGCCGATCAATTCCTGCGTTCAATAAAAAATGTTTATGTAAAAAAATGAAACCGCTCATTTTACCAAACTACTCAAAATAATAAAAATTAACAAGCTTCTAATAAGCTTTAATATAAGAGGTGATAGACGCCTGTAGGTCTTATAGTTTCCAAGATTTCTTTGTCCATTGAATGCATTGGGTCCGAAATACAGGAATTGACCTCATTTTAGCATTACGAAGTTAAATATTACAATAAACACCTATTACACGAAAATACTCATTACGATATTCATTGATCGAAATTTAATAAGCGTCAATTTGAAAGCTGATAGATATCTGTAGGTCTTGCAGGTACCGAGATATATTGGTCTATATAATGCATTGTGTCTTAAGCAGAGGAATTGATCGACTTTTAACAGTCTTCAGCCCGATATCATCGAAACCGCTCATTTTACCAAAATACTCATAATAATAAAAATTAACAAGCTTCTAATAAGCTTTAAGATAAGAAGTGATAGACGTCTGCAGATCATACAGATATCGATATATCTTTGTCCATATAATGTATTGTGTTCTAAATACGATAATTCTTTTTAACGTATAACGTTTGAAGGTAAATATCACCGAAACCACTCATTATACGAAAATACTCATTACAATATACATTAATGGAAATTGAATAAGCATCAATTCGAGATCTGATAGATGTCTGTAGGTATTATAGGTACCGTGATATATTTGTCCATATTATACATAATGTTATGGTAATTACGTTATTACTTCTCCCCACCTATTCCAAAAACAGAACTAGATCGTTTTAGACCTTTCCCTTCGGATCCGCCACCATAAACACACATTGATTCCTAGAAATCATTCAATTTCATCTATGCTAATATCAAACCCCGTATCTAACAAAATAACCATTAAAAAAGTCTCAATGCTTACTGTTTGGTTCTTGTCTGCCACATGATTCCGACCACCTAGGATGGGCAGACAAAATTTTTTTGTTATAGGTGAAGATCTAGTTTCAGATAAGAAAGGAAAAAAGCGTCTTCTAATAATTCAAAATTTAGGGTCTTGACCTATTGCGCGGTTTTGCATCATGTCTGCCAATTGAATCCGACCACCTACGGTGGGCAGACAAAGATTTTTTGCATCAGGTATAGACCTAGTTTGATATAAGAAAAGAAAGAAACGTCTTCAAATAATAGAAAATTTTGGTCCTTAAAGTGTGTTTTTTGATTTTGTCTGCTAGTTGAACCCGACCTCCTACGATAGGCAGACAAAGTTTTTTATGATCAGGTGAAGTCTAAGTTTGATATCAAAAAAGAAAGAAACGTCTTCAAATAATATAAAATTTTGGTCCTTAAAGTGTGTTTTTTGATTTTGTCTGCTAGTTGAACCCGACCACCTACGATGGGCAGACAAAGTTTTTTTTGGTCAGGCAAAGACCTAGTTTCATATTAGAAAAGAAAGAAACGTCTTCAAATAATTACGAAATTTTGGTCCTTAAAGCGTGTTTTTTGATTTTGTCTGCTAGTTGAACCCGACCACCTATGATGGGCAGACAAAGTTTTTTCGTATCAGGCGAAGACCTAGTTTCATATTAGAAAAGAAAGAAACGTCTTCAAATGATACGAAATTTTGGTCCTTAAAGCGTGTTTTTGGATTTTGTCTGCTCTGTTAATCCGACCACCTATGATGGGCAGACAAGGTTTTTTCGTATCAGGCGAAGACCTAGTTTCATATTAGAAAAGAAAGAAACGTCTTCAAATGATACGAAATTTCGGTCCTTAAAGCGTGTTTTTGGATTTTGTCTGCTCTGCTAATCCGACCACCTACGATGGGCAGACAAAGTTTTTTTGTATCAGGTAAAGACCTAGTTTTATATTAGAAAAGAAAGAAACGTCTTCAAATAATACAAAATTTCGGTTCTTAGAGCGTGCTTTTTGAATCATGTCTGCCGGATGAACCCGACCACCTAGATTGGGCAGACAAATTTTTTTTGTATCAGGTAGTGACCTAGTTTAATAAATGAAAAGAAAGAATCGTCTTCAAATAATCATATTTTTCGGTTTTTAGTGACCGTTTTGAATGGCCGCCATTTTTGATTCCGACCAGTATGAGCTGGCAGACAAAAAAAATGTTGTCGTACAAGTTGGCTAAAATATGAAAATCACATTGAAAATTTTCTTCTTATAATTCGCATTTTTCGGCCTCGGCTCCTGGACTATAAGTGGTAATTCATGAATGAAATGATTCCATGCATTCTAGCTCCTTAAATTTTTCATAAATGTAACAAGTAAGGCTTAGAATTTTTTTTTTTTTTTTATCGGCCTATCCAGTTTTGATTAGGGTAGGGATATTTAGCGAGTATCTGACATTGCAAAAGCTCGACACCACTAATGAACTTTCAATCCGAAGGACAGCATAACTAAGGATTTTTCGCTGCCTTTAAATAACCCTAAAACCATCTGCCAGTTTCGACCCGGGCATAGAAAACTGTTATGCAAGCCACAATACCACAGATAAGCCCCTAGTCCTGAAAGTTTTTATATTTCATAACCGGTTAATGTTCGAATATATAATTATATTTAGCTAAATATAATACCTATTTTATATTTTTATAAATTGTTGACAATGAATCTAGATATTTTTTTTTAATCGATTTTATCTGCATTTTTTTTTCAAGTACATTTCCTCATAGTAACAACATTTAATTAAGCATAAAGTTCTAGAGAATTCAATATGACGCACGTCTTTTAAAGAAAAGCTAACTCTCTATATCTCTAATGATCCTTAGTTATGCTGTCCTTCGGATTGAAAGTTCATTAGTGGTGTCGAGCTTTTGCAATGTCAGATACTCGCTAAATATCCCTACCCTAATCAAAACTGGATAGGCCGATAAAAAAAAAAAAAAAATTCTAAGCCTTACTTGTTACATTTATGAAAAATTTAAGGAGCTAGAATGCATGGAATCATTTCATTCATGAATTACCACTTATAGTCCAGGAGCCGAGGCCGAAAAATGCGAATTATAAGAAGAAAATTTTCAATGTGATTTTCATATTTTAGCCAACTTGTACGACAACATTTTTTTTGTCTGCCAGCTCATACTGGTCGGAATCAAAAATGGTAATATAATAATTCGCATTTTTCGGCCTCGGCTCCTGGACTATAAGTGGTAATTCATGAATGAAATGATTCCATGCATTCTAGCTCCTTAAATTTTTCATAAATGTAACAAGTAAGGCTTAGAATTTTTTTTTTTTTTTTATCGGCCTATCCAGTTTTGATTAGGGTAGGGATATTTAGCGAGTATCTGACATTGCAAAAGCTCGACACCACTAATGAACTTTCAATCCGAAGGACAGCATAACTAAGGATTTTTCGCTGCCTTTAAATAACCCTAAAACCATCTGCCAGTTTCGACCCGGGCATAGAAAACTGTTATGCAAGCCACAATACCACAGATAAGCCCCTAGTCCTGAAAGTTTTTATATTTCATAACCGGTTAATGTTCGAATATATAATTATATTTAGCTAAATATAATACCTATTTTATATTTTTATAAATTGTTGACAATGAATCTAGATATTTTTTTTTAATCGATTTTATCTGCATTTTTTTTTCAAGTACATTTCCTCATAGTAACAACATTTAATTAAGCATAAAGTTCTAGAGAATTCAATATGACGCACGTCTTTTAAAGAAAAGCTAACTCTCTATATCTCTAATGATCCGTATAATCCTACTCCAAGATTAAACTGTAATTGGCCAGGCGACCTTTTGTAAAATAAGTCTTGCGAAGGTAGCGGTCAGATTATCCACTCACGTCCTCCGGATTTCAGAGTAATGCGACTTCCCTAGTAATGCAGAAAACTCACTAATGCTTTCATAAGAATGATTTCCTCAATGAATAGGGGGGCTCTCTTACGTTGAAAAGATTAAGTTATATTTAATTAAAGGAATTACCTGAAACGGATTATCGCAGATTACACTCTGATACAGTAAATCAATAAATCATGAAAGGAGAGAAAATGCCATTCAAACGATTCACTTAAAATATTTATTGATTCGACATTTTTTCCCGAATTTCTGATCATTCCCCATTCCGTAAGAACTCGTCCACCAATAATCGGCGTGAATATCAACCTCGATTGAAATTCCTATGAAAATAAATATTTCTGTTCTTTAGCATATAATTTTTCTCAGCTGAATACGTTCTTCACAATAGCTTAAAAAAAATCATTGTATGTTCATGCAGTCATGCTGTTCATTTATGAATAGTTCCTAATTCCCGATTTCATTTAGATCTATCTTGATTCTTTCGGACCTACCAAAAGATCTCGAATAAGCAGTAAAACTTTAGCACTTCTTTTTCTTTTTCTGGTGCTACAGACAGAAGTGGTCCTTGGTCTGCTTCAAAATCTGTTGCCATAGGGCTCTGTCCTCCAAAAAAATTATGCCCGTCTGTCGCAAGTCGTCTTCCACCTTCTCCCTCGGGCTCTTGGTCTGCCCTTTGTTCTAGTAGCAAAGATCTTTCACTTTGTATACTTTTTTTACCTGTATGTATTCATTCATTCGATTTAAATGGCCAAACCTTTTTAGCTTACTGATTCTATTGAAATTTGACAGAGACACATCGTTACATATATCATACACCTTATTCTTCCTACTTTGCCACACCCCGTTCTCAAGCAATCCACCAAACATTCCTTGCTGCACTTTTTTCTGAAACCTGTCGAGCCTGTCACAAGTCATCTTATTCATTATCCAGTATTTACCCCCCATTAACTAACAACTGACCTGATTAGGGTTTTTTTTATTCTGACCTTATTTTGGTGCGAAATTAACTTACTTCTGATCAAGTGTCGAAGAGCATGGTATGTTCTGTTTTCTACTAAAATTCTTCTTCTGACCTCTTTTGTTTCATAGGCTTCGTTAGTCATTAACGATCCTAGGTGCGGAAACGTCAACACTAATGTTTTCCTCGCCTAAGTTATAATAAGGTGTGTGTTCCTGTCATATATCTTTGTTGATTGGTTTTGCTAAAAAAATTTTCGAAGCCAGGTTTTCCTTCCTTCCTTTTTTAAATGACACCTCATTCAAATTGCACTCTTTCGAAGCAGGGACGGGTGCGCTAGTATATATATATATATATATATAATTGCCCCATGTGTGCATCAGTATGCAAATATTTATATAGAATTGTTGATATAATATGAACTGTGCAATAAGATTTGTATTCGGGATCACCAGAGACACGCATATAACCCAGTATTTATTTATTTATTTAACATCACTTTATGCTACTATGGCTAATCGGACGATGCTACAGTGGGAGTCCTAAATTTTGCCTACCCAGGTTTTATTAGGATAGGGATCTTTAACGAGTACCTGAAATCGCACAGGCTAGGGACCATCTTTTAACGTCCCCTCCGAAGGACGGCGTAACTAAGGATTTTTTACTCCCATTAAAAAATCCTATGACCACCTGCGGGTTAAAAATGCAGATCCCGTATCTGTGCAATGTCAAGTACTCATTAAAAAAGACCCCCAACCTCATTAAAGCTGGAAAGGTGAAATTTAGGGCTCCCTCCGTGACATCGTCCGCTTAGTTATAGTAGTATAAAGTAATGTTAAATGAATGAATGAACAAACAAAAATTCATGTAAATACATAAAATTTCTTATGGACCACAGGTCAGTGACGCTAGAAATCATCGAAAGAAATCCATTTTTTACAGTCGAACTACTCAACTTGATGAACTTAACAGAATAATAAGAAATAAGCGTGTGTTACTTTGTGATCTGATAGAAAAATGAGGCCTGTAAGAGGGACTTCAAGCTATATACTGATAAGACCATTACAGCATGTTTACTGCCATAAAAATTTCGAAGCTCAAACTTATTCTCTGACCTAGAATTTTTGATGAAATCTAGGTTTAAGAATGATTCGGCACAACACCATAAAGTAGTGATGTTTAGTTTAGTCTGTAACTATTGGTCGCTTTGAACAAAACACGTCGTGACCTCTGGCATGGGAGGCTGTTACGCTAGCCACCCAGCTACAAGTGATCCCTCATATACCCAGTATTACGCCGAGTTAAGGTGGCTTTATCTTCATTACAGATGCCAGTATTTCCTAGCTTCCTTTCTCTACCAGGTTATCAGAACTCATCGTCCCAGCTATATCTTCCAATCCCTTAAATTTCAGTCCCGTTCTACCAGATCCCGTCTTTCTAACCTCCACCCTCCTCCTCACCGTACTGCTGCCTTTGACAAGTGCTTTCTAGCCAAAGCAACCTTTCTTTGAAATTCTACCCCCTCCCTCCCCCTCCTGAGATCCGTCAAGCAAGAACTGCTTCCTCCTTCAAATCGCTCCTTTTCAGACACCTTCTACTTACCCAGTAATACAGGCTATAACCTCAAATTGCAGATGCCAGAAATATCAATTTTGTTGTGTTTATATTATTTAAATTATTACTGATGAAGGAGCTATTTATGTTTTTTTTTATTTTCATTCTAAAAGTCTGATTTGTAAATATGTACATATATTTCTACACCTTAATTATTTTTTAAGTTTAGCAATTTGTAGGTCAAAGCCATGACCACATAGCCGGTCATAAAATCGGTATTTTTATTTTATTCTTAACACTAAAAATTCAAGTATTAAGGTTCAATTATAACTAGAAAAAATGAAATCCAGGAAGAAATAAAGTCCCGGTTAAAGGTGGGAAATGCGTGTTATTATTCAGTTGCTAAGTTACTTAGTTCGCGGATTCTATCTTAAAACTTAAAGGTTAGAATTTATAAAACTATTATTCTTCCGACGGTTATTTACGGATGTGAAACGTGGCCGCTTACTTTGAAGGATGAACAACGGCTTAAGGTTTTCGAAAATAAGGTATTGCGTAAAATATTTGGTCCGAAGAGAGATGAGGCCACTGGAGAGTTTAGAAGGTTGCACAACGCGAAATCGCGGCACTTGTATCATGTGAATATAATTGAGCTGATTGCGTCGCGGAGACTCAAATGGGCGAGTAAAGTTGTTGAGCTCGATGACGAGCGGATTCCGAGAAAGTTGGTATTTGCTGAGCCGACTGGTAGGCGTCCGAAAGGTAGGCCGAAGCGTAGATGGGAGAATTGCGTTAAGGCTGATCTCGGGGACTTGGGCTTGAATGGTGAACATTGGACGAGTCTGTGTAGGCGGAATTTGGTGGTATCGGCATCGAACCTTCGGGTTCGCTAAGCCTATTATTATTATTATTATTCTTAACACTAAACCTACCGACAATTCTTGAATACCTATTCCTACCGCGTGCGGTCAAATTGACCGGTAATTAAAAAGGATATCGATTTTATTATTCAGTGCAGATAATGGTTGATTTGTGGCTAAATGTGTATAAAATAAAGAATTTGTGGCTAATTTTCAAATGCTTTGACATTTTTAGGGTAAATATCCACAACATATTATTACACTATGTAACGAATATTATTACACTCCTTCAAATAAACAATTGTAAAAAAAAATGCATAAGAAACTCTTTAGAAGTGCACTACAGTCTCAAGTAATCATTACTATTGTTATTTACTCTTTTCAATTGATAGCGACTTTGAGATATCTGTAAAAATAATGTCTCTGAAATAACTGTATAACTTCATATTAAAACAGTACAATATTTTCTTCCATAAGGTATAGTCAACCTTATGAGCGGATGTAACTGTGAGCTACAGATAAAAAATGTAATTTGTAGTTAATTATATATTATGAAAAACAATTTTTAATAAATGTAACTAAAAGCAAAACGTTTTTAAAATTGTTTTTAGTTTTGATAATGTGGAAAAAGCCCCGAAACATTGACTAAATGTGACAATTTGTGTAACAATGAAAATAAAAAAGATATGGAAGAAAAAATTGTGCTGTTTTAATATGAATAAATAAGTAAATCTTCCTGAAGTCGTACTGATCTAGAACACTTTTTCCCACCGGTCATATTGACCGACCGCGGTAGTTAGGCCACATAACAATTTTTTTTTGGGAAAGTAGAAACAATTACTAAAAGTAAAGAGTGAAGAAAATATTATATGCATATTCTAAGAATTGTCATATAGTTTAATAACGATATTATAACGTTTTTTAAAATGTGTAAGTTTTACAAAAAGTTTGAAAACTGTCAATTTGATCGGTACTGACAGGTTTAGTGTTAAGAGACTTTTTAGTGTTAAGGGGGTTTTTCATTTAATTTCAATTTTCAATAGCTGCCTTAAGTTAAATTATTTTCCGAATCTGTGGAAAACAGCTAAAATAATAGCTATACCCAAACCACATAAAGACCCTGAAATAGCATCCAATTATAGACCCATCAGTTTACTCAACATTCTATCCAAAATTTATGAGCTAATATTAAAAAGTCGCCTCGAAAAACATATAACAGACAAATCTATCCTCATTCAAGAACAATTCGGCTTTCGAAATTCCCACTCAACTACCGGACAACTAGCTCGGGTAATTGATATAATTACTGAAAATTATAATTTAAAAAAACATACAGGTATGATCCTCATAGACATAGAGAAAGCATTTGATAAAATCTCTCCCCAGTTTCTCATATATAAATAAATTCAATATAATTTTCCTAGACACCTAATACTATCAATTGCCTCCTTCATAAATAACAGATCATTCTATGTTTCACTAAACAACTGCTGTTCGACAAAAAGGTACACTAAGACTGGATTACCTCAAGGATTGTGCCTTAGCCCTCTGTTATTTAATTTATTTATCAACGATATCCCCAAAAACAGTAAAACAAAAATTGCACTATTTGCCGGCGATACAATTCTAGCATCCTCATTTAGAATATCCGCTATCACTAAAAGACTAAAGGAAGCTTTCATTAAAACCACGAAATACCTGAGTCAGTGGGGACTAAAAACCAACACAGAAAAAACTGAAGCAATAATATTTACAAAACGCAGACCCAATCTTCCTTCTACTATACAACTCAATAAAATGTCACGTAGACAATAAAATAAATAGTGGCCGTAAATTATTATATTATACAAGAATTTATACACTAACAAATACAATAATTTTTCTCAAAATGCCAACTGACAGACGATACCACTATAAAACAAAATAGTAATTATACTATACTATCAACCCCTAAATATAGACATAAGAGAACTAAACATATACTGTTATAAAATTCTAAATTACTCAATTCCATCATATGATTTTAATAACTATAATTTTGTTTAATTATTTATTTTCATTTTTATTTCTATCTGATTATTTCTTTTTTTTTTTTTTTTTTTTTTTTTTTTTTAGTTTCTCTTTTTTTCTTTTCTTTTCTTAGTTGGTTTTTTTAATTTTTACCAAAAATAAAAACAATTGATGTACAAAATAAATTTTAGCAAATAAGTAGCGCATTGTAATGAATTTCCAATCAATGTTTTTAAAAACTCTGCAGATGTATGCTATATAAATAAAGATTTATATTGTAAAAAAAAAAAATATATATTTCGTTCTAAGGGGAAATTGTTTCTCCTGGTTTCAGAACAAAGATTTTTTAATTTCACGTATTGGACATTGATTATGTTCTGTCTCCTTTGGAATACAGATGCCCTGCTGTACGAGATGCTGCCGAGGTGCGTCGCAGAGCAGCTCAAGCGGGGCCACAAAGTGGAAGCAGAGAGTTTTGACTGCGTCACGATCTACTTCAGCGATATCGTCGGCTTCACGGCAATGTCCGCCGAGAGTACGCCATTCCAGGTATAGAAAAAAAAAACAATCTCTCCACCACTTCAATATATATATATATATATATATATATATATATATATATATATATATATATATATATATATATATATATATATATATATATATATATATATATCTTTTCCAGTAAGAGAAATACTATTGTCTCAAATAATGTCCCGTTGAATCAGAAACTTAGCAGTTCTGATTTAGTGTAACTGGCCAACTTGGGAATCGATAGACTCGAGTTAAAAAGAGACTTTTCCGGTTCCTTGTAACAGGAGCTAACTTATTGGGAAGCTTTTCATGTCTGATACAATTTGTGCGATATCAGCGTTCATAAACTTTTGGAGAGAACTTTTTACTTGAACATAACTTAGTGTGTAATGTACATTATAAACTTTGTGTAAATACTACCTGAAACATTCTTTCATGCTGTATTGCAAGCTTCAGTTCTGTGACCTTATGCTTACCAAATGCAATAAAAATATATAAACTACAGTCGCGCACGAAAACACCTAAAAGGCGGCCGAAAACTGTTGAGTTTTTTTGAGAAATGACATTTTTAAAACATTATGACGACGCTGCTGAAAAGCGGTGAAATGAAAAGATAATTTGAGATGGATATGCATGAAGCTTGATAATGGCCATAGAGGCTGAAACGTCGCGATACTGGATTAAATAAATTGTTTTAAAAAATATCTAAGAATTTTCTTTTGTAAATCGGCCTGATTATTATCGAACATATAAACTATGATATGAAAATCGGGCTTATCCTTTGAAATCGTAAAATTAGTCCTTTTCGCGCATAGACTACCCTCCCTCCCTAATATAGACAGACTTATGTTATTTCGGACCGATTCTTGCATCCGGAAGAGAGTTGCTCTACTAAAAAGTGTTCTTTTTAGTGTGATAATCCTATGTACTAATGAATTATTTCTATTCGTATCCTTTTAAAAGGAGAATCGAATCAAAAATGGTGGTTCTCTTCCCTTTTGAACCATACCTTAGTTACATTAAATGTAAATTTTAAAAAATCCTTTCAACTAAAATGGCGACTTAAACTTAAACAGCCATTAAAATATGGACATCAGGTTAGTTAGTCCTTTTCGTGCTTTCACGAATTCATTTATGAAGTTAAATGGAATGGTAGTTAAAAATTACCTTCTTTAACTCTGATTATTTTCTTTCATATCTGGAAGAATATTTTCAAACCTGCCATATTGAACTTTTAAATTATATATAATAAATTTATAAACATTTAGAATCGCAAAAAACTTCTTTAAAAAAATAGGTTTTACATAATATTTAGTACAAAATTAATTATTAATTAGTAATAAACTTTTGAGGATAATTTAATAACGATTTATTGTATTTACTCATAAATATCATCTAATTATTGTGATATTTAAAATGTTAACTAAAAGTTTTGGGATGACACCTGTCAATAATTTCTATATGAATAGATGTATAACATTTAAAATTTAAATGCATTTGTTAAAATAGGAGGATAATCAATTAAATAAAATATGTCATATTACAAATTTAAATTTCAAATCATTGTTAAACGATGACATAAATAACGTATGAATAATGATATTTTGATAAAAAATGCTCTTTTTCGATTAGGTGCAACAGAACTTCGATCACTTTATTCAATATAATGTTTTATTTTTTATCATTTAATTAAATTTATTTTATTAAATATGCTTAATGCATATTTTAAGTTCATGATATCAAATAATTAACATTCAAGTCTTATAGTAAACTAGCTGTTACCCGCGACTTCGTCTGCGTCAAATTCTGTAATTATGATCGCTATTAAGAAGTTTTTAAAAAGAATATATTTTAAAGTACTTCTGCGTAAATGATATTTTTAGTTTTAGTTCCTTGTGGCAAAAGAACATACTAATTTTCTGCTCAACCCGATCTTTACAATGCGACATATAGTTAGCCGTGTGAAAAGAAGTCTTGATGAAATCGATTCCTAGGTGTTTAAATATTTGCCCTTCTAATTTATTAATTGTTACAGCAAAAGATAAATTTACGGGAAACTGGATTATTTTAAAATTAAAAGGTAAATCATTTGGAATCATTGGGAGGGGAGGTTAATTTTCCCCAGGTTTTCCACTGATTCTTCACTCCTATTGGTCGCATCGTGATGTTATATGTCCTAAAGCCTTCCTTGATAAATGGACTATTCAACGCAATAAAAGAATCTCAATTCCAACCAGTATTTTCTGAGATTAGCGCGTTCAAGCAAACTCTTCAGCTTTATAATATTAGTATAGATTTATTTATTTTAAAAGTTATAAGTTCATTTAAAAATTTTACCACAGTCAACGTAGATTACTATACACATTGGGTATGATTTTTGACAAGAAAATCTCATTAACTTTTTTCATCATAAATATCATTTATGTAATATTTTCCCTCTATTTTAGGTACTTTAACAATACTATGTTTTAAACAATTTAAATAAAATTAGTTTGAGAAAGAAAATGTATTACACCATGGTTTTCAGGAAAACAGGAGAAAAATTAAACTCAATAGAAAACTAAAATTTTCACTTAATAAATACATATATGAAATTAAGAAACGAATAATTTTTTTTAATATGACATTAATACATTACGGATACATAAAAATACTAATATTATTCTAGAAACATAGTTTTGTATTAATTAGTATATTGAAGTTCTGAGCTAATGGAATTAATAATTATAATAATGGATTCAAGAAGAAGGATGTATTCAAGAGATGGTTTTAATTTTTATTTTAATTACCCTAATTACATTTTCAAACCATAAACAAGCTTCTTTTCCATAATATAAAAAAATATTATAAATAAACTTATAAAAAATCTTCCTTCCGCCATATCATCGGCTCCTTAATTAATAGAAGCCTTTTCTCTCTTTTTATTCTAACGTAGAGCAATACTGTTAAAAGCCTTCTTTTCACCATTATCCTATTTCTAATATTTCAATATTTTCCTTTCATCTGTTGGATAAATTATAAAAATGATATGACAAAAATTTATTTAATAAAACAAATTACAGGTGGTGGACTTCCTAAATGACCTGTACACTTGCTTTGATTCGATCATAGAAGCTTATGATGTGTACAAAGTGGAGACGATAGGTGATGCTTACATGGTCGTGTCTGGACTACCCGTCAGGAATTGCGACCAGCATGCAGCAGAAATCGCAACTATGTCCCTTGATCTCCTGAATGCAGTGGACAGGTTCAAGATTAGACATAGGCCAAATGAAAAACTGAAACTACGGATTGGACTTCATTCTGGTAAGTTGGGTTATAAAACCCTTTTTTTTTTTTAAATTATTTTAATAGTACATATTGTTATGTATTGAGAATACTGAGGGCTCTGAATTCATTATTGAATAATTAATACATTAATCAAATAATTATTATTCTTTTGTCGGCAAAAGTCAAAGGGCATTTACCAAACCCTCTTGGATTGTCCGTGGGCTTGGGTTGTCTGTGGGCTGCCCCCCGCGGTACACCTGGTACTTTCTAGACCCCAGCTACTAGGCCGGACTTCCCATATCAGCCCCCCTCCCTCCCCGAAGTGACGAGGATGAGAAAGAAGATTCGAGGGGAGTCTTATTCCAGCCACGAGAGTTCCCGCGAGAAGGCAGTCAAGTTCCATCATCAAGAAGAGAACAGTCAAAGGTTTAGAGGTCCGTCAGGGAGGACGTTTTAGGAGGGTTTTTTCCAGTATTTTGCCCATGATGGGCAAAAGAGAGATAGGACGGTAGGATGATGGGTTTTCTAGAGACTTTTTAGGTTTAGGAATCATTTTGATAATGGACAATTTCCAAAGATCAGGAAAGTAGGTAGTGGCATTATATATGTAAGTGAGTAAGAGTATGGCGTTTTTGGGGAGCTGTTCCAGGATATAGGATGTGATGAGATCATGGCCAGGAGCTTTTTTGGATGGTAATCTTTGAATGATATTAATGATTTCAAAAGGGTGAAAGGCCTTAGGAGGAAGGGACATTTGGAAAGGTACAGTTAGTTCTGCTTCAACATGTTCACTATGGCTGGGATTAAGGATATCAGGATGCGGATTAAACATGTTGAAAAGGTGTTCGCCAAAGATTTGGGATTTCTCTTCATCGGATCTCGACCAGGTTTGGGATTTAGAGAGGAGAGGATGATTAAAGGTTTTAAATTTTAGCAGTTTTGCGGATGTTTTCCATAAAGATTTGTCTGAAGTGGTCAAGTTCTCTGTAAAGTTCTGAAAGTTTTGTATTTTGAATTTTCTTATTTCTGTTTTTAGTTTGTTTGTCAGGTGATTGTAATGCTTTTTGTCCGATGGATATCTTATGTTGTGCCATTTTTTTCTTGCTCTACGTTTGTCAGTTATTAGGATTCGAATGTGATTCGGTAAATTTGTTTTATGAAGATGTCCAATTTCGCGTAACAATGTGTTGGTGTCTATGACAGTTTCTATCGACTTTGTAAATTCTTGTATGGCGGAGTCTATGTCATGTTTAGTTTTTAACGGAATGTTTAAGTCAGTTTTGCTCTCTAAATCATTACGAAAACAGTCCCAGTCAACGCGTTCTTTAATCACGGAAGGAAGAGAGGGTTTAGGAACAGGTTGTGAATGCATGAGAAGTAGAACCGGGTATGATCTGAGGAGAGGTCATCGAGTGATTTGATTGTAATTTGAGCCGAGGGAATTTGGGAACTAATAAAGATGTCAAGGATATCTGGACGTTTTTTAAGGGAAGTTGGCCAGTACGTGGGAATCTGGGGTTACAAGATGGAATAGCTATTGGAGGTTGTGACGCTGGAAAGAATCCTGCCACGAGTGTTGGACGTTCGGCATCCCCACACCCCATCCACATGAGGAAAGGATAGACGTTATGTCAGATGGGGCAATAATTGGCGGTATCATGGGATGGAGTGTTAACTTGGGAAGGTGGGGGTTGAAATTTCTTTTGTGGCCGTTGTATAGGTTCTATATTTGAAGGTACATTTGAAGAGGGTGGGAACTGAAAGAAAGGAAGGAAGGGATGAGACTGGAACTTTGGGAGGAGGAATAACTGGAGGTAACTTAACCCGCAGGGAAGGAGAGCTATTTCTATACCGGTTTTTATTAATACACTTGTATTTAGTTGTATAGTTTCCGTGTCTTCATCTAGCAGTACCAAATCATCGACGCTTCCCAGAATCTGAATTTTATCACTCATATTTAAAGCTTTCTCAGGATGTCACCTTTTCTACGATGACATATTCTAGTGCTAAATTAAATAAAACAGGCAAGAGGGAGTCACCCTGTTTCAGAACCGATCGCACCTCAAACCCTCGGAGTAATCATGACCGATTCTAACTTAATAGAATGTTTTCGACAGACACATCTCTACAAGGTTTACTAGCTTCCTAGTTCAATCATGATGTTATACAGCTTCGGAGGGACTGAGGAATCATAAGCTTTTTTTTAAATCGATATAAAGTTGATGGACTACAAAGTTTTATTCCAAATTATTTCTAATATTTGAAGTTTTTTTTAAATAATTATTTATTGAGATTTATTACAATTCGTTTCTATATGAACATTAGTAATAGTGATATAAGATCCCATTCACACAATACATACAGTATATTTGAAGTAAAGAATTGGTACAGTGGTAATATAATAAGAAGTAAGTACATTGGTACACACCAATGATTTCCTCAGCGTATTCCGTGATTCGTCTAGTTATTATTAACGCGAATATTTTAGGAATAATAGGAGGAAATGACAATAGGGAATAATAGGACGTTATTTTAGGGATTCTAGGAACAATATATGAACTTAATATCTAAATATGGTTCTGACAACTATAATATATTACAGGAACTGTATGCGCTGGAGTTGTAGGCCTTAAAATGCCAAGATACTGTCTTTTTGGGGATACCGTAAATACTGCTTCAAGAATGGAGTCAAATGGACTGGGTAAGTTATCACAATCACAGTATTATATTTTGTTTATTTATCTAGCATTTATTCTGAGTCCAGCAGAGAAATTAAATCCACTTTATATATATATATATATATATATATATATATATATATTTGTTTTCTTATTTACTTACTATTTATTTTTTTTTTTTTTTTTTTTTTTTTTTTTTTTTTTTTTTTTTTTTTTTTTTTTTTATATGACTTACTTATGATTTATATGACCTAAACATGATTGCCCTTTTCCTTTTAAAGCATTGTTTGACAATCTGGATGGATCGGTCTTAAACATCTATGTACTCCATAAATATATATTTAAAAGTCACATGGTTTTATATCAAGAGATTAAGGAGGCTCAGCAATATCCAATTTTGAGATATAATTATTAAACTTTATATGAGTTTATTATCTCATTTAGCAAGTTTAAACTCGGCCAGAACTGAGCCCAGATGACCAGAAACATCAATCAAGTCTGGGACAAGAGCAGCATAAACAAGTGCACTGTTTAACGGTGGTTCAAAACATTTCGGGAGGAAAACTTCAGCTTTGAAGATAAAAGTCAAGAAAGGACTTTCACTCTTGTGATGATGTTCTGCGGGTATTTATAGAAGAAAACCCAAGAAAAACTGTTCTAGAACTTGTAAACTCAATTTCAGTAAATCGACCGTCTCGTCTATCAAGCCAAACTCTGCCACATCCGTCCCACTCTCCGGACCTCTGGCCTACGAATTATCCTTTCTTTTTTTTTTTGAACCTGGATGGACCACTGCTTAAGTGACAAAAATGAATTGACTAAGGGAATTTTAAAAAATCTGGTGCGCTTAACACACGACTATCACTTACCTCCGTTGTTTAAATCAAAATTTTGAAATACGATTAGTGGTAAAAAGGCATTTATCTCCCGCCCTCATCCCCTGACCCGAGAAACCCGTATAGCCTAAAGGCGAGGTAGGGGAAAAAAAAAAAAAATGGTAAAATCATTAATGCTCTTTTTTCAATAAAAACATTTGTTTATTAAATAATCTATTAAATTATTATCTACAACAATCAGTTAGTTTTGTTCCATTTTGATTACTCTCCATTACCTTTGACAACTTTATTTATATTATAACATTTTTTCTAAAAACATTTAGCTTTTTAACGATATATTACTATTCTTATGTCCAAAAAACTAAAAACGCTGCAAATTATTATTTTCAAATAACAATATTACGTATAATGTTTATACAGTTATATTTATATATTAAATTCAGAGATAAATGTCATATCACAACTGCCAATTTCAAAACGCTATATCTCTGCTAGTTCTTAACCAATTTCAATAATTCTTTTTTCATTTTGTAGACATTTAATTCTCTAACACTTAATTATGTAATAAATTTTTGGTATTTATTGATTTATTACTTAGGTGAAACGGATTTTTTTATTCGTTTGTTTGTTTGTTTATTTATTTAACGTCACTTTATGCTACTATGGCTTATCGGACGTTGCTACAGTGGGAGTCTTAAATTTTGCCTATCCAGGTTTTATTAGAATATGGATCTTTAACGAGTACCTGACATCGCACAGGCTTGGGACCACCTTTTAATGTCCCCTCCGAAGGACGGCATAACTAAGGATTTTTAACTCCCATTAAAAAATCCTATGACCACCTGCGGGTTTGAACCCATGACCTTTGGTATAGGAGGCTGTAATGCTAACCGCCCAGCTACAAGTGATCCCAATTTTTTTTTATACATTATCGGGTTCTATGCATCTTGAAACGTCATCAACCTCAAATTTTGAAGGAGGGTAATTTTTTTTTGGGTTAATTTCAAAGGTTCATTATTGAAAATATTAAACCAAAATTACATACAAACATATTTTTGCTCTTTTCTCCTTTAGTTTGACATCGAATCGCTCCATGCAATTTAAACACTACTGCCCCCGATCTGAACATATTTCGACAGATCCTCTCTCATTCGATCCTTAGTCCTGTGGAATTCTATTCCTTCTTCCATCCGTCATTCAAACTCTCTTACTACCTTCAAATCCCGCATATTTAATCACTTAATGAATATCCAGGTTCAATAGAATTGTAAATAAGTTTGTTTTGTTTTTTGTTGTTGTTTTCTTCTCATTTAAATATGTATCAGTAATTATTAACTTGTTTATAAGTATTTAAACTACTAAAATACCCCAATATATCCAAAGTATTTTGTACATTCTGTATATTTTAATCTAAAGGTACATGTCCCAGGATAATAAAGAATTTGTTTATTATTATTATTAAATAGATGGGCATAATAAATAACTACTATTAATTTACTATTGTTAGCCCAGAAGATCCATTGTAGCGAAGAGACAAAGCAACTGCTGGACAGGCTAGGTGGCTACCACTTCGAAGATAGAGGCTTCATCAGGATGAAGGGCAAAGGAGAGGTCAAGACTTATTTTCTGATCGGTGAGGACCCGGTCTGGAGGGAAAGGAGGAGGCATGGTAATTATAATGGTACAATATTTATTAACTATAAAACATATTATACAAACCTAATAAAAAATGTATTTATATTTATAAGCATATTCGATTGTTGTGACAATATTGTGATTTTCCATCTACAAAAGTACTATTTGTAATAAGTAATTATCTCATCCAAATGGATATAACTGAAAATCTAGGCCAGCATCCCAAAAATCATTTAGGAGGTTTGAATAGATTTTTGGTTGATTTGATAGTCTGCCCTGTTGGGTTCATGTTGTAAAGCAGTCTCTTAGAAGTTTTTTTTATCATATTCTGCTGCATTATCTGGAACTGTGAGTAAATCCAAGTCCTTGAAGAGTAAGTCAGTTGTCACATATTATGGTACATCCATAATGAATTAATTCATTGTCACATGACACTATACATATATCCACAGGTTCAATTCAATGATATAACAATACCTACTTCAGAGGAATAATAATGTATGAGATTTAGACATGGAGGACCACATTTAATATAAAACAACTAAATAAACAATTTTGAGCATTATCTAAGTTAATTAAAAAATGCTCAAAATTATTTTTTAAAAACAAAATTATGATCTAAAAAGCACTTAGACAATTCTTGTGGACATACAGGAAAGAGCTATGAGGTTCTGTCAAACATTCCTACTTAAAACAAATAATAATAATGGTTCTGTCTTTTTTGTACAATTATTTAATCAAACCTAAAAATTTAATTAAAGGCACAGGAATAGAGTCTATATGATTTCTTATTGTAAAATCACATAAATGTGGGTCATATACTAATAACAGGACTAAATATAGACCAAATTTGATCATATACTAACAATTATTATTTTAATATATTGAGTTGTAAGACTTTTTTTAGTGCTAGGTTTGAGTCCATCATTGATTTTCTTTCATTATTTTGTAAATTAAAGTTTTTAATTTAATTTTCAGTTATATATCATGATGACTTTTTTTTCTTTTTCAATAGGCTTACAAAGAGGAATCAGAAGCTCACTAAAGACCAAGATTCCAAGAGCAGCAAGCTTTGAATCTCCTAAGCGATTACGGTTCGCAGCAAACCATGTTGATAATAAAAGGCTGGAAGTCATTGCTGATAGCCCTGTCAAGAAGTCTTCCTTAGAAGTAATTCTTAAAATAATTATATTATTGGTGTTTCAGTTAATTAATTTACTTTTAAAGGCAATTAGCTTCATAATCGTTTCAATCCACGTTTTCAAAATATTAGGAAATTTAATTCTCTAATAACAAATTATCTAATAAATCGTTGGTATTTATTACTTAGAAGAAACGGATTTTTTTTATTGATGATGATTTTATTCGGTTTCTACGCATCTTCAAATTTCCTCAAATTTTGAAGGGGGATAATATTTTTTTTGGTCGATTACAAAGTTTCATTATTGAAAATAATAAACCAAAATTACATACAAAAATATTTTTGTTCTTTTCTCCTTTAATTGGATATTGAATTGGTTCAACTTATATATTTATCAATGCTAAATATATTAAGTAGTTATATTTGTAAAATCTACTAAATTGACGGTACTTAAGAGGAAGAAAATTTACAATATTAGTATTTAAACCCTGTCAGATTAATTCAATCAAAATAAAACATATTTGATATTAAAGCCTATTCAATTTCACATCCATATAGTAAGTTTAATCAAAATTGTTAGAGCAGTGTTTGAGAAAATCATTAAATGGAGCAAAATGCATATTATAAAGTGGTTCATCCAGTTAGCTGATTTTGATGAAAAATGTTCTGTAACATCTCAGGCTTATAGTTGTTTTGGATATGAAATTTCAGTTTCTTAGGACTTTAAGTTTACATGCTGAAGTTACCACACACAGACCTTTTTGCGGAACTTGGTTATCTAGATTCAGGGGACCCTAAAACGTAATATTTCATATATAGATAAGTGAAAGTAAAAGATACCTGGCATTAAGACAGTTATCTGCTGGCCTGTCCCATGGCTCAGCCCCTGACCCACACCTTCTTGATCCTTCCCTGATCTCCTACTTGTTATTGGAATACGACTGCCCTCTGATTCCCTCATCCTTTCTATATCCTCTGTCCCCCTGTTCTTCTCAAAATTCCTATTTGTTTGAAAATTACCACACTTACTAATTAGCGATTGATACTGTGGCAACGGGAGGTGGCAATACGATAAGTCTTCTAGTAGAGGGGATAGGGTGTCGGCATCCTCTTTAAAGATTAGGTCCCAAGAAATACTAATATTCCTTATTTCTTGACCTCGCTTATAATGAGGAAGTTTATGATCACACCCAGGCGCCACACATCTGATGCAAACTCACATCACCAGGTGGGACACACATTTGGTGCGACCTCAAGCAGGTAATGGGGGACAGATAAACCAATTAAGAGCTATAAGTGTTCCTTTCATCTTTTGCCAACAAAGGTCTATTATTATTAATTTGTTTCCTATTGAAATTATTAAATGTTGTATCTAATTGTACACAGTATATATAAAATAACTCTCCCGGTATCCTCAATATATAGCAGCCTCCAGTTTAAGGGAGAAAATGCATCAGATTATTTTCATATATTGCTTGACTTTCGAAATTTCTTAATGAAAGTGTCAGGTGACATTCACAGATCAAATCTCTATTGGAATATTATCAAGAACTATTTTAAAAATCGATTCCTCCATAACCTGTAAATTAAGTAGTTGTAAATTTTTATTACAATTAAGATAAATTTACAACTCCTAAATAACAATTAGGTAGTTATAATCAGGAATCAGTCATTTTTTGAATTTTTTTAATTTTCCAACGTTTCAGCTCTAGCTTGTGAGCCATCATCAGGGCTACAAACATCAGAACAAAAGAGATACATATTACTATGATAATGAAAATTTTTTTGAATGTAGTGACAATGATAACATTTGAAATAAAACAGAAAATATACCAACATATTTAAATATTATAGATACAAATAATGATAATATGATAAAAATCTGATGATAAGCATAAAAACAAAACTTTAGACTTTAATATAGAAGTAAAAATATAAATAAATATATATATATATATATAATATATATATATCTATATATATATAATCTCCTGATATAGGAGAGGTTCATGAAAAAACCCTGAAGGTTTTCCCCTCTAAATATAAATACTACAGCTTATCTTTGTTTTTAAAAAGTTTTACAAAATTATACAATGGAAAAACAAAACAATATACTCGTATGTGCAATAAGGCTCAACATTTTTAACAGAAAATTATAAACTATCTAGATTAACTAGAATTGGGGTATGTAAAAGATCCATGATGTATATAATAAAAAATAAAATAAAATGAATAAATAACAAAAACAAAACCAGAAGTGTTATAAACGAAAAGATAAATATACAGTAAATAAAATATAAATTACTCAAGCAAATTGTACAATAAAATAAGAAAGTTATAACTTAAGGAGACGGAAGATGTTGGCATACGAGGGAGAGATTATTATTTTTAATGGCAAAATTAAAAAATTCAAAATGACTGGTTCCTGATTATTCCACCAATAATAGTTTCTACAGTCGACTATACATCCTCAATATAAATTAGGTAGTTCTGTAAAAATGCTTCTTTAATTTTCAATTACCATAAGCAGTTAATAAATATCTTGTCTTCTGTGAAGGTGAACCGCTGTGAACATTTAAGTGTGTCCTGCCCTTGCATTGAAGAAGAACTGCGACCAACAGGGCTTACCAACGTTGATGCGACCAGCGATTCCGCTCTTCTGCTTCACGAACCAGACACACCGCTACTTACTGTTACCAAAGTATCTTAAGTATTCAAAATTGTCAGTAAGATATAATGCAATAATTTTAAAGATAATCTGTATTAATGTAAAAGGCTGAAGAAAAAAAATAAATAAATAAAAAAGTGCTGTATATGCTGATATGATACTGATGTTTAAAGTATTTATTTACTGGTGTTGTAATATATCTATGTATTTAACGTTATTAAATAAAATTGTTTTGTTTATTTATTCTTTTCTAATATAGAAAAATTATAAAGTACTTTTTATTTAACATCACTTTATGATACTGAGGCTAATTGAACGATACTACATTGGGAGTCCTAAATTTTGGTTAAATCTTAGATGTGAAAGTCTATTCCAGCTGAGAATAATTTCTTGATACAATAAACTATCCATTGGACAGAAAGGAAATGCATCACAGCCTTGTCAACATAAATCTGTGGAGTAATAGGAAATATACATAATCTCTTATTAATAAGGAAGTTTTTTTAATAAATAACAATAATTAGAAACATCAAGGAATACGCATAACATACATTACATTAAAATTTATTTATAGAGATTTAGATTATACAGTGTACAGTGACTAATTAGCAGGGGCAATGTATGATAAGAAATGCCGATTTTTACATTTAGATGTCTTGCAGGACTATATCAGGTATAGATTGGGAATCAGCTAAAAAAACAAGTTAATATTGTGTCTGTAGAAACATGAGTTTGAATTATAAACATTGAAGAAGTTACACAATTTCAAATAATGCCATTTTATATAAGGACTCCAAGTAAACAGCCTGTATAAATTATGTCTTGGGATCTGTTTGTTTATTTATTTAACGTCACTTTATGCGACTACGGCTAATCGGACGATGCTACAGTGGGAGTCCTGAATTTTGCCTAACCATGTTTAATTAGGATAGGGATCTTTAACGAGTACCTGACATCGCACAGGCTCCGGATAGCCTTTTAACGTCCCCTACAAAGGACGGCATAACTAAGGATTTTTTATTCACATTAAAAAATCTAAGTACCACCCGTGACCTTTGGCATAGGAAGCTGTTATGCTAACCATCCAGCTACAAGTGATCCCTGTCTTGGGATCTGTTCTACAAGTATTAGGAAGCTTTGATATCTATTTTAAGATAGGTTCATAAAATAGTATGAAACTAATTAATTGGAATCCTATTTATTTTTGTTCCTCTACTTTAGATATCATTTTACCAGATTTATATGAGCCTAAAGAGTTTTTAAAGAGACTATAAATGGAATATAATATAATATACTTATTTTTAACAAAATATTCTTTTAAGAAAAAATCAATTCACTCAATAATTACTTCATTAAAATTTAATTTACTCTCAGGGTATAGTATGGGTTCTTGACAATCAGACACAAATGTATTATACAACTTTTTAATCATAACAACAACTTAGAAAAATAACACAAACAATATGCAGGCTAACCAAGATCCTTCATATTCAGCAGCAGCTCCTTCCTCTCTCAGGTCATAACTTCCACTAAGCCCTTTTTACCCTGTATTAATACCTGTTTAGGTACCTGCCAGGACCTTTTTTTCCTTACATCCAAAATGGATGCTATGTTTGAAACAAATAAACCAAATAGGAGCTGTTATTGAAATTTCCCTTTTTATCCTATTGTTAGCCTTCATCATAATATATCAAATATTAAATAAATAAATACTTCAATTGAAAAAAAAATGGGCTTATTACAATATATATAGTCTGTGTGGTTTTATGTGCCATTATAGTGGGTTAGTGAGCTGTATGTTTGGATGTCAAGAGTATGAACAACAAGAGAAAAAAAATCTGTTTTCTTACAACCTAGGATGAGTCTTAGGTTTGGTACAAATAGAGATTTATACAACTTTTTTGACCAATGGCTGTGCAAGAAGGTGATTAGGCTATTATTATTTCAGCAGCCAGGTTTTTCCTCAATGTCGGGTACCCTCTTTATAAAGACTGGGTTTGCCCCTGGTAGATTTCCCTATATCAGGGCCAATCAACAGCTGAATAACGGAACAAATAATTATTCTGCCTCTGTCGGGATTTGGACCCTGGATCCAGCGTAGAGTAATCTGGAGCTCTATCTACTAGACATCCCCGCTCTCTTAAGAGAGCATTTTAATTAAAATAATTCATTAGGACTGAGTGAAGGTGGTTAAATAATATTTGCATCATATAATACTGTTATATAATATACTAATAATAAATATTCAGTGAAAAAAAAAAAAAAAGACTAATAGTAAATATCCTGGTAGTGAGATAGTGGCTTGTGAGGAAGTCCACAAAAATATATAATAAATATTTAGAATCAAGGAAATAAATTAAATATAAGTATTTCATTATCTAGCATCTCAGGAAATAAAGTTCTCATTTTTTTTCTTACTGCATAGACATATTAAAATTTTATTTCTTATATTGACTAGCCAGAGAAAGGAGTTGTAGTGTTATCGTCCGGGTACAAAGAGTCCAGAAGTGTATCTTCACCTTCAGGAGTGAACTGTATCAGTATGACCAAGTAAGTTGTAGCCGAAGCTATGATCTGTCAACAGTTTAAAATATATACACATTTAAAAGAAAATTATGATGAAAGTAGGATTATTAAATAAGAAATAGCAATTTAAAAATGTATTTACTTTTTTTGTGTCATCTCAACTGTACAGAGTCCATGACAGTTGAGATGAAACTAAAAAACAAATTTAAAAACAAAAATCTATGAACTCTGTTAGCATGTTCATTTAAGATCAAAAATTCTTTTTTATTTTTTCGAAAAAAAAAATGTAAACAACCTAAATTAATTCCACTAGTACATATAGGAGTAGGATGTATGAGAGAATGTATGTTTTGGGAAAATTCTTGTGACAACAATCTTACAACTGCCTTTTTAAATTAAAAATATAATAATAATAATCCACATAATAATGAATGATGATATTCTAGTGTCTTCTAATATCCCAAGGATGGATCTTGTCAGCTCAGCAGATCAAACATCATTCTTTTCCATCTCTACCAACATAAGGACTTAGTTAAACAGAAACCAGGAGGGTCTCAAGAGAAATATCAATTTCCAACCTATATTTTATCATTTAAGAGGAAACATCTAAACATTCAGCTCTTGCCAGGTTTCATCAGTTTTTAAAATTATTACTTTTAAAAAATACTTCATATCAAAATTATATAATTGTTCACATAATCTATAGAAATAATAAAAGTGTTTGTTTATTTATTTATTTAATCTCACGGTATGCTACTGTGGCTGACTGGAGGATACTACAAAGGGAGTCCTAAATTTTCCTTATCCAGGTTTAATATATTAGGGATCTTTTATGTGTATCTAACATCACACAGGCTTAGGACCACCATTTAAAGTTCTCCCCGGAGGATGGCATAACCAATGACTTTTCAATCTAATCAAAATCATTCAAATAACCAAAACATGGTTTTGGGAATTTCTGGGATGTCTGATACACAAACACTCACAAATATATATATATATATATATATAATATATATATATAATATATATTTTTTTTTTTTTTTTTTTTTTTTTTTTTTTTTTTTTTTTTTTTTTTTGTTATTTCTTTTACCATCAGATTCTTCCAGCTGCTTCCTTCCTCAGTATGTATTGTAGCATTCTAGGGAGAATACTGTAATAGAAGTGGGGTTAACGTTACTTGGACCTTTATTTTCCAAGTTTTTGTAAGACCTTCAAGATAGAAAATCCAGAAATTAGAACATGGATTAAGTTGGTGGCAGAAATGTGCCTTCTGTGGGTTTCAACATTTTTCTTTAATCTCCTTCCCTTCATTTTCCTCTTCCAACCTTTATCCAACATTTTGATATTCCTGGATTGTATTATAATAAAAAAAAAATCAATTTAATTAAATGTTTACCAATTGAATTAGAGTGAAGTCCAGTTTAAAGAATCCTTTGCCCATAAAGATGACTTCCCTCTTCACTGATATGTGTAAGCGTAACTTGTTCTGTCAAGAAATAAAAGTAATATTCATTCAATAACTAAAAAATTTGAACAGTTTATTCAGTAAAGATTAAAAGTTGGATGAAGATGATAAATGAGATTTTTTGAGTTCTGATAAAACTGGATTCAAATCATCTGCAAAACAACTAACTGCATTTGAGGGACTTGAATAACTTTAATTAAAATTTTATAAGTTCACACCTTCATCCAAGGTAATATACATTTTACTTTGAGTTACTCACATTTCGTAACATTTCATTTCTTTTATCGCACATCATAAGCTTATACAGAGTAAGGTTGAATCCTCTCAACTGAAAAAAATAAATACAAATAATTTATTTATTCCCTTCACATAATCAATAGAATGGCTGTATAATTAATCGATTAAATTATGGTATAAACAATAAAAATCTGGTGTGCGCAACACAACTTTTATTTAGCTCACTTTTATTTCATGGTTTAGATTAAATAATATAATAGTACTAAACTCTCTATTTGTTTCTCTAGATACAGATATGTTTATTATTATATAAGCGTATGTATGCTACTATTGTTGTATTCACTACTGTTTTAAATAATGTAAGTAGTCTTATGTCCATGTCATCAAGTTGTCATCTTTACTACTTTTATAAATAATATAAGTATAACCTTAATTTTGTTTTTCAATGTTTTTGTTTCTGTGTCAGACACAAGACTCAGTTTTTGAACATTACTGTTATTCTCAGGGCATTGATGGCCCCAGAATAAAATTCACTTTTCTTTATTTTTTTCTTAAAACTGGTATGTACAACTAGCGCCTATGTTTATGCCCTATTTCTCACTTTACAATTACCTTCCACAACTTTGTATAAATTCTAAAGTTTATAGCTTTCCAGCACTATCTTCTATATCTCTATTACTATTCTTATATATATATATATATATTTTTTTTTTTTTTAATATTCTTTTATATAAAATTTATAACTGTAAAAAAATACAACAAGTAAATATTCTGAAATGATATAACACATGAAATTAACATGAAGAGAAACTGCCCATTAGCAGTACTCTTTAATAGTGAGTCTAAACAAGAAGGTCTCGAGGCCATCTTCTTTTCAGATGCCTCAAAGGATTATCAAAAATTGAAGAGGAAGCAAGAATTGAAACTAATGTATTAGAGTGGGAGTGGAGTTTTTCATGGAAGGTGCTATATCTGTTTTTTTTTTTTTTGTTTTTTTTAGGCCTCCTGCTTGAGAAACGTCTTTGGCCTGTACCAGGTATCACTCCTTCCATGAAAAACTCCATTCCCACTACAATCCATTAGTTTCAATCCTTGCTTCCTCTTCAATCCCTGATAATCAAAAAAGATGGCCACAGGACCTTCTAGTTTAAAATATTTTTAGAGTGCTGCCACTGGGTAGTGTCTCTACATGTATTTCATGACAGTTTTATATATTACCATCACATTTACTAGATGTATTTTTATTTAATACAGTTATAAATATGTTTAAAAAAAAAAAAAATAACTTTTTTTCTTTTTTGTAATCTACAAAACAAAAGGTACTCAAGAGGAAGAAAATTTTAAATATAGACATTTAAGCACTGTCACACAATTTCAGTCAGAAAGAAACCTACATCATATTAAAGCAAAGCTCAATAAATTTTATATTGATATGGGATTTTAATTAAAATTTTTAGTCTTTTTTGAGAAATCGTAAAAAGATCCAAAATGCATGGTATTTAGTAGCTCTCCTGATTCGCCGATTTTGATACATAAGGTTGCTGTGACATGTCAAGCATTTCTCATGGTTAAAAATAATAAGAAATGTATAAATATAAATTATAACAGAATTTTATTAACAATTATTTATAAAAGAAGTGCTAAATAAATATATATATATATATATTTTTTTTTTTCCTTTTTTTTAATTAATATGCATAAAATTAAGCAGAAAAATTAATGGTTGATGGCGAAAAAATTAGTAAACTCCAGTAATTGTTTCAATAACTAATTTCTGCGTTTAGATTGTTTTCATTTTCATATATATATATATATATATATATATATATATATATATATATATATATATATATATTTTTTTTTTTTTTTTTTTTTTTTTTTTTTTTTTTTTTTTTTTTCCTTTGGCACCTATCGGAACGGAAAAAATGTATTGTGGATGTCCTGCTTGATCTCAAAATGTCAAGGAATCGCACCTTTGTTATAGTTGGAAATTCAATTCGATTTTCTCATTATTTACTAACCTTCATGGTGATTCCTGAAGTAGTCGATACGATTTGCCAAACGGTGTACAATGAAATGATAAGCCAACATCCAGCCAATCCTACTAGATGCGAGTTAACTTCAAATTCTTCATCGCTAACCACAGTTAATACTATATAACCGGTATAAAAACTCCATTGAAACAGACAGCAATGATGCAAGGTATTAGCCAAGCATAAGAATTATCCAAAACGACGGAAATGTCGCATAATTTGTCTTGAACTTGGGAGAGAGTGAGCAATTTCTTATCCGAAACCGAGATGTGCCTGGCGAGGACTCGATGGAGCGCACCACAGGTCTCATCCAACCTATGGAGTACCTGATCTCCTAACGAAGTGAATTCCGCTGCGACCAACCAAAAGCTTAAGTAAGGTAGAAAGAAAGGCAGTTTCATAAAACCATTCATTTCGAAGAACGGAGAATACAGACAGAAAATGATTACGATCAATAACCCACCGAAGTATGTTTTGGCTAAACTTTTGGCTCGTTGGCGCCAGGACCTTCTGATCTCCAAGAGAGACAGTAGGCGGTCGACTTCGTGGAGACCAAGTAAAATTTTGTTGATGTGCTTCATCTTGAAGATGGAATTGAAAACAGCTACCAGGTACAAAACCCAAAAGCAAAAACAAAACCAAAAGGTCACTATTACCTGTGTCAGGGAGTCAAGTAGAAAGAATCTTTGTAACGACATCGCCATGAACGCACTGACGCTGAAGTATACCGTAGAAAAGCTCATCAAGCACGCAGTGACCATGGACCATATGCATAGAGTGATAGAAGCGAAAAACTGACCATTTCTGTATCTACATGGAAAGATACCGGCGAATCTAGATATTAAGAATATGATTCTAATAAAAATATCTTGGGAAAAAATGTCGCTTTGTGATACTGATTGCATTCTAGAATCCATTAGAAAACAGACTGAGTAAGTTTACGGAGAAACTGGTCGAATATTTATCGAAGCTGTTAATCTCAATTAGTGTCACCGTAGCAAGATGTCTTGTGAATGAAAGATCTTGCGTTCAATACATTCGTTCTGTTTTCTAGGCCAACGGTACAAAGAGAGATAACTCTCAGACATCAAGTTTTTCCCCAATTTTTAAATACTCACCAAATAAAGAAGGAGTGTGTCCTAGGAGAGTTTCCCTGTCCCAGAGATGAAAAAGTAAAATAAATTAATTTTCCATCATAATTCTACTTTTTACATAAATAATCATCCAATCAGAAACCTTGTGATTCCCATCTATATACATATATTTTAAATAAGGTAAGATGAGATGACTACCTATATAGACCTTAATCCTATTTATCTAAATCTAAACATGTGATAAATGTATATATAGAGGATTAGAAGGAATAATAAATCAGTTGTTATTTAGCAAGCGTGAGTGTCATTTCTCCTCCCATTTTTCCTTTTTTTAATATCTTTCTCTCGGCTGATTCAAGTTTTTTATATATATATATATATATATATATATATATATATATATATATATATATATATATATATATATATATAATGTAGCACTGTTAGTTTGTCGTTTATTGTAAGTCTCGAGGAGGTACATTTTGTACTAGTATAATTATAAAATTTATATATGAGTGTGTTTGTTTGTCATAGGGAAACCTAAAAATAAAATAATCTCTTAGCAATACATAAGTTATGAAGTATCATCTCAGATATAGATTGGGAAGTAAGGTTAGTTGAATTAGATCAAACATAATAATTGTGTGTATATTTTGACAACGAAGAAGGAACACAGAAAAAAAGAGTTGAAAATTTTAGTAATGACACATAAATGTACAAATATAAACTTAAATACACCATTTGCTATTATTTATTATTATATCAAACACATTTTTGTCGATTATCACCATCGTTAAAGGAGTAGTGTAATCAAGATCTGATTTTAAAGTGTCTCCAGGCGTTTAATCATTTGGGGTGAATTGTATCAGAATGATCAAGTACGATGTGGCCGACGCTACGATCTGTCAACAGTTTAAAAAATATATATGATTATTGAAAAAATAAAATATAATAAATAAAATTTAATAATTACCAGTAATTAATGAAACTGATTTTTTAAACAAACAAATATGATTTTATTTTTTTAACATATTTATTGATATTTACAACTGTACTATATACATCAAGTAAATTTGATGGACATAGTAAACTGAAATAAAATACATTGTATAGACGCCTCCCATTGGCAGCACTCTTAAAAATATCTAAACTAGAGGGTCTCGGAGTCATCTTCTTTTCAGACGCCTCGGGGATGATCAGGAATCGAAGATGATGATAGGATATAAACAAGTGGGTTAGAGTGGGAATGGAGTTTTTCATGGAATGATCGATACCTGGTTCGGGCTAATTCAGTAACTTATGGAATATCAAGGTCTTTGTGGATGTGTTTATTCGTGACAAAGTAAGGAGCGTTAAGGAATTTACGAAGGATTTTGGATTGTAAGAATTGGATACGAGTTTGTCTTGTCGTTTCAGTCTTGAATGGGGATTCCAAGTTAGACGTTTGTCAAGGTGGAGTCCTGGGTATCGAATCTGTACAACAGGAGCTAGTGGAGCGTCAGTAAAAGATACTGTAGAGCAGGAAGTTGTTGCTTTACGACGAAAGATAAAGGTTATTTGGTAAGATTTGTTAGAATTAATTTTAATCCTCCTATTCTGGCACCATACTTCAAGGTCTCGGATGTGTGATTGAAGAGTGTGAGACGCAGTAGCTAGATCATTATTTACTTATAGCACACACGTGTCACCAGCATAGATAGAAAGGAAAGTGTTAGGATGGGTTGGGATATCAGCTGTTAGAGTGTATAAAGAACGGGTCCCAGGATGCTGGCCTGAGGAACACCAGCAGACTGAGAAAAAAGGGAGGAACAGGAACTATTGTGATTTATTTTGAAAGATATATCAGCGAGGTAGGATTTTTATTTAGATTTAAAGATTGCAGATATGTAGCGGGAGCAGTTGCCCAGATCAATCAAAGAAAACATTACATATTAATGTTTATTATATAATTAGAATCATAATAATTAAAAAGTTTTCTCAGATAATACTGAATATCAAACTATAATAACTCTATACTATAAGTCAGCTATATTATTTTTTAAATTGATATCCTAAAAATAATTAATAAACCAAAATCTTACCAATTGCAATAGGGTTAAGTCCAGTTTAAAGAACCCTTTGCCAGTAAAAACGACTTCCCGCTGCATTGAGATGTGTAACCGTAACTTACTCTGTCATACATAACAAAAGTTATATTCATCTAATAGCAATAATATATATATTTTTTTAATACAAGAAGAATATACTCACGTTTCGTAACACTTCATTTCTTTTATCACTCATCATTAGCTTATATAGTGCAAGGTTGAATCCCTTTAACTAAAAATAGGGAGAATTTAAAGGATTATTAATTAATGCCTTACATTAAACGTAACATTTGCTCAGACTCATTAATGCATCACAAATAACAAAACATAAGTGTTATATTTTAAAATGAAAAAACAAAACGCTGCAAATGATTACACAATGGTTTATTATATTAAAGTTATAGAGTATTAGGCAGTGGAATAAAAGAACCTTGTACTAGACAGCTTGTTTATTACTGCTATATATACAAACAACATGGCGCAGGGGACGCTACCAACTGGACTGTACTGTTTGTTGTTGGGCTGCTGTACACCTAGGTGGAAGTTCAGTGCCACAACTATCTTTACATATACAATCGATATTTAACACACCCCCTCAATTGAATGTTTTCAAATATATACATACACAAGTAAATATTCAATTGTATCTCACATACAAAACAAGTAAAAATATTATTCTACTACAAAATTCTACACCACAAAACAAGTAAAAATATTATTCTATTAAAAAATTCTATACAACAAAGCAAGTAAAAATATTATACTATTACAAAATTCTATACAACAATTTTAGCACAATATATATAAATGACATTAATATATTAATTAATTAAAGCCTTCCGAAACATTTGAAACTTATCAAAGGCAAGTGGTTTTGTGAACAAATCTGCCACATTGCGGTCAGAATTGATGTGTTCCACAGATATTATTTCTTTGGAAATAAGATCTTTAACAAAATGGAATTTTATATCAATGTGTTTAGCTCGTTTAGAGTTTTTGTAGAACAACTTACACCTTTAGGTGGTTTTATAAACACAGGATAGTCTAGTGAGCCATTGAGAAAGGCTGTTGGCACATCAACTTGTCTAATACTCCAATTGTTTTGGCATGCAAATGACAAGAGAGTTCTTACAGTATCCATTCGGCAAACTGGTGAGTAATTGAATACACAATCACCTTGAGTTTGTTCTTCAAACCCTCTTGCTACCAATCTGGCCTTTTTGATTCCATCTTCCTTCACTGTGAAAACCCATTTAGTTGTGATTGGGACACTTCCATTCGGTGCTTCCTCTTCAGACCAAGTGTTCATCTTCTCATGAGCTTTTAGTTCTTTAATAATGGCTTCCTGCCATTCCTCCTTTTTATTAGCATCCTCATAAGATGATGGAACTCCATCTGATCGGCTTACCATACAGTATGCATTATATAACTCATAATCATTTAGGAAATGAGGTTTTGACCGGTTTCTCTGAGGTCTAGAAGTTTCTTCTGAATGCTCTGGATTGGATTCTTCATTCTGAAGTCTGGAAGGGTTTTCTGACTGCTCTGGATTACAATCATTCTGAGGTCTAGAAGTTTCTTCTGGCTGCTCTGAAATATTAGTGTTATTCTCTTCACCATTTTTCCTTCCCTCTTCATAGCTTCCACCACTATTATGATAGACAATAGGTACATTTTTAACTTCTTTATAAGGCATTTGGCTCTCCTCGAATATCACATCTCTAGATCTAATAACTTTCTGCTCGTCTGGCAACCAAATCCTATACCCACCACCACAATAACCAACCATCACCCCCTCCTTGCTTCTGGGATCCAATTTGGAACCTTTAGGAAGAATGGTAGGCCATGCTCGGCAACCAAATATACGAAGTTTAGACAGATCATTTCTGCCATTCCATATTAATGAGGGAGTTTCACCTTTATTTAAGGCTGAAGTAGGTGACCTTATTCAGTTCATACGCACAACATCGAGCTGCTTCCCCCCACAAGAACTTGGGGATGCCGGAATCTGATACCTTAGTACGCATCATATCTAATAGTGTCCTATTCATTCTTTCGCTCTTTCCGTTCATTTAAGGGCTATATGGCAAAGAATATTCTAATTTTATACCTTTATCTGAACAATATTTTTGAAAAAATTTAGACGTAAATTCTCCTCCATTATCTAAACGTAGCCTTTTCACTGGGACACCCTGTTGCCTTTCTAGTTCCGCTATATAATCCATCAGGTTTGTTTCAGCTTCGCTCTTCATATGGAGAAGTTTAACATGCACAAAATGAGTGAAGTCATCCAAAATCACCTGCATATACTTATGTCCTTCAACTGATTCAGGATTGAAAGGACCACATATATCAGAGTGAATTAATTCACCAACCTTTGAAGTGCGTTTCCTATTATTTGAAAAGGGCTGTCTAGTAGCCTTACCTTCAATGCATGCCGAACACTTCTTGTCACTATAGGGTAATCCTAAACTTTTGAGTCCATGCCGATTCAAATGTCCTAGACGTTTATGCCATAAATCTCCATCCGTAGCACTTGTAATGTTGCACTTGACTTGATTATCACTGGGATCATCAAAAGTAAATATGTACAATCCATTCACTCGTGGACAACTCAGCTTAAAATTTCTTCCACAGATTTTCATCTCCTTAGAATCTGTAATCACTTTTAAGCCTTTTGAGGTAACTGCACTCACTGATAATAAATTATGTTTTAACCCCGGAACTATTAAACCTTTAATGTTTACAATCCTACCTTGAGAGGTTACTCTTAGGGTACCTTCTTTTCTAGTAAACATCTTATCACCATTAGCTATATGTATAGCAACATCATGATCAAGATTCGAAACATTTGACAAAAGGGGTTCCAATTCTGCCTTAAAAAGATGGTTACTCGCACCTGAATCGACTAAAAACACATTGTTAGATGATAGTTTAATATTACCACAATTTAGGGCCACCATTACAACTTCTTTTTCTACATCTGCCGTATTTCCCTGGATTGTTCCTCTTCTTTTCCCACGAAAGCTTCTATTAAAAGATTTACTTCCACGGTTCTGCTTATTTTTGGGACATTGTGCCTTGAAATGTCTTTTATCCCCACATATAAAACAACCACTCTGTGCTTTAAATGATACTTCTGATGATGATGCACAAGCTGATGACTTTGACTTTAACTTGGTATCTGTATCTAGAAGTCTGGCTCGCACAAAATCCATTTGGACTTCTAAATTAGTTTCTAGAGCTGTCACAACTGTGTTGAATTCATCTGGTAAAGACATCAAAAGGTGACATACCTTGTCTGACTCTCCTAGAACTGTGCCTTGTTCTTGAAGGTTTCGGATAATGGTATCAAATGCCAAAAAATGTTCTTCCATATTTCCTTGAAGAGAATATTTCAGGCCCATCAACTTTCTATACCAAGTCAATTTTGAAAAAGAGGTAGATCTGACAAAAACCTTTTTTAAAGCATTTATCATTTCCTTGGAAGTTTGGCAATCCATGATTATTTCCAGATGTTTATCTGAAATGCCTTGGATAATGATGGACTTTGCCTTCGAGTCTTTAATGAGAAATTCCCTTTTCTCAGCACTAGAGGTAGGAGGATCTGCTTCCAACACATCTTTTACCTGTTCTCTTTCCAAAATAGATGACATTCTGAAAAACCAGCTGTTAAAACTTGTTCCGACGAGTACTGGAACTCCTGAAGTAGTAACTGACGCCATAGTACCGGTAAACAAAATTCACTAATAAAATAATATCACTTCGCGACTACGCGTTGACACTATACACAAATACTATGCTCTGCACAAAAATACTCTGGGCCCATAACCTATTAAAGTTATAGAGTATTAGGCAGTGGAATAAAAGAACCTTGTACTAGACAGCTTGTTTATTACTGCTATATATACAAACAACATGGCGCAGGGGACGCTACCAACTGGACTGTACTGTTTGTTGTTGGGCTGCTGTACACCTAGGTGGAAGTTCAGTGCCACAACTATCTTTACATATACAATCGATATTTAACATATTATTACTAAATAACTATATCAGGGTATAACAGTTTAAAGGGAATTAACTAACATAAAAAACGATAAATTAATTAAAGGAAAATGGTCATTCACCACAACTAATTTCAAAACTCTGCTATTTCTTACGAATTGTGAATGGTGTTTATGAATTCCTACAGCGGACAAGCGATTTTTTTTTATTCGTTATTCGGGTACTATATAAGAACAGAAACACAAGACCTCAAATTTTGAGGACGAATATTTGTTTTTTGTTTTTTTGTTCGATTACAATGGTTCTTTGCTGAAAATAATAAACCAATAGCATTTATACAAGATTTTTTTTACCACTTCCTTTTTTCTTAATCTTAATTGAAAGAAATTAAATCAAAATTCCTGATACCAGAAATTTTTTTAATTACTTCTATATCTTTAAGAATAACCGAATTATAGAAGAATTACATCTCTTATAAGTTATGACTTGACCGTACAAGATTAATTTTTTTAATCGTCGTGTATTAATTTCATTTTTTTTCATTTTAAAAAATAACTGAGTTATAGTCATGTACATGGGTGAAATCTCAATGGTTTTTTATTTTTATATTTAATTAATCATCGTGTCCTAATTCTAAAACTATACATTTTTCCTCATTCTGCAAAAATAACTGAGTAATTGAATTAATTTTTTTGTTAATCGGCCATAATTTTAAGACTTTTTAAAAATTTATTTATTGGAATTACAACTGTATAATAGAATACAACGAGTAAATTTGAATAAAATATAAAAAGGCATGACACACATGTAGAGAAGCTTCCCATTAGAAGCACGCAAAAAATATTGCATACTAGAAGGTCTCGGGGCCATCTTCTTTTAACACGCCTCGAAGGATTGTCAGAAATTGAAGAGGAAGAAAGGACTGAAACTAGAGGATTAGGTTGGGAATGGAGTTTAGCATGAACGGAATGATATCTGGATCGGACCGAATCAGCAATATACGGAACGTTAAGGTCTTTATGGATTAGGTTATTCGTGACAAAGTAAGAAGCATTGAGGATTTTGGATTGTAGGGATTGGGTACGGAAGGATTCGATGGTTTAGTAGAGCCCCAAAGCTCTACTCCAATTTTAAAACTAATCGGCTAATATCAACGTCGGAGTGTTGGGATCATCGCCGGATGCCCATTTATTATTTAGTCCAATTTTGAAAAAATGTATCCAATACTTTCGGATAAAACCGGCGGAAGGGTTACAGCGTATGGCGGACAGACGAATTTTTTGTTTTATTCGCTATTCGTATTCTACGTATTTAGAAAGGTAACACCTCAATTTTTTTTCTTGGTCGATAACAAAGATTCGTTTGGAAATAATAAAAATTAAAAAAAATGGAAACTACTATTATATCCAAAGTTATCTAATACGTTCATAAATTTTGGTTCAAAGAAAGAAATGTTTTTCTTGGATAGCTATGTTTGTTGAATACTATGTTTAATATTACTGACCTTAATGGTTATAGCAGAGGTAGTCGATACGATTTGCCACACTGTGTACAAAGAAATGACCACCCAGCATACAATCGTAATAATTATATTAACGTTATATCCGGATCCCAGAACATAAATCACTGTCAGCGATGTATAAAACGGGATAAAAACTCCGTTAAAGCAGGCAGAAATGACACAGGTTATGAGCCAAGCATGAGAGCTATCTAAAATGTTATAGAAATCGCATATTTTGTCTTGAACTTGCGAGAGTGTGATTAACCTCTTGTCAGAGATTGAAAAATGTCTGGTTAGTAAAATGTCGTTGAGCGCTATACAAGTCTCGTCCAGCCTAAGGGTTACCTGATCTGCCAAGGAAGTGAAATTTGATGTGCTCAACCAAATACAAACGGCAGGTAAGAACAAAGGTACCTTCACAAGCGTAGAGAGGTTAAGCAAAGGGGCATTGGCGTTATAAAGTATAACTATCACAAATCCTGTGAAGTAGGTTTTGGCAAAATACTTGGCTCGTTGGCGCCAACACCTTCTGATCTCCAAGAGAGCCAGTTGGCGGTCGACTTCGTGGAGACCAAGTAAGATCTTGTTGATGTACTTCATCCTGAGGACGGAATTCGTAACAGCCACTAGATACAAGACCCAGAAACAAAAACAAAACCACAAAGTGATTAATAGGTGCGTCAATGTATCGACAAGCAAAACTTGAGCCCTTGACTTTGGTATGAACAGATTGATATGAAAATAAACCGTTGAAAAAGTCATAAAGCACACAACCAGAAAAGACCATATACATAACGGAATAGAAGCCAAAAACTGACCGTTTCTGTATCTACATGGAAAGATACCGATGAAACTTGACAATAAGAATATTATTTTTATAAAAATGTTCTCGAAAAAAATGTCGTTTTGTGACCCTGAATGTTGTCTAGATTCCATTAGGAAGTTGACTGACTTAACAAAGGATGCGGTCGAACATTTATCGTACCTGTCAATCTCTTTATTCTTTTAATCACTAAGGAACGGTTCATTGGATATATTTTTAAAAAAAGGTAAGCAGCAGAACTCCGACGATAATTGCAGTATTTGAAGAAAGAAACAAACATGTGTTCTAGATTTTTTAACGAATTTCGTTAAAACTAATTCTTACTTAGTAATTAAAACTTTTATAACCAAAAAGCACATTTATTATGTTCATACAAGCTTTATTAACAACATTAAAAAAAACATATGTTTTATTTACAGGAAGGTTACTTTTTGGTTTGCCACCTGGTACACATTTTATAAAATATATACAAATAAATTTAATGAACATATCAAAAATATTCACAACCAAAAATATGAATTAGACAAATTATGTGACCAAGTGGCTAACGCGATTTATGATGCTTGCGAGTGGTACGATTAACTGAAGGTTAGAGTACCCACTCCGCTACATCACCTCCCCCCAATGACTACGTCGAGGAATCGGCTCGGTGGTCTGACTATTCTTCCACTACGAGTCATCCTGGGGTCAGGAACTTGATCAGGCTCGGCGGAGTCATTGTGTTCCGTTGAAACCTTCTGAGGGTCCGGCTGAGCACAACTTGAATCTTGATTTTGGAGGAGGAATGCTGGCTTCAATCGGTCTATGGTTACAGTTTTGGAACCACTAAGCAGTTGAAGAACAAACGTCTTCTTATGTCTTTTTAAAACTTTGTAGGGGCCCGTATAAGGTGGGATGAGTGGTCTTTGTACCATATCGTCCCTCAAAAAGACATGGGAGCACGTTAAGAGGTCCGGGTGAACGAAGGGTTTTCTAGTGGGCGTCCGGTAGGCAGCCGGCCTGAGATTCAGTAATTGCTCCCTTAGTTGTCGAACAAACTCTCCAGCGCTTTCCCGTTGCCTAGATTCTTCTAAAAATTCACCAGGCAGCCGAAGAGGTTGACCGAAAGTCATCTCTGCGGCACTTGTGACGTTGTCATCCCGTATTGCCGTGCGAAGTCCCAGAAGTACCATAGGCAGCTGGCTGGTCCAGGCATTGCTGTTGAACTGCGCCGTTAGGGCTGTCTTCAAAGTACGATGCCATCTCTCGACGCAACCATTGGACTGTGGGTGGTATGCGGTAGTTCGGCAGCGCTGGAATCCTAAGGTCTTCGATAACTCACGGAATAAATCCGATTCGAATTGACGCCCCTGATCAGTTGTGATGCGAGCCGGAACACCGAAGCGAGAAATCCATACCACACAAAGTGCTTCAGCGCATGTAGCTGCCGGAATGTCTGCTATTGGATGTGCTTCTGGCCATCTAGTGTATCTGTCCATCACCGTTAGGCAATATCGCATACCTGCTGAAAGTGGTAGAGGCCCTATAATATCTAGGTGAACATGCTCAAATCGAGCTGAAGGTAGAAACATACCAGGAGGGGCCACAGTGTGGCGCTGGACTTTTGATCTTTGACAGGCGACACATGCTTTCGCCCACTTCCCTATATCCACATTTTGATTAGGCCAAATGTTGGATTGCTAAGGTTGTGTATTTGTTGGAAAATAGTACGGCGCATTATTTCAGGTACGTAGGGACGAGCCGTAGGTTTAGATGTTTCGCAAAGGAGCCGGCTCTCAAGACCCGGTAACTCCATCCATTTCAGTTGCAGCCTGGGGTTTTCCAGCAACGCTGGAATCGCATCGTCATTGCTTTGCGCTTCGCATAACATATCCGTTCCACTTGGGGTTCCAATTTCTTCCACTCTTGATAAAGCATCTGCGACGTTGTTATCCAACCCCGCGACATAACAAATATCAGTGGTAAATTGGCGAATATAATTCACCCACCGAATTCGCATAGGTGTGGAGGACTCTGGCTTTTGATCGAATGCAAACAGGAGAGGCCTGTGGTCCGTCCATATGGTGAAGTGTCGGCCTTCAACCTGAGATCGGAAATGTCGGATCGCCTGATGGATGGCCAACAGTTCCCGGTCATAGGTGGCGTAATTACGCTGAGATTTGGTAAAAACCTTTGAAAAAAAACCCAGAGGTCGCCATACGCCATTTTCCTTTTGTTGAAGCGCTGCACCCATAGCTGTGTTTGAAGCATCGCAGGCCAAAACAAGATCCGCTTCTGGATTCGGATGCGCAATAATGGTGGCGTTGCGAAGAATTTCCTTGCAGCCTTCGAATGCTTTAATCTAGGTATCGGTCCACGAGATTGGCGTCTTGTCGTTTTTCTTGGCTCCGGATAAAAATACATTCAACGGTGACTGTATAGAAGCCGCACGAGGGATGCAACGCCTGTAAAAATTCACCATTCCCAAGAAACGACGAAGGTCCGAAACTGTAGTGGAAACGCGGATACTTGCTGATGGCCTCAACCTTTTCCGGCAGCACAGTGATGCCTTGTTGTGTAACCCTATGTCCTAAAAACTCTAACTCTTTTACAGCAAAGACGCATTTAGAGAGGTTTATAATTAAACCGTGCTGCTGAAGGCGTCGAAAAACTTCGTCTAGGTGCTTCTTGTGTTCCTCTTCGTCCGTGGATCCGATGAAGATGTCGTCCAGGTAGGCATAAACGAAGTCAAGACCACGTAAAACAGTATCCAAGAATCTCTGGAAAGTCTGAGCAGCGTTTCGGAGTCCAAAGCACATCCGAACATACTCGAAAAGCCCAAAGGGAGTGATAATGGCCGTCTTTGGGATGTCTTCTTCGGCAATTGGAATCTGGTAATAGGCCCTTTTAAGGTCTAATTTACTAAAGATTCGTTTCCCGTGTAGACTGATATTAAAGTCGGCTATATTCGGGACTGCGTATCGATCGGGCGCCGTTTTAGAATTCAAACGTCGGTAATCTCCACAAGGCCTCAAACCTCCATCCTTCTTAGGCACGATATGTAGGGGACTTGCCCACTGGCTGCTAGATGGACGAATGATGCCCTCTTGCAGCATTTGCTCGAATTCCCGTTTAGCTGCAGTGTACCTCTCAGGATTGAGCCTTCGTGCTTTTGCTGTAACAGGGGCTCCCTGCGTCTCGATGTGGTGTACAACCGAATGTAAGGGCTCCTTTACAAAGACGGTGGGGTTCGTAATACTAGGATATTTTTGGATAATTCTGTGTACCATTTTCCTTCGGGAACAGAATATATGGTGGGTCCGGACATATCTGTAAGTTTACCCCTAGTTGACAACCCTGTGCATTTTTCTACCAACTGACAACCAGCCAGATCTACCATAAGCTGGTAGTGAAGAGTAGATCAGCGCCGATGATTGGTTGCCCAACCTCTGCCAGAATGAAACGCCAGGTCATCTTACGTCTGAGACCCAAGTCCACTTCGATAAGGCGCTCCCCATATGTAGGAATAGGTGTCCCGTTTGCTGCATAAAGAAAGAATTCGCCCGGTTTGGCCGTCAGAGGTTTCTTCACCGGGAATACCGATACTGCAGCTCCTGTGTCCACCAAGTACCGGGTATGGGACTGTCGGTCGTAAACGAAAAGTCGGCGGTTAACGCGTCTAGCAGCAGATTCCGCCTTAGCTACTGCTAGTTCTAGTTTTCCGAAGGATTGGAATCACTATTCCAAGTGCACGGTTTTATACATTTGATCGCCCGTCCTCCGAATCGAGCATGATAAAAACAAAGACTCTGATTCTTTGGTCGAGGTCGCTGCGGTTTCCCTGAGCCCGACTCACGAGCTTCTAAAGCTGTTACCCTCTCAGTCAACTTCTCCAGAGTAGGGAGTAATCGGGTTTCAAATTCAGAGGGGTGGGGTAGCTTTATTACGGCAACTTCGCGGTCTTGGCCTTCGCTAAATTCGGCGATCCTATCCGCTATAATACAAAGATTTTTTTAAGTCCTGCTCATAGCTTGTTGCCAGGGCTAACTGCATCTTATTAGGGAGTCCCCGTAACCAAATAACTTTAATGAGATCCTCGGGAAGCAATGAACTACTCAGCTGTTGAAGGTCTCTAAGGAAACGCGACGGTTTTCGGTCACCGAGCTGCTGTTCGTCCAGAAGGCGACGAATTCGTCTATTATCGGATTCCCCAAAACACCGAATTATTCTATCCTTGAGAATTTCGTAAGGATTTTCAGTCGGTGGTGTTTTAGCCAGGTCTACAACTTCTCTCATGGCTTCCCGGTCTAACTGCGCTATAGTGTATTAAATTTTTTTTAGGCTACTTCTAATACTATATAGCGAGAAAACAGTTTCCATTTGTACAAAGAAAACTTCCGTATCTGCTTTAAAAAATTCCGGGAGCTGTGCTTTGACACAAGCCGTCGATACCATTTCTACGGGTATATTCACAACCAAAAATATGAATTAGACAAATTATGTGACCAAGTGGCTAACGCGATTTATGATGCTTGCGAGTGGTACGATTAACTGAAGGTTAGAGTACCCACTCCGCTACAAATTCATAAAACATATTTTAAATTTAATTCCCCCTTTGTAAAGGACGAAATTTTCTGATTAAAGTCAATGGTTATAAAGTGGAAACACTATCTATATCCGTACCAACATATAATATATATATATAATATATATATATATATATATATATTATTATATATATATATATATAATATAATATTATATATATATATATCCTTTCTTGGTTTCTTTCTTTTTGTTCATTATTTTAAGGGGACTTGATCCCAGAATAAAAATTTTTTTAATTTCATTTCATCAACAGTGTTTTGTCTAAGGGATAAGAGAAACTGATGAAGACATTAAAGAATGTATTCTTGTTGGGGTTACCTATAGCATGGTGGTTATCATAACAGCCTCCTATGTGGGTTCAAACACACAGGTGGCCCTAGGATTTTTTAATGAGAGTAAAAAATCCTTAGTTATGCCGTCCTTTGGAGGGCACGTTAAGAGGTGGTCCCAGGTACTCGTTAAAGATCCCTATCCTAATTAAACCTGGATAGGCAAAATTTAGGACTCCCAGTGTAGCATCAAGGGATGTTAAATAAATAAACAAACAAGAATGTATTCAAGAAGCCAATATTGTGTTCATCCAGCTCTATCTTCTTAGAGGAAACCAGAAATGAATTGGTTTAATTAAAAATTAATTGATAATTAAATGAGTGATTTATGGACTTCCTGTAAAATTTCCTAGAGTGCATGAAAATAATTTTTATTCTGGAACATTCAGTCCCCTAAGAATATTGAACATCCAACAAGGCCCAGTATCTCTGGCATCCTTGAGATAGATAATTACTTACCCAGTTTTGGGGCTAGGGGTTTTCGAAATGGAAATACAAACTTTTTCCCGTAAGACTGTTGGGTGGTTAAAACAAGAATGGTGAGAAAGATGAACACTTACCACCTGGATGCTTCCTTCATTTCGGCTTCACGAAATAAGATCAATATCTTGAAAAACAGAGTTTTTTAAAAAAAAAAAATGGTGGGGTATTGTTTTTTTCATTTTAAAAACAACTCACTGCAAAAAGTTCACACTGACATTATGTAACATGTTTTTTTTAACAAAATAAAACCAACACACATTTTAAAAAACAAAAGAACATCTGTTATCTTGATAAGAAATAATAAAATTATAATAAATTGTAAATTTGGGCTTGAACAGCCAGTTAATACCTATGAAGCATATAAAATGAAAACAAGTAAAAGACATAAATAAAACAGAAGACAACTTAATGAATTTAGGAGCACATAATTAAGTCGAGACAATTCACATGTGTGCGGAATGTTGATCTTTTAAGAGGAGGAGAAATAACTGGTGCTTGAATGTGCTTAAGGATGATACTCTACAAAGGGAGTTGGGTAGTGAGTTCCAAAGTGTAGTAGCATGGATGAAAAAGGACTTTTCAAAGGATGCAGTTCTGTGAGAGGATATATATCAATTGGTAGCTTGGGAGGGTTATATTGAAGAGCGAGGAGTGAGGAAATCAAATATATAGGAAGGTTTTCTTGCTCGCAAGGATTGGAATAAGTAGATTAACTTCGGTAAACAGAATAAAGCAACCCTTGACGAGAATACCAGTAAGAAATATGTGATCATCAGAGGAAGCTGTAAATAAATCTAATCATTAATCTCTTCAGCCTCATCTCATTTTCCCACTGAATCCCCCATATAATAGGCATCTATAGTCAATGTGGGGGAGTATGAGAGAGGACACTAAGAGATGACGGGTATTTCTAGGAAAGAATCACGGATATGCAGGAGCTGTTTGAGGATTGAGATGGATTTTCTAGTAATTTGGGAAATACGGTCACTCCACAAACATTTTGATCAAAGGTAACTCCTAGATTTATATAGTACTTCATATATTGGGAGCAGCGTGGTCAAGTGGATAGAGCATTAGGCTACTGTCCTCAGGGGCCCAACTTCGAAAACCCAGCTGAGGCAGAATTATTTATTGAGCAGTGGAGCGACCCCGGGGTATGGAGACCCTCCTGTGGCACACCCAACCTCTATAAAGTGGATACCCAATGTTGGGAAAAAACCTGATGGGTAAGCATGATTTTGCCTCACAAATCACCTCCTTGCACAGTCGATGGCCTAGAAACAGTAAGGGTATCTATATGTACTGAGCCCAAGACCCTTCATGGGTTGTAGAGGTACAGTTTTTTTTTTTTTAATACCTATACATACATATATATTATATGTATTTTATAAAGGACATTTCGTTTTTAATATGAAGTTTTTTTACACCCTACCATCTACAATATAATTTCAAAGGAAGAATTTCCTCTGTTTTGAAGGACATATAGTCCTTCAAAACAGAGGAAATGGAAAAGATATATCATTAGAGGATAGGAATGAAAATAAAACAAAAAAATGTTTGTTAGGCAACTTTATTTGCTTAGGATTTTGGAGCCAAGCTAATTATTGTGTAAAATATCTTATCACAAACATGTTTCTTAATAAAGTGATAAATATAACAAAACAACAGATATAAATAATATTGTTCTAATTTAACAAATTTGAAAAAGTAATAAATTTTTCATCTTTTAGATCCAAAATAGCGTTTACATTAATAATGCTCTCAAAATTAAATGTATTGCCTTATATCAAATACATATAAACTATAAAACACAATTCTCCTACGATGAGACTATAAAGACTGTGGAGATTGCAGTGGGTATAATCTACTGAGAGGCTAACTCTAAGGCAAACTCATCTTGCATTTCAGGACTTAATGGGATTTCAAAAATAAATATATTCATTCTAGCTACAACCTTCCGTTTGATTAACTATTATAAAAGCCACTAAAAAAATAATTTATCTCGTCGAGTCCTACAAGCTAGTGGAATGCGTACAAATATATATTGCTACAGTAAACTATATCCTCAGACAATCCATCCACAACAATTTCAAAGGAAAGGGGTTAACGGAGGGAAAGTCTCATAAAAGAATTATACGAGCATGCAACTACAAAATCACTACTAATTCGTCGATAATGGCCCACTCAAAGCGTGAGCCAAGGGGCCACTCGACACTAACGCAGGCCGCAGTCGCTGCAAAAATAAACGCACGCAGCCTACCTTTTTCTATAACCTAAGTATTGTCTTGTGAGCCTTATCATATAAGGATCGTATGAGCGATTTACACTGAAAGCGTCATTTGAATTTGTGCACATCAAGCACATACACAACCCAAAGTAACAAGAAACTACTAAAGAAAAATATAGAAAAACGATAACATTAAAAACAACTAGTTGACAATTGAGCGTTCGACACGTTTACATATTAAGACGAGGATCACAATATAAATTATTAATAATAGTAAAACAAAAAATAAACAATGAAAAAATCAACAAAGCATTGCAAATATTTAATTATTACAGTCTCCTTTTGTCAGACGTGACGGCATAATGCAAGGATCTTCACATCATCCAGTATTTTTTTTATTTTATCTAGAACACTTTTAATTTCCTTCTTTTTTTTTTCTTTTTTTTAAGAAAAAAAGAAAGAAAAAAAATTTCCAGATTAATACCTCAAAACGAATTTCAACATCTAAAAACATATTTGACTAAAACAAAACTAAACCTAAACTACATCTCATTCACAATTTACTCTTCATACGCTGATAACATTCTTGATCTTGAATGATAGAGCAAGAAAAAAACATCGACATTTTTCTAAAATAATACTAATCCAGTATACCGTTTGTTCGGGAAAATTGCCAATGAACATGAATTTTCACTTAGCATTAAAATATATATCCTTTTTTGGTTTTTGTAACTTTAAGGGTTTCTAAGAGCAGTCGCAGGTACAGAATGAGATGCCACCGATTACTTTGCTGTAGAGCATCTTACGGGATAGATTTGGTGATTGTGTTTAAACAGCCTCTTTCCCCACCATGACTCCAGGTCAAATGGCTTGAAATCTGAAACAATATAATAAATGACTTAAAAGACAGTTTGTTGAAATAGTAAGCAAAAATATGACAGGCATAAAATAACTACATTAGAGGAAATTAAAAAAAAAAAATCTTAAAAGTTACTCAACTAAGACATTGAAAAAGATATTTCAATTAATCAATAATTGCAAACAAAGTTTGTTGACCATTTTTAAATCATACCCCGAAAAATCATTATTTACAGTATTATGACAATTTAAAAAAATATAACTTAAATCTGTAGATAAAAAGTACTTTTTTTTTTTTTTTTACATTACAAAATTTAGGAAATAATTGCGTATTTAAACTCATTTATTTAGTACTTTAGTGATGGTCTAGAAAAATAATAAAATAGTCGTAACAATTTATTTCCAATGTTAAGATCCACATTACAGGTCCTTTTCAGGAGGACTCAAGACACATCATATGGAAACAATCAATCGAGTTTATTAAATACTGCTAAAGGGTTTATAATTTTTTTTTTTTTAATAAGAGCTATTATGACAAAAATCCAAGGTTAGATTAAGGAGAAGACAACCTGTTAACAAGAAAATAAAAAGAAGAGACGCAGAGCACGAAAATCTCCGATTCCCATTGCGAAGGAAATCAGAACTGAGAAATATAAAAGGATCTTGGCTTAGAATAGAATCATAATTTAGAAACTGATCTAATAATTTAGTGATCAAGGGAAATTTAAAAAATAAAAATACAACTTTATTCTAGCTTTAATAATTATTCATGTTGGAAGTTGTAAATACATAAAAAAGATGATCCAAAGGGAATTATTTGTCATTGATAATATATATCAACATAAGTCAAGATGAAAAATAAATAAATAATAAACACTTTATCAAGCATGAATGTAGAATTCAGCATTAAACCATAATAAACTGACTCATTTACTGATAATTCATATTATTTTAAGCTTTTCAAGCAATTATGGATAGTCTGATGCAATCTAAATACAGAGTATCCTCAGTATTTCAATCAATGAAAATAATTTAAAAAATAAAATAATTTGGAGGGTGCTCAATTATTAACGAACTGTAAGCAATTAGGGATATGAGTGTTATGTAATATAAATAAAATCAGATTCCCAATTTAAAAAAAAAAAGCAATTTTCCTTTCTTTTTTTTTTTCCAGATTGCAGTCAATGAGTTATTACAAAAAACCGGTATAAAAATGTTTAAAATATTTTTTCTGATCATATATTGACCGTGGAGGGTGGATCAAACGTATCTTTCATAATATTCACAGATATCAAATTCACATACACAAAATTTTAATAGTAAGGATGTATACAAAAAATATCTCACAATGGATAGGAATATTTCCCAAGTCCAGTTTTTTATAATCTAATGTTTCATTTGAGTGTTGATTTATTTTACTATAGATTTATAGTTAGATAAGAAACAAAATTAAAGAATTGATAAATTAGATTTTCGATAGAAACATGTATTTTATTAAATAATCTATTATATCATTATCAATGACAATCGGTTAGGTTTACGGACTTTTCATACATCTCTGTTAACAATTACAATTAAGTGCATACGATAATAGTTTGTCTGAAATTGTTAGCTTTCCAATGGTATATTATAAACCTATATTACAGTTCTTATGTTTAAAAAAAAATATTTTAAAAAATATTTTTACTCTTTTTTCCTTTCTTTAGTTATCAAATTCGTCCAACTTGTATACTGAGCCGTTTTTTTTTTTTTTTTCAATGCCAATAAGGTAATATGGTTAATTTTTTCTAATCTATAAAATTAGAAGTACTTTAAAAAAAGAAAATTTAAAAATTCTATATTTAAGCCTTGTCAGACTATTTTAATCAGAATGAAGCCTATATGTTATTTAAGTCCATTAAATTTCACATTGATATACAATTTCAGTTTCATAAGACTTCTAATTTTCGTGCCCCACTTACTACACCCACACGGAAACATAGACCATTTTACACGACTTCGTTTTTAGACTCAGGAGAACGAAAACTTGTATTTTCATTGAAAACTATAATTCGAAAACATTCACGTTCACAATAATTGACCTCACTAAATATTGGATACATAGGTAAGTGAAAGTAAAAAACAACGTTTTGGGTAAAATGCCATTTTCATGTGGTGAGTAGATCACTTCAATTAAGATACATGTATATTCAATGCTTAACAGACATTGGATTTTATTAATGTGATCAACACATCTCACAGAAATTATCAATAACTACAGATGTTATTTTAGCCAAAACACATTTTTAACTAAGTGGAAAAGCCATCTTATTCATTAATTAATGTTTTTGTATTGACAATTCATATTTCTTAATTATATAAGACGATGAATTTATACATTAAATGAGATGAGACATAAACAAATACTGATAATAACAAAAATAATATCTAATAGTATACATCAGTAATTCAAACGCAACTGGTATTGCTTTGAACCATTTATGTGATTTCTTTTAGAACACCGAGACAATCCCTCAAAAAATTCCTTTTATATATATACACATACAAGTTTATATTTATATATAATAATATATATTTACATACAACCTTCCTTTAATAAAGTACCTTCCTTAGAGCTATACCATACCTGATTAGTCTTATCAGAATTTTTACAGCTTCTTTCAAATAAAAAAATCTCAACTAAAATAGTTCATAATCTCCCATAGAATAATAGGAATTAACCACATCGCCATTGAAACAACTATCTGAGTGACCTAACACTGCTTAGTGACCTTGAGAGATTACCTCAGGCCATGTTGAACTGATTCTGGATTATCCAAAATCTACTATTTATTAAAAAAATAAAATAAAAAAAACAGATAAAAGATATACTTCTTAGATTCATTCCAGAGAAAAAGGACTGGTCTAAATAAAGACATGAAATCTAAGCTTAACAGCATTTTACTTTGGACAGAGCTCTGTATATCAGCTACTTTATCTTTGTGTACATATAACAATTCAAGATGCAGTAGTAATGTATTTTTAACCAATGCTGGACTAGTTGGATCTAACAAGTTGCACAACTCAGTGAGTAAGGAACTGAAAACTTAATGGCTTTTGAAGCACTCACCAGTGGCTTAAAATTTAATTTAAGTACTATCAAATAATAAAGATTTCTCTTGAGTAGGTTCTCAATTTCATCTGCAAAAGTAGAGGAGTAAAGGGTAGATAGACGGTAATGTGGTGATTAGGCAAGGGTTTTGAGTACATACACCTTGCATTGCTGTAGTTCAAAAAATAACTTCTGAAACAGCTGAACCTAAGACTCATCAAATGTAACAATACAGTTTATTAAATGAAATACTTTTAATAGGCTTTCAAGCATTGATAATTTTTTATTAAACTTTAAAGCTTTCAAATAATTAAGAAAAACCAATAAAACTTTTCAATAAACTAGCCTTAGCTGATCCTTAACAGTCATGCAAAAATGAAATGGAGTGAGAATTGAATGGGTACCAGGTCTTGCTGGAATTGGAGGAAATGAGAAAGCTGATTTTCTAGCAAGGAAAGGCTCAGAAACCTTATCACCCGAACTCATCTACACCACAAGCCTTAGTTTTGTCAATCAAACAATTAGGCACATATATGAGGAGAAATTTAAATAAAATTGGATGAAAAAAATACATTAACAGTTTATTGTTCTTCTAGATGGTCCTGGCATATTAGAATAATTTACCCAATAAGAGCAGACCCTACCTTAAAAACATCACAGGCATTCACACTAGTCACTGTAAACTCAACTATCATATGTTCAAGCTTAAACTTGCCACTACTGGCTATGTTTTGCAGACAAGTAAATGAAACATCTTTTCACATACTTGTTGGTGCGATAGCTCTTCCAGGCTCATGTTTGACCTTTTTGGAAATAGCCGATTAGAGAGAAAATTGGAAAATGAGCTAATCAGTCCAATCAGCATTCTTAAGTGTGCGTTGGCAACAAAACAAAACAAAAATGTTCCAACCTAACCAACTTCTTAGACTAAGCAGCAAAATAGACATTTTAGATTGCAGTGTACAAATGCCTCATATCAATAATATACATATCAAACCTCTATGTACACATGGTCTTTTTTTCCAATGTTATATTTAAAATAGGTAAAAAAAAAAAAAAAAAAATACCAGTACCTTGACAAACCATGAAGGGTCTTGACTTCAATACACAGAGAGATTCATATTGTTTAGTGGGAATCAGAAAGAATAATTAAAATAATCAAAAATAATTTATATTATAACTGCTTTAATTAGGTTGTTATGAATTTCCACTCCTTGAAATAGATAAACGACCAACAAATCCATTTAAGATTGGAGCTTTAGGGTAATTAAAATTAATAATGCTTTCAACACATTTTGAATGTTACTAGGTCTTGTTCATTCAGCTTATATTACAATTTATTTATTTTGTAAAATCTTTCCTACATTCTTACAACAAATACAAGGGGCTCAACTCATTTTACAAGAAAATGCAGAAGCAAGTGCAAACATAGTAAGGTTAAATGGACTGAGGAATCGATGGTATAGCAACAGCAAGACCACTCTCCAGACACTACACATCAGAGTTCTTAAGGAATTTCGGACAAATGACTTCCTTGCCTGTATGAAAATCTGATCTGACTTTAATTTTCCATGATATTAAAAATTAAACAATCCTTAATAGTAGCAATTGAACCTAATATAATCAAAGATCATATTTTGAAATAAAAATCACCAGTTTCAATCAGTTTAAAGTGAATTGTTAAAAATTATTAATAATTTGTTTGTAATTGTTATTCAACCATCATCTTACCTTTCAGATCAAGATTCGGTTCACTGCACTTATAGTAAACTACCTTAGCTGTGCCTAAAATTAAAAATTATGATATAATAAAGACATTTAAAAAATTAAGTATTAAATCTTAATGACCATCAAATGGAGCATTTAACATACTCTGATTTTGTTTCTGCTCCGAGGCCTCTTCCTCACCTTCTTTACAAACTGATGTCCATGCTGCACAACAAATTTGTACATTATAACAATGAAACATTCACGTATTGATTATTTCTATTACTTCAAGCAAAATACAACAAATTAAGCATGCATATAATATTCAAAACTAAATAAATGAGAAATTAAGATTACGTACTATCGTGTATATATCTAATGATTTCTTCATGTTGTGGTGTGATGGCTTCTTGTTGTGCTCTAAAAGAATGTGACTTTTTACCATTTACAGGTTGGAAGACTGGTTTAGGAAGGCTGAAATGCAACAAAATCAAAAGATAACATTAGTTATTGAACTGATAACACTTTTAAGGAAGAAAAAGGTTAAACACACTATACTAAATTAAAGCAAACAAACAAACAAATAATTTATAAACCACTACTACAGTGCATTTTGAAGTCATATATGGTGAAACTTCTTAAATATATGCCCACCTTAGAATATCACCGTTGTCTTCTTGATTCTTTTTCAGGTCTCTTAAATTGTCAAGATTTTGAGAAATACCTGAAGAATATAAAAGTTATAAACATTTTAAAAAACATTCAAAAGGAAAAAGTTTAGTTAAATGAAAGGAAAAACCCTTCTAACCTCTCCTCGTTTTGGCTACGATTTTGCTGGGGCCTTTGGAAACAGTGTACATTTTACGGTCAGAATAATTTTAATAATGACACTTATCACTTAACTAAATAATGAAAAATAATAATTAATCGTTCTTGCGATTATTTCAAAAGAACCGGTAATCTGGCCAGGGGTTCGTTCCTGAATATTTCTAAAATCAACTCAAGCTAAGCTAACCTTTCTGATGCAACCTTTACTTATTACGTAACCTTCCGCCAGCAATGTTTTAACATTTCGTTTTAAATATAATCTTTTAAGTTGCAGGATATTTCCTATTTTGGATTGTATAACTAAGCTTCTTTGATAGTTGTGAAAAATCAGAACTTTGTAACAGTAAAACAAAGAAAATATGTTAAGATCTATTTGAATCAACTATTATTAGTAAATCATTATAATTAGAGAAATACTTAGTTTTGCATTGAGCTCTGTTTCTTATTATTGTTGTGGTTATTATGATTATAATACAGATTGCTCATAGAAATTTAATAAAGAATTGTTGAATAGTCCATACTTAATTTTTTACTACAAAAATAAATAGACTTTTTTTCACCATCTCACTTTGATTTAAATTCATCAACAATAGAAGGTTGCAAAGAATTACTTAATGTGTTCCAGTTCTTCTTGGGATAATTTTATTAGGACTACATATTAATAATTTACTTGTAGCCAATCTCTTTTAAGCTCTACGTAACAATAGGATCTTTTTCACCCAGCTTAGAAATATACAAGGACGTTGGTTGTACATTTTTTTTCTTTCCAGCACGCCCAGGACCAGAAATCAAGGAATCATATATTTTTCAACACAACTTCTGATATGTCAATAATTTAAGGTTGAGCATGAACCAGAAACTAAGGATAGACCCAAGTTTCGTGATAAACCAAAATTCGAACATGCGCTAGAAGTATCAGAATCAATCTCAAAGCGAAAGTGCGAATAAACTTAATTTGGCGTCATATATCACTCAACAATTATTTTAGAGATGTAACCCGGTTTCCGAAAAAACTTTACGGTGCATTTGATTAATTCTTTGAATGTTTAAAAAAAAATTAAAGAATCTTCTTAAATAACCTGGTTGATTTCAGTCTTCTAGACCATAGCTCGGCAAACGATGTTTGACCCGATATAATCACTTTCTTAACTACAAGCTATGTATGTATAAGCATTTTGGTCTGAAAAAATGCAAAAGAATGCATACAACTTTTGGTGCCTGTACATAAAAGAATTTCATGGTATCACCTGTAGCAGAGTGGCTAGCATAGCAGCCTTCCATGCCAAATGTCACGGGTTCAAACCCGCACGTGATCCTAGGATTTTTTTAATAGGAGTAAAATATCCTTATCTATACCATCCTTCTGAGGGGACGTAAAAAGATGGTCCTGAGCCTGTGCGATGTCAGGTACACGTTAAAGATCCCTATCCTAATAAAACCTGGATAGGCAAAATTTAGGACTCCCACTGTAGCATCGTCCGATTAGCCACAGTAGCATAAAGTGACTTAAATAAATAAACAAACAAAGAACTTCATAAACATTTAGTAAGTAAATATGTAAATATACTAAAAGTTCTATGCATTCTATAATATATATATATTATATATATATATATATATATATATATATATTAGCTGACCCGGCAAACGGTGTTCTGCCATATAAATTATTTATAGAATATTTTGGTGGTTAAATACAAAATAACGAATGAATTGTAATTTTGTGTTGTTGGGGCTGATATAATAGTATATAAGTTGAAAGTTTAAAATTATTTCTGAACATTATGCATACAAATTTTATGTTGTTACAGTATCAAATCTAAACCATATCTTTCCTACAAAAATGAATAAACTTTTTGTCTAAATCAAGAGAAAGCCGTGTGTTGCCCGCACCATATTTTTGTAATACGGACGACAGTTAAATTATTTGGATATTTTTCTCACAAAAATACCAAAATCGTGATAAAATAATGCAAGGGAGGAGAAAAAAGGGTGAAAATCCTGTATAGGGAGACACCAAAATCCAACCTTGCTATATGAAACATAGTTTAGGACAGATTATTATACCTGAATAAAAAATTTCATAAAAATAGGTGAAGCCGTTTCGGAAGAGTACGACCACAAATACAGTGACACGAGTTATATATAATATATATATATATATACTACTGCTGCGGGGTATATGGTGGCCTCTCGAATGTGCTCGAGGACAGGCTAAAGCGAATTATGAATACATTTTTAAGATTTGTCCTTGGCACACCGAAGAGGTCTCATGTGACCCATTTATACAGTGAGTTAAAGTGGCTCCTTCCCTCAAACCGTAGACAATATTTCCTAGAACCATACCTTTACCAAACCATCAACTTCCAGCTACCTCCCTATACCCACAGACTTCTGCAATTTAAATCGTCAGTCCGCTCCCTCCAAAAAAGATCGCGCCATTCTGACCTTTATATGCCTGCCCACAGAACAACAAGTTTTGATCATTCCTTTCTTGTCAGCTCAATTACTCTCTGGAATTCCCTACCTACTCATATCCGCCATGCTTCTTCCCTACCATCATTCAAGACCCTGCTGTTCGAGTACCTATTGTCATCTTAAACAAACAAGCGTGATATTTCAAATCAAATATCTATTAAAAAAGAAAATTTATTATTTATTGTTCATGTTTCTGCATGGATCAATTATTATGAATCAGTTTCAATGTTAAGTTTTGTTCAACATATCAGAAGTTATTTATTTATTTTACTTTTATAGTTATTTTACTCTTTTGTTTTATTTATCCTACTTTTCTTCTTAAAGCTTTGTAAATTAGAATTAATTATAATCCTTTAGACTTATAGCCAGACATATTGTATATATTAATTGTACATATCATATTGTTCTTAAGGGATCCAGTTCCCAGAATAAACATTATTTTTCTATTCTATTCTATTCTATATATTTTAAATATCATCTGATATAAATGCTTACCAAATGTAAAATGAAAAAACACTCATCAGCTAATTTACTAATACCAATTAGCTTTAAAAAAATATAAATAAAATAACCATATGACCACCATGGAAATGCATTTTATAGACGTCGGTGATAATAGATCGCCAAAATACCGCCTAATAGGAAATGTAAACCAGGATTGCTGGTACCATTGATGGATGAGAGCTCCTGGAATCCCTTCATCAGAGGATCTCTGTACTTTATAGGGCTAGGCTACTCCTTCCTCGGTGTAGCCATTGTGATGGATATCTTCATGTCTTCCATAGAGTACATCATCAGCAGGAGGAAGAAGATTTATTGTGAGTAGAATAAAGTACTAGTGATTTTAACAAAACCTTATTGGCAAGTCATCTAATATTCTAGTTTCTTACTTTGGCCTTCCAGTTGCTTAGGTTAATTCGACTTACTACTACGTTTCTTTTAATACATACATTACATTAAACTCAATAATTTGTGAGACCTGCTTTGTTCAGAGTACATTTTGAATTACAACACTTCAAAAGCGGAGACAGATTTTGGAACTGGTTTTGTGCTATTAAATCAACTAACCTAAATAATCTTTTTCACCAAATAATCCTAAAATCCATTTTAATATTTAGCAGCTTTTACAATTCCCATATTTTGTCTTCATGTAGCCTACCACACTTCTATTACGGAAGGTTAATATATTCAGTGAACTTCAAAATGAAATTTGATTCTAATAGATTACATTCTCTGTGACTTTAGATTTACTTCCATTTCTTGCTGGTCAAATTAGTAACAATGATTGATTTTCGGTATTGCTTTGTTACAACCTTGAAGAATTTTTACTGCGATAACCTCATTCTACGTCACCACAAACTTTCTGTATTTTTGATATTATCTCGCCCTCCTTCATGTATTTATCTCTCGAATACATTATCTCAATATCCGGGAGTCTATCTTACCTCGAAACTGCTACTTAACTGTTTGAAGCTATGTACTTTCCATATAGTTTTCCTATTTTAGTTGGTCTTTCAAAAGTAAGATCTACTTTTTTTTTTATTCAACTTGTTCTCAAGAGAAGTATTATCTTTCCATTGTTGGAAGGCAGTGATCACGAAGACACAAGCACCGTGGCCCACTTCTATACTTTTCCCTCGAGTATCTTTGTGTTTACTTATGTGGTTACTGTACACGATTCTTTCTTTAACACGTTCACGCCAGTGGGACCCATCGGTGGGTCACATTTGACTTCCGTGGGTGGTGTGACCCACTAGTGGGTCACGATTAACTATCTCGTGAGGCAACATTCTTCTGAGGTGCATCACTTGTATTCAGAAAATAAGTCGTTAATAATAATAATAATGATAGGCTAACCGAAGGTTCGATGCCGATATCACCAAATTCCGCTATTTTAAGCCTAATTAAGCCCATGCCCCTAAGATCCGTTGTTCATCCTTCAAGGTAAGCGGCCACGTTTCACATCCGTAAAGGATCGTGGGAAGGAAAATCTATCTATTTATATATATATATATATAAATCTGGTGCGGGCAACACACAACTTTTACTTACCTACGTTTTAAAAATCGATTAAAGAATTTTCAAATACAGTTAGAAATAAATATGAGTGAAACCATTAAAGAATTAATTAAATTGAATTAATATAGAAACATGTGTTTTATTAAGAACTCTATTATATTGTTATCTAAAATAATCAGTTGGTTTTATCAGCTTTTTATCAATCTTTATTAAGTTTTACAAGCTTGTGTATTAGATAATATGTTTCCTAAAATCGTTCTCTTTCCAACGGTATATTATACGTCTATATTACTATTCTTATGTTCAAAAAAAAAAAAAAGAATTGCATTAAAAAAATGTTTTTTCAGTTTTCTCCTTTAGTTGTTTATCAAATTCGCTCAACTTGCATATTTAGTTGTTAATTATCAATGGTTACAAGATAATATAGTTATTTTTATAGAATCTACAAAATTAAAGGTACTTCAGGGGAAGAAAGTCTACATGACGTTTAAGACTATTAAATTTTATATGGGTATAACATTTTTTGTTAAAAGTTTTATCAAAATCGTCGGAACCGTTTTTTGAGAAAATCAAAAAAAGTGCAAAATCCATGGTATAAAGTAGCTCTTCTGAGAAGCTCGTTTTGATAAAAAAGATTTTGTATCGTCTCGGGCGTATATTTGTCTTAAATATGAAATTTCAGTCTCATAGGACTTACCGTTTCCGCCCAGGAGTTACCACACACGGACACACACACACACACATATTAGTAATAAATTACATATTACTATTCGTTTCCAGAAGAATTATAAGTACTCATATGAATGACAATCAAATTCCTAACCACCTGGAAGCAAAATCATCTTAATTAAATTAATTAGCAAAGATACTATTCTAATTTATAAGAAATATATTTAAGAATATTGAGCATTGTATCCATGTTTTGTATGTTGGTTCTCGTAGACACATGTTAAATTATTATTAGTTGTTTAAAAATAATTCGAAGTGTTAATCTTTCGTTAAAAAATCTGGTGCGCGCAAAACACGACTTTCACTTATCTCCGTTATTTATATCAATTAAAGAATTTTTAAACAAATTTAGAAACAAAAATAAATTGTTGAAGAATTATTTACATTAAATTTTTATAGAAACATGTGTTTTATTAAAAAATCTATTATATTATTATCTAAAACAATTACTTATTTTATCGTCTTTTTATCAGTCCCTTTTGTTAAATATCGATTGTATATGTAAAGATAGTTGTGGCACTGAACTTCCACCTAGGTGTACAGCAGCCCAACAACAAACAGTACAGTCCAGTTGGTAGCGTCCCCTGCGCCATGTTGTTTGTATATATAGCAGTAATAAACAAGCTGTCTAGTACAAGGTTCTTTTATTCCACTGCCTAATACTCTATAACTTTAATAGGTTATGGGCCCAGAGTATTTTTGTGCAGAGCATAGTATTTGTGTATAGTGTCAACGCGTAGTCGCGAAGTGATATTATTTTATTAGTGATTTTTGTTTACCGGTACTATGGCGTCAGTTACTACATCAGAAGTATCATTTAAAGCACAGAGTGGTTGCTTTATATGTGGGGATAAAAGACATTTCAAGGCACAGTGTCCCAAAAATAAGCAGAACCGTGGAAGTAAATCCTTTAATAGAAGCTTTCGTGGGAAAAGAAGAGGAACAATCCAGGGTAATTCAGCAGATGTAGATGAAGAAGTTGTAATGGTGGCCCTAAATTGTGGTAATATTAAACTATCATCTAACAATGTGTTCTTAGTTGATTCAGGTGCGAGTAACCATCTTTTTAAGGCAGAATTGGAACCCCTTTTGTCAAATGTTTCTAATCTTAATCATGATGTTGCTATACATATAGCTAATGGTGATAAGATGTTTACTAGAAAAGAAGGTACCCTAAGAGTAACCTCTCAAGGTAGGATTGTAAACATTAAAGGTTTAATAGTTCCGGGGTTAAAACATAATTTATTATCAGTGAGTGCAGTTACCTCAAAAGGCTTAAAAGTGATTACAGATTCTAAGGAGATGAAAATCTGTGGAAGAAATTTTAAGCTGAGTTGTCCACGAGTGAATGGATTGTACATATTTACGTTTGATGAACCCAGTGATAATCAAGTCAAGTGCAACATTTCAAGTGCTACGGATGGAGATCTATGGCATAAACGGCTAGGACATTTGAATCGGCATGGACTCAAAAGTTTAGGATTACCCTATAGTGACAAGAAGTGTTCGGCATGCATTGAAGGTAAAGCTACTAGACAACCCTTTTCAAATAATAGGAAACGCACATCAAAGGTGGGTGAATTAATTCACTCTGATATATGTGGTCCTTTCAATCCTGAATCAGTTGAAGGACATAGGTATATGCAGGTGATTTTGGATGACTTCACTCATTTTGTGCATGTCAAACTTCTCCATATGAAGAGCGAAGCTGAAACAAACCTGATGGATTATATAGCGGAACTAGAAAGGCAGCAGGGTGTCCCAGTGAAAAGGCTACGTTTAGATAATGGAGGTGAATTTACGTCTAAATTTTTTCAAAAATATTGTTCAGATAAAGGTATAAAATTAGAATATTCTTTGCCATATAGCCCTCAAATGAACGGAAAGAGCGAAAGAATGAATAGGACACTATTAGATATGATGCGTACTAAGGTATCAGATTCCGGCATCCCAAAGTTCTTGTGGGGGGAAGCAGCTCGATGTTCTGCTTATGAACTGAATAGGTCACCTACTTCAGCCTTAAGTAAAGGTGAAACTCCCTCATTAATATGGAATGGCAGAAATGATCTGTCTAAACTTCGAATATTTGGTTGCCGAGCATGGCCTACCATTCTTCCTAAAGGTTCCAAATTGGATCCCAGAAGCAAGGAGGGGGTGATGGTTGGTTATTGTGGTGGTGGGTATAGGATTTGGTTGCCAGATGAGCAGAAAGTTATTAGATCTAGAGATGTGATATTCGAGGAGAGCCAAATGCCCTATAAAGAAGTTAAAAATGTACCTATTGTCTATCATAATAGTGGTGGAAGCTATGAAGAGGGAAGGAAAAATGGTGAAGAGAATAACACTAATATTTCAGAGCAGCCAGAAGATACTTCTAGACCTCAGAATGATTGTAATCCAGAGCAGTCAGAAAACCCTTCAAGACTTCAGAATGAAGAATCCAATCCAGAGCATTCAGAAGAAACTTCTAGACCTCAGAGAAACCGGTCAAAACCTCATTTCCTAAATGATTATGAGTTATATAATGCATACTGTATGGTAAGCCGATCAGATGGAGTTCCATCATCTTATGAGGATGCTAATAAAAAGGAGGAATGGCAGGAAGCCATTATTAAAGAATTAAAAGCTCATGAGAAGATGAACACTTGGTCTGAAGAGGAAGCACTGAATGGAAGTGTCCCAATCACAACTAAATGGGTTTTCACAGTGAAGGAAGATGGAATCAAAAAGGCCAGATTGGTAGCAAGAGGGTTTGAAGAACAAACTCAAGGTGATTGTGTATTTAATTACTCGCCAGTTTGCCGAATGGATACTGTAAGAACTCTGTTGTCATTTGCATGCCAAAACGATTGGAGTATTAGACAAGTTGATGTGCCAACAGCCTTTCTCAATGGCTCACTGGACTATCCTGTGTTTATAAAACCACCTAAAGGTGTAAGTTGTTCTACAAAAACTCTGAGACTAAATAGGCCACTTTATGGACTTAAGAAAGCACCGAAGTATTGGAATGAAAGATTTAATTCTTTTATGTTAAAATTGGGATTTAAGAGATCCCAATATGATTTATGCCTTTACTACAAGAGTAGGGTATTCTTTGTTCTTTTTGTGGATGATGGCCTAATTACAGGGGATGAAAAGGCTATTGAAGAATTAGTGAACAATTTAAAAGGAGAGTTCAGCATTAAAGAAATGAAGGCTTCTCAATTTTTAGGGATGAAGATTGAAAGGCAAGAAAAGAATATAAGGGTTACACAAACCCGCTTTATTGATAAACTCCTTGAAGATTATAATATGCTAGAGTGCAGGAAGGTATCAACCCCCATGGAGGTTGGATTTAAGCTTAACGCTGATAGTCCACCTTTAGATGAAAATATACCATACAGGAGCTTGGTATGTGGACTTATGTATCTAAGCACAACAACTCGACCGGATTTATCATTCCCAATTAGCTATTTATCTAGATGTTTAGATAAAGCTACTCAGCAGTCTTGGAAAGCTGCAAAACGAATACTCAGATATCTCAAAGAAACTAGAGATATGGGTCTTACTTTCAAACCAAGTGAGAACCTAGGACTTATTGGTTATTCAGATGCTGACTGGGCAGGTGACATAGAAACACGAAAGAGTGTAAGTGGCTTTGCAGCATTCTGCGGAAGCAATCCCATAGCTTGGCATTCAAGAAAGCAAGCATGTGTGGCTCTGTCAACGATGGAAGCGGAGTACATTGCAGCAGGAATGGCATCACAGGAAATTGTGAGTTTAAGTGGAATAATTAGTGAGTTCAGTGGTGAAACAGTAAGTGGAAAACTGTTGGTGGATAACACTAGTGCTATAGCTTTAATAAAGAATTGTGAAAACTCTAAACGAGCAAAGCACATTGATATAAAATTCCATTTTGTTAAAGATCTTATTTCCAAAGAAATAATATCTGTGGAACACATCAATTCTGACCGCAATGTGGCAGATTTGTTCACAAAACCACTTGCGTTTGATAAGTTTCAAATGTTTCGGAAGGCTTTAATTAATTAATATATTAATGTCATGTATATATATTGTGCTAAAATTGTTGTACAGAATTTTGTAATAGTATAATATTTTACTTGCTTTGTTGTATAGAATTTTTTAATAGAATAATATTTTTACTTGTTTTGTGGTGTAGAATTATGTAGTAGAATAATATTTTTACTTGTTTTGTATGTGAGATACAATTGAATATTTACTTGTGTATGTATATATTTGAAAACATTCAATTGAAGGGGTGTGTTAAATATCCATTGTATATGTAAAGATAGTTGTGGCACTGAACTTCCACCTAGGTGTACAGCAGCCCAACAACAAACAGTACAGTCCAGTTGGTAGCGTCCCCTGCGCCATGTTGTTTGTATATATAGCAGTAATAAACAAGCTGTCTAGTACAAGGTTCTTTTATTCCACTGCCTAATACTCTATAACTTTAATACCTTTAACTTTTAAAAGCTTGTGTATGAGATAATATTTTTTCTAAAATCTTTAGCTTTCCAACGGTGTATCATACATGTATATTACTGTTCTTATGTTCAGAAACGAAAAATTGCAATAAAAAAATATTTGTTCTGTTTTCTCCATTAGTTGGGTATCGAATTAATTCAATTTATACATTTACCTGTTTTTCATCAGTGGTAACAAGATAATATAGTTATTTTTATAAAACCAACAAAATTAAAGGTAGTTTAGAAGAAGAACATTTAAAATATCGGCATTTAAGCTCTGTCAGACTAGTTTTATCAGAATAAAACCTACTTGATGTTAAAGCCCATTAAATTTTACATCGGTATAACAAGTTTAAACAAAATCGTCGGAACTGTTTTCGAGAAAATCGAAAAAAGGTGCATGATGCATGGTATAAAGTGGCTCTTCTGGTAAGCTGATATCGATGAAAAAGATTTTGTAACATCTCGGGTTTATAAATTTTAGTTTCATGGGACTTACTAACCGTTTCCGCCCGGGAGTTACCTCACACACACACACACATACACAGACCTTTTTGCGGGACTTGGTTATTTGGACTCAGGGGACCAAATATATCAACTACAAACAAACAAATATATCGGCAATAAAAGGGCTTTTTTAAGAAACCTAAAACCACGTTTTTTTTTTCTGAAGAAAGGCTTCATCTTTAATTGAAGAAAATACGCGTCTAAGTTGCAAAGGAGTTATGATGATATACAACGGTTATGTTTAAAAGATAAAACGATGTCATTGAATGAATAATTTGGATGTGGCTACTTGGTACTGGTATGTAATTCTAACATTGAGTAAATACAATTGATATCTGACATGAAATAATAATCTTTTATTTATCATAAACAGTGTAGTTCATTACTATTCACCTATATTTCTTTTATGTAACCTCATTCAACATAGTCACTATCAACATCTTTCGTAATTTGTAGCAATTTTAATTTAAACCAAACCGCAAACAAAGATAAAGAAGTGTAGTTTTTGTTCTATTTTTTCAATGTGTCTCGATATTAGAAACAAGATATTTATAGTTAGATTAATTATAGTAATAGTAATACAACCTGGAAAAGACGGTTTTGCAAAAACATCCAGAAATATTTCTATATAATTTAAATTTTATTCAGCCATGAGAGAAGATTTAGAGGAGAAGCTGCAGATCAAGGTATGGGACGACGTTGTTGCCAACCTCACCCTCCTCTGCTTGGGAACATCAGCTCCTGAAGTGTTCCTTTCGATCATCGAAGTCATCGGCCACCATTTCGAGGCGGGTTACATCGGCCCTGGTTCGATCGTCGGTTCTGCTGCGGTCAACCTCCTCATCATTGCCTTTTGTAACATAATCCTTGACGTCGGAGAAGTAAAAGTCGTGCGAAAGTACGGGGTAATATTAACACTTGGCATACTTTTCAGTGGCATAGTACTATTTTTATAATTTGATTTATCATGATTATTTATTGCAACTAAAACAATGATATGTATTAAGTGAATTTGAAGATCACCAATGATTAGGTCTTTAATTAAAATAAAAAAGTATTCATATATATATATATATATATAATATATATATATATATATATATATATATATATGTATTGAAGATCCTTGTATGTTTGTAAGAGACAAACATTTAGTCTTAAGATTATAGCAGAAATGCGGCCAGCTTCTTCAGCTTTGTATTCTGAAACGGAAGAAGCCGATAGCAATCTGGTGAAACGTTGTCAAACAAATTAAAGACATGGTCGAAAATAGAAAACGAAAGTAAAGAGAGCAATGATGTAGTCGATGAAAGCCATTTAATTTTACATTTAAATAACGTGGTTGATGTTGATTGTATTTTTGTAGAAAACTGTAAGAATATGTGTATCCAATGCTATAGGGAGCTAATGACAGTGTGGCTAGTGCATTAGTCTGCCACGCCAAAGGTTATGAGTACAAATCCCAGTGCCGGGAGAAAATTTTTTAAACATATAAATAAATGGAGACTCACTTATAACCTCTCCCTGGGTATGTGAGATCCGTCGGCCATCTAGTTTCCACTCACAAAAATAGGCTCGTGGATCAGCATAGCAGCCTTTTATGCTGAAGGCAGCAGATTTTAACCGAACAGATGGCCCTTGCAGTTTTTAGTGGGAGGAAAAAATCCTAAGTCATGCTGTCCTTAGGTTAGGGCGTACAAAGGATGTACAGTTCTAGTTAAAAATCCTATCATAATCCTATCACCAGGGAGCTTACTGCCCTATCATTTAAATACATATGAAGACAAAAGTTATGTGGGGCATTTTATGTGCTCATTAAACAACTTTTGTTTTCAGGTCTTCTGCTTGACGGGAGTTTTCAGCGTATTCTCTTTCTTGTGGATCTACATTATCTTGGAGGTATCATCGAGAGGAGTCGTGGAGCTATGGGAGGCCTGTCTTACTTTAGCATTTTACCCACTACTCGTTGTAGGAGCTTATTTTTTAAACAAGAAAGTTCAAATAAAGACACCTTTTATACACTACTGGAGAGGAGACGAAGGTATCTACAAGAAATTCCTTAGAATAATTTAAAAATACATAATTAAGTTATTCAGCTCACCAGAAATGCATTAGTTAACATATTTAAAGAAATCAGAGGTTAACTTAGGGTACATGAAGTATAATATATGATCTTTTTTTTTTTAATGCCAATCCATCATAAAAAGAATGAATGATAAAACAATAAAAAAAACGTAAAGAATTATTGCAGCATAATTGCTGGAGACACTCTGATTCAGTAAACAAATATTCTTCATTGTATGAGTCAGCTGTGGTGTAGTGGATAGCATGACTGCCTTTTAGGATTTCCATTGATGTATCGTTTGATTGGCCATAGCAACATGACTTATCGTCAAACTAATACAAAAGAAAAATATATTCTTTATTGTATTTATATTGAAATGTGTATTAAATGTAGATTAGTTTTGATGAATTGAGATGGACAGGTGAGAAGGAGATCGCTGAAGCGACGTTCTTTAAAGACGGCGTATTGGACAAACAAAGTCTCCTTTGGTTCTTGAAGGAGATTAAGAACTACCCTGGCATTACGACGAAGGATGCGGCCGTACTCGCTGCAGCTAAGTATGTTAGTCTTTAAAATTAGGTTTAATTGATTTTTTACCATCCTTCATTTATAATAAAAACTAGCTCAATAAGTTAATCTTTATATTAGGTAGTTATTTAAAGGGGATGGTTCATTGGGTAGGGCCTCTCCATGTCTTGGATTGAAGCATCTGGAATAATTATCTACTCTTTTTTTTGTTCACTTCTGCCTCGCCTTTATAGGCTATAAGGAGGTATCTCGGGCCATGTTGTGAGGGCGAAAAATTACTGCCGAGTAATTAAAAGCCCCCAGGTACCAAGACGCGAACTCGATAATATTTTATCTTTTTATGATTCAGTTATCAGGTAGGTTCGCACGTTCACATGCGTTAACCCGCACTGCCACTCATCCTCCCACTTTCTACTCTTTTATGTTAACGTGGATTGAAGACATTGGACATTAATTATGTACACATTGTAACATTGCAACCTTCCTCAACAAGATCATTTCGACCTCGTAGTCGAATTATATTTCTTGGTGAATTATTTAAATAAGTACTAATTGAATTAATGAATTATAAAATCCATTAAAAAAATTAATGAATAATAAAATCCATTAAAAAAAATTAATGAATAATAAAATCCATTAAAAAAAAAGTGATACTACAAATAGATAAAACAAAAGTTAAACTAATAAAAGGAAATAAAGAAAGAAAAATAAATAATCGCATAAAATGTAAAAATCAATTTTAGAGGGGAGACGCATTTTTTATCAATCCTATTTCCACCGTTTCCCAAAGTAACCGCGACATCTCGTGGGATTCCTTTTTGGCCAAATTGTCCGATTTAGAAGGTACACTCTTTGAAAATATGAACTATTTTCAAGATTTCTCTTCGACGAAGGCATCTTGATGGCAATGTTTTCGATATTACGTGGCCATGTGTTAACCTTGTGCGTCCGAACTCAGTCGGTATAGGACCACACTCTTCTTTAACGTAAGTTGAGGCTTTAACTGCTTCTTATATTGATGTTTATATATGGGAATATATTTATATATAAGCTTGCTTGAATAGCTGTTGTTCCACGTCTTAACCCTTTTCTTATATAAGTTTTCGAGGGATCACTTGTAGCTGGGTGGCTAGCGTAACAGCCTCCCATGCCAAAGGTCACGGGTTCAAATCCGCAGGTAGTCCTAGGATTTTTTAATGGGAGTAAAAAATCCTTAGTTACGCCGTCATTCGGAGGGGACGTTAAAAGGTGGTCCCGAGCCTGTGCGATGTCAGGTACTCGTTAAAGATCCTATTCTAATAAAACCTGGATAGGCAAAATTTAGGACTCCCACTGTAGCATCGTCCGATTAGCCATAGTAGCATAAAGTGACGTTAAATAAATAAATTAAAAAAAAATATATAAGTTTTCTATTAAAGGGCGCGCTAGATCTGATGGTATCAGAAGTGACCGCCAGAGAAAGGACATCTTTGGTAGCCTAATCTGCCATTCCAATGCCTATTATCCTGATGTAACCTGATATCCACAACTAATAGATTCTTTTTCCAGCATCATCCATTGATTCACTTAATTCTAGAATTCTTAAAATTGCTAGATGGCAGTAACAGCACATTATATAAGTAAATCCTGAATGAAATACCCTTCATGGGTTTAGTGGTAGTTTTGTTTTCCACCCTAAATTGCTCCTTTTGGTTACTGATTAGATGACTACTTTTACCCCTTCGCTAATTGAGCTCATCATCATTCATCGCGCTACAACACCAGAGTCAAGGCCTCCTGCAGCTTGACTCGCCAGTCTTCTCTGTTGGTGCCACTGCTCTGAAGTTGCAGATTCTCAAGAAGGATCTAGCATCCGCTGCCATCCCGTCAATCGATCGGAGCCGAGGTCTTCCTACTCTCCTTGTTCCATAAATCTTTTCGTCTAGGACCATCCTAGGAATCTAAACCATTCAACTTAGGACTTTCGCAGCGAAGCCGGCCTACTTTGATCAACCTAATATTGCCTGAGTTTTTGTAAAGCATTGTTAGCTCGGCATTCAACTTATACTCCAGATTCTATTGATGCAAACTTAAACGAAAGGCATCCAGTAAAGTAGGTAACTGAGCTCAGTTACATTATAATTTATACTTTAAATTACTATTCTACTTTTAGATTACTATGGAATCTGTTACTGATAAATTTGGTAATAATAAATTGTAGGTTGGTGGAATCAGAGCCACACTCATTACTTTGGTACAGGAATGGGCGGTATAAGAACTCTGTCTTCAGGAAAGCCACTCCAACAAAGGTTGGATAAGCATTTAAAAGAGGTGATTAAAACTAACTTTATTTAAAATATGTCGAAAGTTATGAAATATAATGAAATTCGGATTTTTTTATTATTTTAGGTTTTAAAAGTCGCGATGGAGGCCAAAGTTGGGCGAGAATCATCGGTGCTAAATGTCAGGTTTTCCACAATGACAGACACCAACACAGCAATAGTGGAGTTCGCTTCGGCTACAGTCGCTGTTACAGAAAATGTTGGAACATTCCCAGTGTTTCTAAATCGGACTGGTAACATTTATTCTGCAGTGGCAGTGAGGTTTGCAACAATTAGTTTTTTTTAACTGAGGGAAAAAAAATTGTATATAACATATGTTTAAGTTTGCATCCTTTTAATTCAAAGATCGACCTCAATAATCACGTAGATTGAGACAATATAAATTGTGCCGTGTAAAAGATACACTAAAATTATGTACTGATACAACTATAATTATGACAATAAATTTTACGACTTCTGAACCATGTATCTGTATCCAACTTCAGGAAAATATCTGGAAGTTTTTATCGAGCTTTGTGTTCTCTGACATAAGGCGAAATATGAACATTGCATAGAAATTGATTTGACTTAGATTGTCTAAATTCATGTTCACAAGCACAAGCCGACTTACTATGAGTGCACTTGGAGGTATAAACTCAAAACTTATTGAAAATGTCGTAAATTCTTTAATTTCCAAAGGGAAAATAGCGCAGACCCTTAGAAATTAATGACAAGACTCCTTGTCCGCTAAATTAACTTCTCTAAAGATTGTAATCGTTAAAGATTCCGCCTAACGGGTGTTTATAAAGAAAATAAATGCATACCACTAACAAACATCAGTAGAATTACATGTCTAAGTGGTACTTGATACTTTTCAAAGGTTGTGAAAAAAAAAAAACCGATGTCTCTTTACAAAGTTAGTATTTATTTTCAAAAAGTACATTCTAATATATTTATTTTAGTTGGTTTTAAAAATAACATCTTTCAAGTATACAGCGCTATTGAGGAGTCCGAAAATTCTTGATCGCTGCACTAATCATATCTGGTTGAGCGGAGTTGACTAATTTAAAGCGTCCTCTATATGGGTGTTCTAGATTGGTTTGGATGGCGTAATTTAAACAGATCCAATTAGCGTAACAAAGAACTATTTGAGATTATTGCAATTTATATATATTAATGGTGTCTCTTAAATGATAATGATGAAAAATGTATGAATAGTAATACAGTTCATGTCAATTCGACCGCTGTTAACTATCACAAACCACTGTAGCTAATACCATTGTAAGATATTGACGAATATATATTATAATTATAATTATATACTTTAAACTACGAATGAAATTTGATGAGAAAAAAGACCAGAGCTGGAACTGGCAAACCTTAAAAGAATATTGTTCCACCTGGATACCAGAAAACCTCATAAGCTTGGTAGATCATTAACTATAGGAATTGGGATAGGAAGTAACACCACATTCCTTATGCAGTCCACTCCTATGCAACATATTTAAATTTGGTAGCTAAATTGCAATAGATTCTTCTTTCTTTTAACCCATTCTAGACGACGATTTTTTTCGAACCCGATTCTCAGGAGCAAATTGTTTTATTTGTATTGTTCATTTTTTATTTAAAAACATGTTTACTATGGAAATCACCCACTTTGTGAGTGAATTAACATAAAATAAATCATTGCACACCGGGTGTGCAACTCGCTATTCGGAAATTTTTTATTGCAAGGAGCGGATTAAACACCATGTGAGTAATGTAAGGTAAAATGAAAATGCATCATTAAAAAATCTATAAACATTTATTCCAAAAATAGATGGATAATATAAAATCGTTATTTTGTCTTCAGTAATAAAGAACAAAATATAATGCAAAGACAATTTTTAAAAAGTAAAAAAAAAAAAAAATAAGTCGAATCAAGAAAAAAATAACGAAAAATAAATTTTTAGAAAAATTTCTGAAGGTAATAAAATACAGTAATGTATAGCGCTACATAGTATTTTTCATTTAAGAAAGGCTTCAGATATGTTTCTGGTACACAGAAAAACCAATGCCAAATTTTGTTTTCCTGTACTTTACAGATTTTATTAGTTCCAGAAAAATCTTCTTTCTACTGTTATTGCACATACGGTGTGCAGGCTGTTTTATAGTCACGGAAATCCGTTGCACAATTGCTGTGCAATCGCTCTCGAATGGGTTAATCACAAAATAAGTAGAGTTTCAGTGAGAGCCTATCTTAGTTGCGCAAGAGAGAAAGCAAAGGGTCATCGAACGAATTATAAATTATTAATTTAGAAAAAGTCTAAATTACTTTCTCACTTATCCAAACTTTTAAAGTCTCGTTTAATTTGTACTCGATTCTGTGGAGCTAGAAGGTTTGAGGTGAAAGATTAATCTCTTTACTGCCAAGGTAACTGAACTGTACTGAAGTAGCAGATAATTCACCAATCGTGCATGTCGTTTTATTTATTACAGACCGTCTAATTATAAGATGATTTAGTTGTATAGCTTGAGTTGCTGATAGATTAACAATACACCTATTTACCTGTTCAGAGTTCAGTCAATGGACGGGAGAGCAAAACACGGGGAAGATTATGCTCAAGTGAATGATACAATCCATTTCGCAAAACTACAACTAACTGCAGAGGTAATAATAGAATAGTGCAATTTTTTATGTAAATTTGTCATCAACAAAATGATTGGTCAGTAAATCGTGTTAAAGTTACCATTTCCCTTAGATAGAAGTAACAATCATAAACGAGAGGAAGTACGAACCTACTGAAGAGTTCTTCCTACGCCTAACCCCGCTTCACGTCGCAGGTCCTCCCGTGAAGATAGGGCCTCTGTCCATCATGGAGGTCAAGATTATCCACGATGAAAGTGGGTTTTAATATTGTACCATAGTTTCGAAGTACCTTATTCTTAAAATGTTTAAAACATTTCCAAACCTCCAAACTCAAACATAGATCTGTCGCATCCTTCTCTTTATTAATACCAAATGTACATAGCACAGACAGTTAGGGTCAAATCCTGAAGATTTTGTTCTCACAACCATTCTCGTTCAGCGCTATCCACCTAAATCGTTTCCTCCTTCGGTCTTTTGATTTATTTTATTCGACTCAGAGATAACTAAACTAAAAATTATCAAAGATCTTTACTATTGAATAAACACCCAACAAACTTCCATCATATTATACGGAAGAAACCATGGAATAATTTTCTCAAAATCCCGAATATAATTTTATCAATTAGTTTATCTCATGCCCAATCCTTTGTCTTTATTAGAATGTTCACCTTAGTAACTCAGGATTCATATCTTTTTCTTCAATTTTCTGAACTTTATCATGAATATATCCTTTATGAGAATTATATCGCATTACCTTTAATAACTTCAAATATACCATTTATTTCACATGCTTCATACTTCCTTAATATTATCCTACCAAGCTCAGCCTTTCAGTTATTTTTAGTCAACTCCTCTTATATCCAATGATTCTTCTTAAGTACGTAAAAACAAATAATAATAATAAACTAAATAAAAACATTACCATTTAACATTTTTTTTTTTTTTTTATGTAAATTATGGTTAGGGACCAAGTGCAATGGCGCAAATGGAGAAAACGGACTTGGCCGTATCAAACGAGAATCAGTTTACCAATTATTAAGAAAAAAATGCACTTTATTCACGGTATAACGATTGTTTAACTACTTATTACGGTCCATCTTTATCCCATCCAGGACACTTCTGTTACCCGATTCTATGAAGAGTTGGAGTGGCTTTACCCTTCCTACCGTAAGAAGTACTTCTTGTCATCCTTCCTCTTGCAACTTCTCCAATCCCTTCATCTATCTTACGTCTCAGATATATTTTCATTCGCTCCCGCAACAATCTTCAGACCTGTTTAAACGGCACCCATCGAACCGCAGTTTTCTACAGATCTTTTCTAATCCGATCCTCTTCCGTATGGAGTTCTATTGTTTCATCTATTCCTCACTCCCATTCTCTCCGGACTCTTCTATTCAATTCCCAAGTTCCTAAATATAATTTCAAACGTCTATAAAATTAGTATAAAACATATAGTTATATGTTTTATACTATTTAGTTATAATATTTTATTTTGTGTTTCATATGCACATCAATATAACTATATTATTTCATCTTTTCAGCAAAAGTGCAAATCTCTTTTAATTAAAATTTGTGATTAAGATTTGTATATATGTATATATTTTTAGTCTAGTTTTGCTATTATTATAAGAAGTTACATTTAATTTATTAATATTGTTTTTATTTCTATTATTATTTGTTTGTTTTATTTTTTAATATGTTCAATAAAAAGGGGTATCCCATGGTGAGTGGCTAGCGCGCTAGTCTCTCATGCTAAGGGTAGTGAGTTAGAATCTCAGTCCCTGCGGGGCTTTCTATAATTGTAATAAGGATGTAATTAAAGTGGGATTCACTCACAGTCTCTCCCTTGGGTATTTGGGGGCCTGTCAGCCATTGGTGGCCACTCACAAAATTAGGCGTAGGGAGTGATGACCCTACACTACTACATAATGCATCGAGAAACGTGAGTGCTATCTCCCAGAAGATTACACCGCGAGGCCCAGGGCCTACACGGCCTGTCGCACCCTGGAAGAAGATTTAATTTTTACTCTAAGAGACTAAAGTTCTTATTTTTTTAAGTTTGTAATAAAAGGGACTTGTCCCAGAATAAATATACAATTTATTATTATTATAACAACTATAACGATTACTAATGTGAAATCACTAGCACAGAAAACTTTCCTTTCAGGCCCAGGGGTGATTCAGTTTGAGAAAAGGGGATACGTGGTGGATGAGGCCGTGGGAGTGGTCACTTTATACTTGGAGAGGTTCATGGGTGCGGACGGCGATGTGGGGGTCAGCTGGAGGACCGTCGACGACACCGCCATCCACGGCGTGGATTACGATGGCGGTGAAGGGAGAGTCAGGTTCCAGCACGGTGAGGTACCAGTACATTTTCCTATTCCGTAGCTTTAAGCATGGTTGGGTTACAGAGCCTACTGAAAACTAATTCTTCCAACTTAAAGTAAACTAAATGATAGCTACACCAAATTCATATCTCACTTTTTCTCTTTTGCGGTCTTTCCTCAATGGGGCATGGACTACCTGTGTTCCAAACAGTAGGAACCGTGCTCAAGCCATGAACGCAATTATATTATTTTATCACTCCATAAAACGTTTGTTATACTTAACCTGTAAACTTTTGAAACTATCTATGTTCCATAAATAGGTGAGGAGGTTCATTATGATACGGATCATTGATACAATGACGGAGGAGAAAGACGTCCGCTTCAACGTGGACCTCTTCGATCCGGTGGAAGGAGCTGTTCTAGGGGATAACAAGAGGACGACGGTTATAATCACCGATGACGACAGTATAGTTTGTTATAACTTTCCTTGTAGCTTTATTTTTTTAATTTATATATGAAACATTACCGTTTAACATGTATTTTAGAAATGACGGCTGCTTAGACACTTTAATTAAAGCTGAATCACGTAAAAAAAAACCTGTAACTCTACAACCCCTTAAGGGTATTGGGCTAAGTACATATGGAGATTCGAACTGTACCTAGACCAACGGTCGTGCAATAAGATGATTAGGCCTTGATCACGCTCAGCCGCTAGGCCTTATCCTCAATTGAGACGTTGATTTCCTCAAGTAAAGGAGTAAAAGAGTAAAGGACATTTTTTACGATATTGATTTGTTTACATATTTGTATTCTCATCATTTAGATTTTTTTAAATATTCTATTTGATGTTATCTAATGAACTCACAAGTCCTTAATAAACGCGATTTAGAGATGCGTTCATTTTCTAAAAGTACTAATTACGCATTTATTTTCGTTCTAAATCATTCTGAAAAAAATAATTTCATAACTTTAATATGATGTTATTATTATAGTAAAAAAATAATTCTAAATTTTAATGCAAAAAGACACAAATTAGCTAGTTTAATAATATAGTAATTAGAGATTTTTGAGCTTCCTGTAAAATTCCCTAGTATGGATATAGTACCTTTTGGAAAGAAACGTCTCAATTTAGGTACCCTCTTAAAATAACTGGGTCTGCCCCAGAAGGATCTCCGTACCTTAGGGTTGCCCCTGGCTGAATTAACAGAATAAATAATATTCTGTCATATCCGGGATTCGACACCAAGACCCGGAGAACAGTAGACAAGTGCTCTGTCCACTAGACCACACCGCTTCCACTAATCGCGTAAAAAACAAAATAAATATTATATTCCAATTTCTTGTGCTTAAAGTTGTGAATTGGTTATATAATATATAAAAAGTAAAGTAGTTCATACATATTATGTATGAAGTGGTTTACTTTGTGTTCTTTTGTTTTTGGTTTATTATTTTCAATAATCGACCTTTGTAATCGACCAAAAAAATTACCCCTGCTCAAAATTTGAGAACTTACGTTTCAAGATGCGTAGAATCCGACTAGCGAATAAAAACAAATCCGTTCCTCCTAATAAATAAATGAATAAATACCAAAACATTTTGGAACAAATGAAAAAAGAATCATTGAGTCACAACTAGCTTAGATATTGCGTTTTGAAATCAGTGGTAGTGTTATGACATGATGCTTTGAATTAGTGCTTTCCATATTACTTAATTGCCTCTCAACAGCCATATAAACAGTTATACCCTAATATTGTTATTTGGAAATAATAAACCATTGTGTAATAATTTGCAGCGTTTTCTGTTTTATTTGAATGTTCAATGTTCCATTTTTAGTATATATGAAAACCCTCTTCCCACCCGTAAGCTTCTCGTCATCGCATTAATATTCCCCCACTTCGATTATTGCTGTGTGGTATATGGTGGCCTCCCAAAGGTGCTCGAAGACAGACTCAAGCGTATCATGAACATGTTCATAAGATTTATCTTCGGCACCTCGAAGAGGTCTTCAGTGACCCACTTATACAGCGAGTTGAAGTGGCTCCTACCTGTTACACGGAGGAAGTATTTTCTCGGATCATACCTTTACCAAATCATAAACTCTCAGCACCCTCCATACATTCACAGCATCCTTAAATTTAAATCCTCAGTCCACTCTCTCGAAACTAGATCCCGCCATTCCGACCTTTACATTCCCACCCATAGAACTAAATCTTTTGATCACTCCTTTTATATCCTTTCTGCAACCCTCTGGAATTCCCTACCTACTCATATTCGCCATGCATCTTCCTTTCTCTCATTCAAATCTCATCTTTTCCAACATCTTTTGGCATCCCAAATAGATGCACAACAAATGTAAATCTGCAACTGACTTATTTTTATTTTAACACAAGTTATAATTATCTCTTTTACCCTAAAGCTAGGGTGGAATAATTAGTTTGTTTTGTTTTTTTTATAATTCCCTCAACCCTATCAGTAGCCTTTAGGAGATTTCTCTTCTTTCTTTTTTTTTTCTAATCGTTTGTGTTTATTATCCATACTTTTTGTACATGAATGTATATAAGTCTAGGTAGTGTTTAATTTTTCCTTTTTGCTCATTGATAAATAAAAAATAATTGTATTGTATTCTTGACCAGACATATATGAATATCTACTGTTCATTTCTGTTATTCTTAAGGGACATAGTCCCAGAATAATGTTTTATTATTATTATTATTGAGTTTCCACTCACCTACCAACGCCCTGATGATGACCCACAATGGGGTCGAAACGTTGCAAACAATAAAATAGTTGAAACTATTAAGTTTTTCATTTAATGACCGCCACCCGGACTAATTCCTTCAGTATTATTATTATTATTGTATTTATTTTGAAATTGATCTTGTTTATGTTTTATGAGTGAGGTTTGATGGTATCGCTTTTTTCTGAAAGATGGAGACGTGCGTAGATTTACTGCGCCAATTCAGTATCTTTGATATATCCTTCAACTTTAAAGGGTAGGTGGCTTTTGATCTCCAATGGCTGTAGATATATGGTGACTACTGCAACTTGTAAATAGTTACCTCCAGGCTAAAATACAGGTCCGGGGTAGCTCCTACAAGAATTTTCACAGTTGATATCCACACTGGTCAATCCGCAGTTCTCTGGAAGCTGGTACTTCATGTTTTTATGGACGTGCTAGAAGAAGAGTTGCTACCTCCGTGGAATATTTGGTTGCAGTGGTAGTCCCCAATAGCTAAGGTGGATGACAAATTGTGAAAGAAGACCAACAGGTCTCACGTCATCCAGAGCGAGAGGGTCCGTCCCTGCTATTTTTAGGATGTGATAGAACGTGACCTAGAATCGTAATATCATTTAAAACTTGATTATCTTGACTGGTCTTAGCTAAATCTCGATTTCCTTTTGTTAGAAGATGTCGCGGTGTTAGGTTACAAATGAGATGAGCAACAGAGCTTTAGGAGGCCTTTTTGTAAATGTACAAATGAAAACAGAATCAAACAAATCGTGCACTATCGAATAATGGAACCGGCAGTGATTGAAAACACCATAAGAAAATTCTATTTTTCGACTGGCAGAAAAATCGGTACTCCTGTACAACTACGTTCTCATTAGTTTCCTAGAGTAAGGATGCTTGGGTGACCAGAAATCTGAGCAGGCAACAATAATCGGAAAGCTGAGGGAGACTTTTAGTTGTCATGCGTTATGCTTACTTTGTACCAACTCTTTTAGTTGTGAGGTAAGGTATGATAAATGAAGAAATTTTAATAAAAATTTATTTTATTGAAAATTAAATGAAACGGTATTAATTCCATTTAGAAATTAAAAGTTAAATCTTTTGAAATCCAAAAAATGTATTATAATTATTGTATTAAGAAATAAAATATTAATAAGTCTGGTACTTGTTGCAGACATTTGGGATTACTTAGAAAACGTTATGACCCTGACTAAGATGAAGATGGAATATCTTTCGCAGCAAACTGAAGACTGGTGCAACCAGATCAAGGAGGCCATGATGGTCAATGGCGGAGTGGAGCCGGCTACCAACGTCGACTTCTTTCTCCATTTCCTCTGCTTCTTCTGGAAGGTATTTTGATATTTGTATAAATTGCAATCAAATTCAATTAAACAAATCTTCATTAATTAAATGGATCATTTTGAATCTTCAGGTTTTGTTTGCACTAATTCCTCCTCCGGGTCTTCTGGGTGGATGGTTGCAATTCTTCACCTCTATGGTCCTCATAGGTGTCATGGCAACCCTCATCGGAGACATGGCTGCCATTTTCGGTTGTGTAGCAGGTGTCGAGGATTCTCTTACAGGTATTATTCCTCAGTATAAGTGAAGAAAATAAATAGTTTTATACCTAAGGGAGAACAAACGTAGTATAATTTCATTCCATTTAGTATTTTATCTAATAACCGTGACTCTCAAACTCTCTCCACATTTAGATCCCGTCTATTTAGCCATTTCCTATCAACCCAATTTCCAAATAATCCTAAGTAGAGGCTAATTTCAAGAATAATCAAATAATAAATAATAGAACAGATTTACTTATTTAATTATCATTTTCAACGGTAAATTCAACAGCAAATATTTGAAGTTATTATATTTTCAAAGATGCAAGTTTAAATTATATATATGTTTATAGAAGAATAGTAATTTCCTTTGTTTCTAAAAACTGTATACATACATGCATCGGTTTTTGTGTGTATATGTATATATATATATATATATATATATATATATATATATATATATATATATATATATATATATATATATATATATTTCTTTTATCTGATTTTTTTTTTTATATAATTTTTTGTTCTCATGTTAACATACATTTATTTTTCTGGTTTGTAAATTTTTATTATAATTTACCTTATAAGTTATTTTATTTGTTCATGTTATTAGTTTTTCTGTTTTTCAGTCATTTTATTCTAAGACTCTAGTCTTAAGTCCACATTTTTATTTCCTGTTATGTTATTCTGAAGGGACTTGTCCCAGAATAAATAAAGAATTATTAATTTGAATATTTGCTAGCTCTGGTGCTGGTGGGGATGGGTACATCGCTACCGGATGTGTTCGCCTGCTTGATCGTAATGAAGCACAGCAAAACCGCGGACGAAGCGATCGGCAACATCAACGGTACCTGCTCCGTCAACGTATTCGTGGGCCTAGGCCTGCCATGGACCTTGGCCGCCGCTTATCACACCATACGGGTATTCTTGCCAAATTTATATTATAATAATCGGTCCTGTCAAATTACGCCTGAAAATAAGAGTAAAGTTACATAAATTCCCACCAAGCTGAAAATCAGTAAGATTGTGTAAAATATGATTAAAAAAAAAATTCGAAAGTTCCCCATTTTTCACCTCTATGGAAAAAAATGTATTCAAGGTCAAAAGTAAAAAAGATGAGTTTTACTTTTACCAAAAAAAAAAAATACCTCAGAAAAAAATTGTAGATCATAAAATTATCTAAAAATAATGTAAAAATACTTTTTTTTTCTAAGAGCCACCGTATAGAGATATAACGATTCAAAAAGTTATAAAAGTTGTAATCGTCATAATACTAGTATGCATGAGTACGCCAAGTATATACATATCTATAGTTGCAATATATGTTTCTATCGGTCATTATAACTTATACTTATAATATACAATATACATAAGTTATAACTATAAGATATCAGGTAAAATGAAACCCAATCCCTTAATTTATACGAGAAATACCCAAGCTGCAGCTGAACAACGTCGTCAAACTTTAGCAACATCTTCATGAATTGATATTTTACTTTCACTTACTATATATAGTAAGGGAAAGTATTGCGATAGTGAAAATTTTTGAATTCCAGTTTTCAACGGAAATACACGTTTAAGCGTCCCCTGAGTCCAAATAACCAAGTCCCGCAAAAAGGTCCTGTACCTTTCTAAATTACGAAAACAATGTACTACCATTTAAGGCAGCTACTTATTACTCAACAGTATCTCTCTATATATAAAATGATAACTGAGTATGAGTTAGAAATCCTTATTTATGCATCCTTCGGAGGAGACGTAAAATGGTAGTCATGAGCCTGTGCGATGTCAGGTATTCGTTAAAAATCTCTTTCCTAATTAAACCTGGCTAACTAAAGTTTAGTACTCTCACTGTAACATCTTCCAATTAGTAGCATAAAGTGATATTAAATAAATAAACTATCAAACTAATGACATGTGATAAAATCATTTATTACTTTCACTTACGTAAGGGAAAGTATTGCGATCGTGAAAATTTTCGAATTCCAGTTTTCAACGGAAATACACGTTTTAGGGTCCCATGAGTCCAAATAACCAAGTCCCGCAAAAAGATCTCTGTGTGTGTGGTAACTCCCGGGCGGAAACGGTAAGTCCTATGAAACTGAAATTTCATATTTAAGACAAATATACGCCCGGGACGTTACAAAACGTTTTTCATCAAAATGAGCTAACCAGAGCCTCTTTATACAATGCATTTTGCACCTTTTTTCGATTTTCTCAAAAACGGTTCCGACGATTTTAATTATACTCGCTATATCGATGTACAATTTAGTAAGCTTTAATATCATGTAGGTTTTATTCTGATTAAAATGGTCTGACAGAGCTTAAATGCCGATATTTTAAAATTTCTTTCTCTAAAGTACCTTTAATTATGTTGATTCTATAAAAATAACTACATTATCTTGTTACCACTGATGAAAAACAGGTAAATATATAAATCGAATCAATTCGATACCCAACTAAAGCAGAAAATAGAAAAAAATATTTTTTTAATGCAATTTTTAGTTTTTGAACATAAGCGCAGTAATATACATGTATGATATACCGTTGGAAAGCTAAAGATTTTAGAAAAAATATTATCTTATACTCAAGCTTTTAAAAGTTAATAGAGAGTGATGAAAAGAAGATAAAACTGACTGATAATTTTAGATAATAATATAATAGATTTTTTATTAAAACACATGTTTCTATATAAATTCGATTTGATTAATTCTTTAATAGTTTCACGTATTTTTATCTCTAACTGTATTTGAAAATTCTTTCATTGATTTTAAAAATGGTAAGTGAAAGTCGTGTGTTGCCCGCACCAGATTTTTTTACCTGCAACACTGAGGTAACCAACCAATTGCCTGCATTTTGTGCATCGTGTGTACCTTGTTGTTTTGTGGTGATATAGTTAAAAATCTTGTGTGTGTGGACTTGTAAAACATTCTTTTAAATTTTATTTTATTATCAAGAAAATGTTTGTTTTTTATTTCTTATTTTTTATCATTTTAATTGTGTTAAATCGTTCTTTCAGTTAATTAAATTAACTTTTATTTTTTTATTATTTTCCAATATCCATCAAAAAGCTATTTATAATTGTTGCATGTGTTATATAATACCCTGTGACTATGATAATTGCAGGGAGACTATTTCGAAGTACCGCCGGAAGGGTTCGCAGGAGTGGTTGCCCTCTTCAGCATATGCTGCTTCATAGCCTTCGTCATCTTGATCTTCAGGAGGAACTGCAAATTTTGCGGTTACGCAGAAGTCGGAGGTCCGAGAAAAGGCAGATACATAACGGCTACAATACTCATCGCCGTCTATGTCGGCTACATAGTACTCGCCGTTTTCAACATACATGGATATTTTAAAATCTGAGTTCTCTCATTCAAGAGCCTGTATAAATGTATATGTTACACAATAAAGTTGTTTTACTTATTATGATAGTTTATTCAGCAAAACCTAAAGAAGTAATCATAGAACACCGTATTTTTGGTGCACCAAATTCAAATCTCGAAATGGCATCCTATCCCTCTTTAGGATTTAATGACACGCTACACGGCGAGACAACAAGTATGTATGATTCATGAGATTTGGAGATAATGAATTATCATACACTCCCACATACTTTCAACGTATTATTATTGATATTCAATTATCATATCTATACTAATACTAGCTGTTTCCCACTACTTCGTCCGCGTCGATTTATGTTATTATGATCGGGATTTACAATTTTTTTCTCGGATTCTGCAAGAATGGCCGAGTTTAAACTCGTACAAAAATATTATTCGAAAATCGCGTGTTTCCATGTTCATATTTGGAGATATACTATGAAGTGGGTAATTGATTGGGAAGCTAATGTTTATAATACAAAGGTAGAGGATTAGTAACTGTTTACTTTAAATATGTAAACATTCGGAAGAAAACAACAGAGACCTGCAAAATCCTTTATGTATTTCAGAAACTATAAAAACGGACATTTCATGTAAAACAACCCGATATATTTTAAACTACGTAAATGATATTTATTGTTTTATTTTATTTTATTTATTTATTTTTTTTTTTGCAAAAGAACATATTAATTTTCTCTGCAACCCGATCTTGACAACGCGATAAATAGTTGACCATGTGAAAAGCAGTCTTGACGTAAATCGATTTCTACGTGTTTAAATGTTAGTCCCTGTGATTTATTAATTGTCACGGCAAAAGATAACAACGGTAAATTTAATTTTAAAATTAAATGGTTAATCATTTAGAATCATCGGGATGCGAGGTTAATTTTCCCCGTTTTTCTCACATTTTCCACTGATTCTTTGCTCCTATTGATCTCAGTGTGGTGTTATATAGCCTATAGCCTTCCTCGATAAATGTACTATAGATAATATTTGTATAGATTCTTTATAATCTGAAGAGTTTGTATGTTTGTTTGAACGCGCTAATCTCAGAAACTACTGGTCCGAATTGAAAAATTCTTTTTGTGTTGGATAGTACATATATCTAGAAAGGCTTTAGGCTATATAACATCATACTGCGCCAATAGGAGCGAAGAATCAGTGGAAAATCTGGAAAAAACGGGGAAATTAACCTGGGATCCCAATGATTCCTAATCAATTCCTTTTTACTTTCACTTACTATATGTAGTAAGTGAAAGTAAAAAGTCTGTATGTGTGTGTGTGTGTGTGTGTGTGTGTGTGTGTGTGTATGTGTGTGTGTGTGTGTGTGTGTGTGTATGTGTGTGGTAACTCCCGGGCGGAAACGGTAAGCCCTATGAAACTGAAATTTCATATTTAAGACAACTATACGCCCGAGACGTGACAAAACTTTTTTCATCAAAATGAGATTACCAGAACAGGCACTTTATACCATGCATTTTGCACCTTTATTCGATTTTCTCGAAAACGCTTCCGACGATTTTGATTAAACTCGCTATATCAATGTAAAATTTAATATCATGTATGTTTTATTCTGACTAAAATGGTCTGACAGAGCTTAAATGCCGATATTTTAAATTGTCTTCCTCTAAAGTACCTTTAATTTTGTAGATTCAATAAAAATAACTATATTATCTTGTTAACGCTGATGAAAAACAGGTAAATATATAAATTGAATAATTCGATACCCAACTAAAGGAGAAAACAGAAAAAATATTGTTTTTTAAAAATATTTTTATTGAAATTTAAAACTGTATTTTGTAATACAACTAGTAAATATGCTGGTAAAGATAAAATACATGAAAAAACATGAAGATAGACTGCCCATTGGCAGCACTCTAGTAGTCAATCTAAACAAGAAGATCTCGAGGCCATCTTCTTTTCAGACGCCTCGGAGGGTTATCAGGGATCGAAGAGGAAGCTAGGGTAGAAACTAGTGGGTTAGAGTGGGAATGAAGTTTTGCATGGAAAGATTCATACCTGGTTTGGGCCAAAACAGTAACATAGGGAACATCAAGATCTTTGTGGATGAGCTTATTAGTGACAAGGTAAGGAGCGTTGAGGATTTTAAGAAGGATTTTGGATTGTAAGGATTGGATACGAGAGGAATTGGATGGTTTGGTGGAGCCCCATAGCTCAATTCCGTAAGTCCAGATAGGTCTTATAATAGTCATGTAGATGAGTCTTTTGTAGTTAAGTGGAAGATTAGAACGTTTGTCTAGTAAGTGTTGAAGTAGTCTAAAACGTCGTGCAGTTTCTTGTCGTTTCAGTCTTGTATGAGGGTTCCAAGTAAGGCGTTTGTCAAGGTGCAGTCCTAGATATCGGATCTGTTCAACCGGGACAAGAGGAGCATTGTTGAAGGAGACAGTAGGACAGGATGTCATAGGTTTACGACGAAGGGTAAAGGTTATTTGATGAGATTTGTTGGAGTTTATTTTTATTCTCCAGTTCTGTCACCATACTTCTAGGTCTTTGATGTGCGCTTGAAGAGTTTGAGAGGCGATAAATGGATCATTATGAACTGATAACACGCAGGTGTCATCAGCATAGGTAGAAAGGAAAGTGTTGGGATGGGTTGGAATATCAGCTGTAAAGACTGTGTAAAGAATAGGTCCCAGGATACTGCCTTGAGGAACACCAGCAGACTGAGTGAAAAGGTATGAGTGGGAACTATTGTGATTCATTTTGAAGGATCTGTTAGAGAGGTAGGATTGAATAATGAGGAAGTAAGCAGGAGGGATGAATTTACGGAGTTTGTACAACAGTCCTGGGTGCCAGACCCGGTCAAAGGCCTGTTCTACGTCGAGAAAGGCTCCCGTGCAGTACAACCCGCGCTCCAAAGCAGAAGAGATAACGTCCACCACACGATGACATTGCTGGATAGTGAAATGGGATGTTCGGAATCCGAACTGATGATCAGGGATGATATGATTAGAGTCGAGGATAGGATATATTCTTTTCAGAAGGAGTTTTTCAAGGATTTTACCCATAATAGGTAAAAGTGAAATTAAACGGTAAGAAGATGGATGTTCGAACGGCTTTTGGGGTTTGGGAATCATCTTAACAATAGATAGTTTCCAGGAGTCAGGAAAATATGTGGTCCGGAGGATAGCGTTATATATGTAGGTAAGAAAAAGAATGGATTTTCGAGGAAGCTGTTTCATTATATGGGAAGTAATTAGATCATGTCCAGGAGCTTTGCGGGAAGGTAATCTGTGAATGATATTGGATATTTCTGGATAAGGATGATATGCTGTAGGAGGTAGGGTCATTTGGAGAGGAATATCAAGTTCTGTTTCGATACATTCAAGATGGTTGGGATTGAGTGTGTCAGGATGAGGATTGTATATTTTAGAGAGGTGCTGAGCGAATATCTGGGAGTTTTCTTCGTCAGATCGTGTCCAGGTTTAAGTTTCAGTAAGAAGTAGATGGTTGAAATCTTTAAACCTGAGGAGTTTTTTAGTAGTCGTCCAGAGTGACTTGTCAGTAACAGTGAGAGATTCCGTCAAGTATTGTAAATTTTGAATTTTGTATTTTCTGATTTCTGATTTTAGTTTGTTAGTCAGTTGGGTGTAATAAGTTTTGTCTGTTGGGTATCTGGTCCTGTGCCACTTCGATCTTGCTCTGCGTTTATCTCTTAATAAGATCTGAATGTGCTGTGGTAGGTTACTTTGTGGAGGTTTATTAATTTTGGTGTTTGTTGTGTTGTCTATTATGCTGCTACTTATTGAGTCAGTTAGTTTTTTTATGGCTAGATCAATATCTTGTTTTGTCTTCAGTGGATGTTTTAAGTCTAGTTTATGTTCCAAGTCATATCGAAATTGGTCCCAGTTTACACGTCCAATAATTAATGTAGGAGGAGAGGGTTTAGGAACAAAGTTTGAATGCAAGGAAAGCTGAACTGGACTGTGGTCAGATGAAAGATCATTCAGGGATTTGATTTCAGCTTGGGAAGTGGGGATCTGAGAGGTGACAAATATATCCAGGATATCAGGGCGTTTTTTGATGGATGTAGGCCAATATATGGGATTCGTAGGAGAAAGGATGGAGTAGCAATTGGAGTTTGCAACGTTAGAAAGGATACTGCCCCGGGAGTTGGATGTTCGACAACCCCATCACTAGTGTTTAGCGTTATAGTCCCCTCCCGCAATGAAGCGCGGCCCTAGGGATCGGAATAAAGAATGGAGAAGGCTATGGGAGATGGAGTTACCGGGAGGACAGTATACAGCTGAAAGAGTTACATGGAAAGGACGAGTTAAAATAATTACAGAAGAGGATTGTATAGTGTCAGATGGAGTAGAAGGAATAAGGGAATGAGGTAAAGATTTGTGGATAAGGATACAAGAACCAGCATGAGTAGTATTGTCTGGGTGGTCTGATCTGTAAGTGATGTAGTCACGTATGTAAAAGCGAGATCGTTGCGTGAAATGAGTTTCAGTCAGAAGTGCTATGTCTATGTGGTTGTGATGTAGAAATATGTCTAGTTCGTCTCGGTGGTTGAGTAAGCCGTTAGCATTCCATAAAAGTATAGTCAGAGACCTAGCACTCATCGTGGGAGATTGAACGGGATTTCGGTAAGGATTCTAGTAAGAAGGTTGATAAGTGGCTGGATAGTTTGCTTAAGATCTGTGAGGAAGGAATTCAGGATGGAGTATATGTCGGGTGGGTGTAAATCGGAGGTTTGAGGAAGACAATTAGCTTGGACTGGAACTTGAACAGGAGCTGGAGGCTGCACCCTTCTAGGGATACGAGGAGTTACATTCAAAGGTGATTGAGGTTGGGGGTTTGATTGAATTGTTTGGATCGGACGGGATGGCGGTTGTTGAGGTTGTTTTGACGGCAAATCGACCTGGAGAGGTAAATGATGAGGAGGGATTGTTTGGTGTGGAACTTCAGTCTTGGGATGGGAGGTCTGGTCTCTAGGTTGGGAGGTCATATTGTTTTAATGCAATTTTTCGTTTTTGATCATAAGAGCAGTATTATACATGTATGATATACTGTTGGAAAGCTAAAGATTTTAGAAAAAATAATATCTCATACACAAGCTTTTAAAAGTTAATAGAGAGTGATGAAATGAACATAAAACTAACTGATTATTTTAGATTATAATATAATAGATTTTTTAATGAAACACATGTTTCTATATAAATTCTATTTAATTATTTCCTTAATAGGTTCACGTATTTTTATCTCTAACTGTTTTTGAAAATTCTTTCATTGATTTTAAAAATGGAGGTAAGTGAAAGTCGTGTGTTGCCCGCACCAGATTTTTAATTTTAAAACAATTCAATTTCCCGTTAATTTATCTTTTGGCGTAACAATTAATAAATCACAGGTGGAAACATTTCAACACGTAGGAATCGATTTACGTCAATACTGCTTTTCACACGTCCAACTATATGTCACATAGTTAAGATCGTTTAGCGGAGAAAATCAGTATGTTCTTCTGCCACAAGGAAATAAAACTAAAAATATCATTTAAGCAGAAGTACTTTTAAATATATTCTTTTAAAAACTTCTTAATAGCTATCATAATAACAGAAATTGACACAGACGAAGTCACGGATACTATTATCTTCACGGACAACAGCTAATTTTCTATAAAACTTCATAATTCATTTTTTTAATGTTTTATAATAATTAATGATTAATTTCTTAAAATGAAGTTCCCAAATTTAAAAAAAAAAATCTGGTGTGCTTAACACACGACTTTCACTTACCTTCATTGTTGAAATCAATTGAATAATTTTTAAATACATCAAGAGATAAAAATAAATTGTTAAAGAATTAATTAAATTGAATTTCAATAGAAACACGTATTTTCTTTAAATTATCTATTATCTTTTTATCTACAAAAATCAGTTAGTTTTATCGCATTTTCATCACTCTCCATTACCTTTTACAATTTAGTGTATCATATAATATTTTTTTCTAAAATCTTTAGCTATCCAACGGTATATTATTCATCTTTATTACTATTCTTGTGTTCGAAAACGCAAAAATTGCATAAAAAATATGTTTGCACTTTTCTCCTTTAGTTTTTTATCAAATTCGCCCAACTTTCATATTTAGCTGTTATTTATCTATGCTAATAAGATGATGTACCTATTTTTTTGAAATATACAAAATTGGTTCAGAACTAGCAAAGATACTTTTAAAATCAGCGGCGGTGGTATTCCATGTCCCTTTGTATTATTTATTGCTTTTCATATTACTTAATTGCCTATCAACAGCTACATAAACAGTAGTAATACCCTAATATAGTTATTTGGAAATAATAAACCATTGTGTAATAATTTGCAGCGTTTTTATTCTACACGGTAGCACTATATACCTACATATAATGTTATATACATTTGTGGTTAAGAACATTTTTCATAATTATCCTTCGCAAGGGTCGTCATGTATTTGAAATTGGATGATGATGAAGAGAAGAGTTATTGTCGTTGTCACCACCTGTGAAAGAAAAATAAATTATTTATTTGTTTTTATTGAGATATGAATAAGAGAATATTAGATTTTTAATAGTAGGAAGGTGAACTGCGAGTCCATACTAAATCTATGAAACATTTTCCTTGACTGTTTCTGTTTAATATTGTTTGTTTATTTATTTAACGTCACTTTATACTAATATGGCTAATCGGACGATGCTACAGGGGAAGTCCTAAATTTTGCCTATCCAGGTTTTATTAGGATAGGGATCTTTAACGAGTACCTGACATCGCACAGGCTCGGGACCACCTTTTAACGTCCCCTCCGAAGGACGGCGTAACGAAGGATTTTTTACTCCCATTAAAAAATCCTAGGACCACCTGCGGGTTTGAACCCGTGACCTTTAGCATGGGAGGCTGTTACGCTAGCCACCCAGCTACAAGTGATCCCCTGTTTAATATTAATAATATACAATATTACTTATTTACAATTAAAATTTTCTTGGGGGTACCATCCTTAGGAGGGGACGTCAAATGATGATTCAGAGCCTCTGCTATGTCAGGCACTCGTTAAATACTCCAATCCTAACAAAAATTGGATTGGAAAACTTTAGGACTTCCAATCTATCATTGTCCGATTAGCCACAGTAGTATAAAGTGGTATTTTTAAATGGACAAAAAATTAAATCAAAATTAATTTTTACTTTAATTGAAAATTAATAATGTAATTTTACGTTATTAAAATTTTATAATGCTAAATTACAAAATAAATTTCAATTTTACATTAAAATTTTAAATTTTAATTAATAAATACAGCAGTCGGGATCACTTGTAGTTGGGTGGTTAGTATAACAGCCTCCTATGCCACAAAAGTCATAGGGTTTTAACGTGTTTCGTTAAAACTAATTCTTACTTATAAATTTAAACTTTTATATTCGGGCGTAATAATCTAGAAATTTATCGCCCTAAAACACCTTACCTACCTACCTAAACTTTTATAACCAAAAAGCACATTTTATTATTTTCATACAAGCTTTATCAACTACATTAAAAACATATGTTTTATTTACAGGAAGGTTACTTTTTGGTTAGCCACCTGGTACACATTTTATAAAATATATACAAATAAATTTAATGAACATATCAAAAATATTCACAACCAAAAATAAGAATTATACAAATTATGTGACCAAGTGGCTAACGCGATTTATGCTTGCGAGTGGTACGATTAACTGAAGGTTTGAGTACCCACTCCGCTGTAGGTTCAAACCCGCAGGTGGTCCTAGGATTTTTTAATGGGAGTAAAAAATCCCATGCCGTTATGCCGTCCTTCGGAGGGAACGTTAAAAGATGTTCCCGAGCCTATACGATGTCACGTACTCGTTTAAGATCCCTATCCTAATAAAATCTGGATAGGAAAAATTTAGGACTCCCACTGGTAGCATCGTCCGATTAGCCACAGTAGCATAACACGTCGTTAAATAAATTAACAAACAATAATTACACCATAAATTTTACATTTAGAAAAACATCTTATTTTAAAAAATGGAAAAAAAAGTAGAAACTTGTAAATTATAAAATTCATAGCCTTATAGCAAAATTATTATTAATGAAATTTAATTTTAATAATTTTTTTATAAATAATATCTCGACTTCCTTATTTGGCCTCAGTTTAAACCAGTTATTTTTTTTTCTCCAATATAATTTGTTTTCATTCTGTTTTTTTTTGTTTTTTATTGTTTTAAATATCAGTTTAAAACTGATTTTTTTTTCTTGACGATGGTTGGTTGTATATTTTTTTTTATCCCAAAAAAAATTGCTGAAACCAGTTTTAGATAAAAAAAAGAATGAAAATAAAAAATTGGGCGAGAAACGAGTAGTAAATAAAAAAAACCCACTAATAATGTTATCCCTCTTGCATAAGTGCTACATACCTCCATGAATCTTAAATCAGGTGGCCTGTACATTATTATGTAGATGATAGTGAAATTAAAGAGTAATCTAGAGTTCTTGATATTTTATGTAATTTAACCAACGCTTTTAAATAATAACTTTTTAAAAGTTTTAAATATAGACAAAGCAATATTACTCTAGTATATTTTTTTTAACGATACTGTATACATACGGAAAAAATCAAGGAATGATCGAGGAGAAATTTTCGACTTTTTGATGATTTTACTAGTTTCTGCCTCTCCAAATGCATGTATATCATATCCTGAAACATAAAATCATTTTAAGATTGTTAAGGTATGACTGAAATGTCTACTGATGATAATTTTCTTTAATTGATGCATACCTTATATTAATGCCAATAATTCCTAATACACGAGGTCTGTTCCCACCTCGACTACTTCGCCTGTTGGCGCATTAGATTGTTGATGTATGCGGCGTACAGGCTTCGCGAACACAGGTGGCGAAGTATTCGAAGTTGGAACAGACCTATTAGAGGCTAAATAATATCCTATCATTTTCCTTTAGTAGAAACACATATGAAATATATAATAAAGAAAAGGATTGCGATCATGATAATTTTCGAATTTTCAACAGGATTGTCCTAATACGAGTATACTTTTATCTAGTTAAAAATCTCGATTATTATTCATTTTCTTCAATATTTTCCTAACAAACTAGTTTCCACTCACCTACCAGACGCCCTGATGATGACCCACAATGGGAGTCGAAACGTTGGCAAACAATAAAATAGTTGAAACTATTCAGTTGTTTCATTTAATGACCGTCACCCGGACTAATTCCTTCCAGTTTAAAGTAAAACAAAATCTGAAAACGGACTTTTCACTTGATCATCATTTTCAAAAAGTTTTCCTTTGACGAAGTTGTCTAAATTCCTGAACAGGTGGAGACAAGTCTGTTGGAGACAAGTCGGGAGAATATGGTAGGTGCGGAAGAACTTCGTAGCCCAGTTCTTTCAATTTTTGCACGGTATGTTTTGAAACATGGGGTCTAGCGTTGTCGTGTAAAAGTATAGGACCCTTCCGATTTACCAGGTTGTTTTTTTAATAATTTTGTGAGCATTTGGTCAATTTCATTGCCGTACGTTGTAAAGGTAATGGTGTCACCTCTAGGTAAAAAGGAATAATGGATTATCCCAGCCATGGACCACCATACTGTAACCATCGGTATCCCCAGCTGAAAACTTAGCGAACCAACGGCGAATGGTCCGTTCATTAACACTCCCTTCCCCAAACGCCTTGCGAATATTTCTAGCGGCCTCAGCTGCTGAATGGCCGAGTTTAAACTCGTACAAAAATATTACTCGAAAATCGCGTTTTTCCAAGTTCATATTTGGAGGTATACTAAAAAGTGGGTAATTGATTGGGAAGCTCATGTTTATAATACAAAAGTAGAGGATTAGTAACTGTTTACTTTAAATATGTAAACATTCGGAAGAAAACAACAGAGACCTGCAAAATCCTTTATGTATTTCAGAAACTATAAGAACGGATATTTCATGTAAAACAACCCAATATTTTTAAATAATTCGCTTACATGACTTATAAGTGTATCGGTTTTGTCTTCTATGCACAAGGTGTAAAGCTCTCCATAGAATTTACGTATCTAAAACCATAAAAAAAAAAAAATAATAAATAAAGATCAACATAATCTTCTTAATAATAATAAATATGTTACTAGAAAATTCTTAATGAACTGTACCTCTTTGTTTACTATTTCGGTAGGATGTGCTATCAACCAAATTTTAAAAAAGTCATAAATTGCGAAATAGAAAAACGTAAACACCAAAGAATACTTTTCCACTAAACTATAAGTGTATACGAATTCACCGATGGTCCCAACTCCGAAGAAAATAGACACGGTAGCACCATACGTACTGTAAAACACAACCAGAATCACACGAAAGTAAAAATCGTCCGCAACACGGAAGAATATCTCCTCCAGTTGTCTTTGCCACAAAATAAGCCGCCAAGCGTCTTTCGCATGGTTGAAGGTTTCTTTTAAACCGTAGGAGTGGAGGAAGATTCTTATTTGGGACATTTTATCAGCGACAGAATAAAGCGGTGTAACATATTGCGCCAATGAGGTGTAAAGAATTACATCACCCACCGTAAACAGAGGGACTACGAACTTTCGATACCACTTGTTAAAACAAATCACATCGAGTGCCGCATGGAGAAAGAGATTACAGAAGGCAAAGACTAGCCAGTCGTTATAATTCCTCGATTTAAGTCTGATTGGTATTGCTTCTATGTCGTCAATCAAAGTTCTCAAGAAAGATGTCCTGAGGTTTGCGATCAAAAAGAAAATTACGACTACAATGCGTTTGATGATCATCAACTGAAGCACCAAAGAGGCGAAGCTGTTGGGGTCCTGTGTGGTCGTCGAGTACGAGTAGACTGTGTTGGCCATGCCGCCGATCAGCAGAAGGATCAGAAATGAATGGACAGCTACCTGTACGGTGGACGGTCTGAGCTCGCAGTTGTAAGGGTACCCGAAATATTTCAAAAATCCGAAAGTCATAGTTGCCATGATTATATCCTGGTTTGATGCTTTCTAGCACTTGAGACCAATGGATACTGGTTAGTGATGTTTATTGGTGTAGGTGGAAACTGACATTGCCTTGTTTGCCTATAACCCACTGAGATAACATATTGAACGCCTTTCTATGAAATAACATTTTGAAAGTTATTGATGTTAGCTTATAAGGGACAGTAATATCATTAAGTGACAACAATAACCCAAGACCTGTCATGCCAGAGCTTTTACTTGTTTTGCTTAAAGGGCCAAGACTGACTCTCGTCAAATTATATTAGCTTGAACTTGGATTCGGCCTTACAGAAATATAACGATGATAATAATAATAATAATAGGCTTACTGAACCCGAAGGTTCGATGCCGGTACCACCAAGCTCCACCTGCACAGGCACGTCCAATGTTCACCGTTCAGACCCAAGCCCCGGATTAGCCTTTACGCAATCCTCCCACCGACACTTCGGCCTACCTTTCGGACGCCTATCAGTCGGATCAGCGAAAACCAACTTTCTCGGAATCCGTTCCTCACCGAGCCCAACAACGTTGCTCGCCTATTTGAGTCTCCGTGATGCTATCAACTCAATTATATTCACAGGTTACAAGCTCCGCACTTCCGCGTTGTGCGCCACTCCCCAGTGGTCTCATCTCTCTTCGGACAAAATATTTTACGCAGTACCTTGTTTTCGAAAACCTTTAGCCGGTGGTCATCCTTCAAAGTAAGCGGCCACGTTTCACATCCGTAAAGAAACGTCGGAAGAATAATAGTCTTATAAATTCTAGCCTTTAAGTTTTTAGACAGAAGCCGCGAGCTAAGTCACTTAGTAATGGAATACGTGTAATAACACGCATTTCCCACCTTTAATCGGGACTTTATTTCTTCCTGGATTTCATTTTTTCTTGTTATCATTTAGAAATGATTTGTTGATATAATTTATATTATTGATATCATTTAGAAATCAATTAGAAATCATTTAGAAATCCGACCATAGCCTCACACAATGTTCAAATTCATTTAAATTTACTTCAAGATTGGCTTGATAAATGGCGTATTAAAATAAACATACAGAAATCAAGTCAAGTAACATTCACGCTTAGGCATTCTGATTGTTCTCCACTAACACTTTACAATGCTCAGTTACCCAAACAAATAGAAATAAAATGCTTAGGACTCACTATGGATAGACACCTGACATGTAAATCACACGTAACTACCTTAAAAAAAAGACTGAATCATCGACTATCAATACATAGACGACTTCTTCACTATAAAAATAAATTATCACTAAGCAACAAAATCATCATATACAACATGGTACTTAAACCTATATGGACGTACGGTACTCAGGTGTGGGACTCATGCAAAAAATCACACTTGCAGACAATTCAAATCATTCAATCTAAATTCCTCCGCTTCATCACTCACTGTCCCTTTTACGTAACCAACAAATCATTACACAAAGATCTCAACATACCAATCGTAACGGATATCATTAAAATATATTACAAACATTTTCACGACTAACTCGCTTGACATCCAAACCTACTGGTACAAACATTACTGACTGATACACTACCACAAAACCAACCAAGGAGACTGAAACGCCTCTGGAGCAGAGACTTACTTCTTTAGCAGATCTTCCACGCCCAGGAGTGCCTTCACTGTGAGGTTTCTTCGCTCCCGAATTCAGAAGAATCCTGAAGGAGGTTTTTCGTAATGGTCATCAATGTATGTATGTATGTATGTATATATGTCTAAAGGCATTTGTATATTACTTGTTGTCAAATAAAAAAAAAAAAATCATTTAGAAATATTCATGGATGAATATAAAATGGACTTGAAAGAACGGAAACCGTGCACTGTTCTTGAATAATTAAAAAAAAAATCCTGTACCTCTACAACCCATGAAGGGTCTTGGGCTCAGTACATATAGAGATTCGTACTGCTTCTAGGCCAATGGCTGTGCAATGAGGTGAATAGCCCTTGATCACGCACAGCCCTCAGGGTTTTTCCAAATTTTGGATCTTCCCCGCATTAAGAGGCTGGGTCTGTCCCTGAAGGGTCTCCATACCTTAGGGTCGGCCCCCGGTTGAATTAACCGAATAAATAATATTCTACCACAGCCGAGATTCAAACCCAGGACCCAGAAAACAGTAGACTAGGGCTCTATCTACTAGACCACGCCGCCCCTCAATTAAAAGTGATGCAAAATTAGCTCAAGATTTAAATTTAATATACAATACAGTTCTTTCTTCTTGATAGTTTATGGTTAGTAAAAGTGGACTATTGTAAGACCGAATAATATGTTTTCGTTGTGGAACAACAATTTGTAAATAATGAAAGTCTTGTGGCCACAATTCGAAAATGACCTACAAAATATGGTCGGAATAGTGATTTAACTTCATCAACCGTAAAGAGAGTGGTAGAGAAATCGGAGACATCTGAAAAATGCCCACATTTGCGGTTCGCTGAACCCACATGTGATCTTCGAAAAACAAATGCATCTTTGGTACGGAGTTTAGGGATTGTTGGAACATTAATTATCGAAAGTGAAGTTAATGAAGCAGTGATTGTGCTCGATATCCACGACATAAGATAGTTCTTTCTGTGTCCGAACAGTTCTTGGACTGTAACCATAAGACTTTTACTAACCCTAAACTATCAGCTTTTAAACTGACAAAGACAAATAAAACAAAAGAAGGAAGATCTGTGTTTTATATTTAATTTGAGCCTTGCGTAATTTTTGGGACACCTTGTTTTTATTTAGATGATATACCAATTATAATATCAATTGGTATATCATCTAAATAATTCCACTCCGGTTGCCCAGCTTCTGAGAATGGCTTGCAAAAAAATTATACATGGTCTCAATTATGAAAAAACTGTATTTTAGACGGGATGAGCTAGTCCGGAAGATTGACCACCGTTTTTCTACGAGACTGAAAAATTGCTCCAGCTTTTATTCCATTGCTACTATTTACAACAATATCCCTCCAAATTTTCAATTTTCTCACACAAATCCTCCAAAGTATTCAAATTATTACTACAATGTTAAAATATGGGCTAAATCTCTCAGTGAAGAAAAAATTGCTGAATTATTGAATCCAAATTACTCATCGCTATAGACATGTCAATGCCAGCCTGCGTCACTCATTCTGATATTTATCCTGTATACAAGTATATGTATTCTTTATTGTCTTTTGATTTTGTCAATTTCTTACTGTGTACTATGTTATGTTTCTTTATATTGCTTATTATGTAATTCTATCTTGTATTTACTTGCCTTAATTTTATTTCTTGTATATATGAATTTGTATTCTTTACTGCTTTTGGTTTAGTCAATTGCTGTTTATTTCTGTGTACTGTTCTACTGTCTTATAATTTTTTTTTTGTATTAATTAGGTATTATATAATTCAATTTTATATTTGCATGCCTTAATTTTATATCTTGTATATATGTATATGTATTCCTTATAGCTTCTTAGCCTAGTCTCACTGCTTCATACTGTGTACTGTGTTACTGTTTCTTTATAATTGTATTTTATATTCCTTATGTATTATATTGTTTTTTGCTGTGTAGTTTGTTACTGGTTCCTTATAAAAAATTGTTATATTATTTAAGTATTGTATTGTATCATACCGTGTACTGTTACTGATTGTTATTGTACTTTCATTGAATTGCCTCAGGTGAACTCCTTTCCCACACACAGGCTCGCCTTAGTGGGATAGTGACTTCTACTTGCACTGTAAAATGACTTTATTTTTATTTAAATAAAGAAGTTAAAAAAAAAACCTCAGTTTTCTTTTACAGAGAAATTCTAATAAAAATAAATGAAACAATGATAATTGCCATTATAAGTCTAACATCTTTCCCTATCAAAGCCTTTTAGGGATTCACATTTCTATCACTCTAGTTAAATATATCATACACATAATTGTGGATTCTCTGTTTGGACTTTTTTTATAATTCAGGAGACTTAAAAAAAGTGGTTTTACTATAAAGCATAAATAAATATATATTTTATACAAGTATTTTACAATTGCGTCAGATATAATTATATTAGAATGCGTTATATTGCCGCCTGGATGCTATCCCATCTGGACCAGCGTGTCTGCGGGGTACGGGTTGGGGTTGTACAGCTGTTGGGTTTCTGGTTCCTGCTGGCAGTCGTTGGTGGGGCTACCGTGGAAAGTAAAAGGCCAGCTCTGAAACAAGATAATTAGTAGTAATTAATATGTCATTTGAAGTGTTAATTACTAAGAATAAAACGGCTAGAGAAAGCGTAATAGGCGGTCCAATATCTGTTATAAAATATCTCATGGTATCTGGCTTAGGGGCCAGGCCAAACCATCTAATTCCTCCCGCATCTAATCCTTAGAATTCAAAATACTTCACTAAATCCAGATTCCCTTATTCGTCAAAAATAAAATCACAATAATGGCTTTAATATCCCATTATTGTAATTATTTAGTACAGTTATAAATTAAAAAATATATAATAATAACTATACCGTGGGACTATATCACTTAAGCATAACCATTTTGTACTGTAAATATACACTTTAATATACATGTCTGAACGAGAGACCAATAAAATTAGTTTTTATTCACAAATTCATAAAAAAAAAAAAAAAAAAAAAAAAAAAAGGAATGTATTTATGTAAATATGTACAAAATATATGGAATGCAAACAATCGAAAAAGAAAAAAATGAGAAAAAAACCTTCTATCATATACTGGAGCTAAACAATTTTCAAATAAATAAAAAAACAATTATTCAATAACGCAAGGATTTTGCTAAAATAAATGGTCCTTCAACAAAAGCAGGATAATGGATTCACGATTGTCACAATTGGCGTGCGTCTGTTTGGGATGCTAGAAGGCTTTGTAAAAGATGGGATTTGAATGAAAGAAAGGAAGAAACATAGTGAATATGAGTAGTTGGGGTATTTCAGAGGGCTTCTGAGCGGATATATAAGAAATTGTCAAAATATTTAGTTCTGTGGGTAGGTATGTAAAGGTCAGAATTTTGTTTTCTAGTTTCAAGTAGGTGACAGAATTTGAATTGTAGGATACTGTGAATGTATGAAGATTGTTGAGAGTTAATGATTTGGTAAAGGTATGTTCCGATGAAGTATTGTCTACGTATGGAAGGTAGGAGCCACTTCAACTCGCTGAATAAGTGGGTCACTGGTACAGAGATCCCGAAGATGCATCTTATAAACATATTCATTTTTCCGCCTGAGTCTGTCATCAAGTGCAGTCGAGATGCCACCAAATACCATACAGCAATAATCGAATAGGGGAAAATAAGCGAAGAAACGATATATAAAATATTTTATAATTTCAAACCTCAAGGAACACTTTATAAAAATGTTAAAAGTTTTCAATCCTAAATGTGAAGAGAAAACTTGATACCTGAAAAAAAAAGAAATCAATAACGCGATAAATAATCGATACCAATATAAATAATTCAATGCTGTTTGATAAAAAAAATTATGATAAAAGGTCCATACTCTTGTCGTTCTATCATTCTTATTAATGAAAGAATTTCGAATTATCTCAGGGTCTTGGCCTCGTACAAATTGTAATACAAAGAGAGATTCCTGCTTTTTCTAGGCCAACGGCCGTGCAATGAGGTGATTAGGCCGAGATCACACTCAGCCGCCAGGTTTTCTCTGTTGTTTGGAGTACCCACTTTATAGAGGCTGGGTGTGCCCCAGAAGGGACTCCATACCCACGGGTCAGCCCTTCCCCTCAAATAATATTCTGCCTCAGCCGGGATTCAAAAGAATTTATCTGATAAGTTTGCAATCTAAATGAGTTATTACAGACATTGGGACACTTTCTGAAACAGGAGACTCTCAAGAAATCTTTGGTGATAACATTTAGAGCATTCAAAAAACTGTAAATCCATTCATCTCGTGTCCATTTGGCCGATACTGATTCAGGCCTTTTGAAAGAGCTATTTAAAAATGCACACGACTATTACTCAACGTAACGATTATGCTGTTTATTCCATGTTATACGGTTGGTTAGGATTTTATTGCAGCTAAAGTTTTGTTAGGGAGCAGCGTTTTTTTTTTTTCCCTCAGCCCTGTTTATACCCCTTTTTCGAAAGTGACTTCATAGATAAAAAATAATCCCCTGATCCTGAGAAATAAGCACTGTAGAGGAAGGGATAAACAGGGCTAGGGTAAATAAGAGGCGGTAAGTGGGCGATAAACAGTAAATAGACTCAACATCAACAAAGTATATTACAGCGCTTAGTGTCAACTTGAAGGCAGATGTCCACAACTGAAGCATTTTTTTCTCTCCTTTTCTTGGCCTCATTTATTGGGCTAGATCGGGAGATCGTAAATCTGTATTTATTATTAAACTTAGTAAATCCCTGAGATTTTTAATGGTCGTAGTTAAGTGTTAATGGCTTCATAGTTGGATCCCTTAAGAAATCACCAGTTTTATCTAAAAGATTAATGGAAATAAAAATAAAAAGATAATAATTCGCTAAAAAAATATTATTTTTTTTAAATTTTGGTTTTATTTTGTTTACAGATGTATTATTATTCTCAAAAGACATATGTAATATTTTATTTATCTCCCCTAAGTACTCTACAGTTTATTTTTTTTGGGAAATCATCAAAAAGTCGAAAATAATTCATCCTCGATCATTCCTTGATTTTTTCCGTATGTATACAGTATCGTTAAAAAAAATATATACGGGATCACTTGTAGCTGGGTGGTTAGCGTAACAGCATCCCATGCTAAAGGTCACGTGTCCAATCCCGGTCCTCAGTGTTCCGCCATTTTATATAATTGTAAAATCAATAATATAAATGGCACTATTAGTAGGCCGATTTAAATAAAAAAAGTTGCTGTGACACATTTAGAATATAACTACTTCAATTAAGTAATTTCAGCTTATCTTCTTGAGTTGTACACAAACACACAACATTTTGTGAGACTTATTTTTAATCTCAAGAGACCTTAAAACGTAAAATTCTGATGATGTTAAGTATACGTAGTGTGTTTACAAAAATTGAATTAAAAATAATCAGACACATTAAATTACAACTTGTCATCACTATTATTAACTAGAAGACTAGAAATATAACAAGGCAGGACTTTTTATATCGTACCATATATGTTGAATTATATTTTCTTTTGTATTTAGGCTTCTTTGTAACATCAGAAACAAATTATTCCTCAAAACTATAAATTATTTATGCAATTTTTCAAATGTTAAAAGGTTTATTTTTGCTCGAAGTCGTTTTTTTCTTATTTTAAAAATTCTTTTATAAGTCTCCTGTTATAATATTTCAGTTAGTTCTTGAATTAATCAGTAATGTTTAAAAAAATCTTAAGCGATATCCATAGATTGTCTCGCACGCTCGTGTTACACGCTTATCAAGATAACAACACTTGAATACTGCAGCCATAAACTATAGTGCCAATCTGTTATGCAACCGACATTTTTCGATTATCATTATTTCTATTATATTAACAACTGAATACTTCTCAATATGAATCGAGAGACCATTTACAGCATTTATATACCTTATTGGTTATCTTATCCAATAATAAAGAGTGTTTTTCAAGTGTTTTAAAATAAATTATGTAATAAAAGGCAAATAATTAATATAGGTATGTAAAAATAGTAGATGAAGATCGTAGGTAGGTAAAATAAAGTAATATTTATAGGTGATTCTTTAACTAAATATCTGGTGCGCGCAACACACGACTTTCACTAACCTACGTTGTTAAATTTAATTTCTTAAATCAATTTAAGAATTTTCAAATACATTTAGAGATGAAAATAAATTGTTAAAGAATAAATTATATGTATATTGTATTATTATTATATAAATTTATTGTTTTGTATATATCGTGTGAATGTAGTATGAATGTTAACTTTATCACTATTAAAAATGTCCTAAATTGGACAGATTGTAATATTACTCAATAAAGAATTGTTTCTAATAGAAAAAAAAAATTAATTAAATTGATTTTAAATTTTTATCTACAACAATCAGTTAGTTTTTTAGGCGTTTCTTTTACTTTTACATGCTTGTGTATAAGATAATATTTTTTCTAAAATATTTAGCTATCCACAAAACAGATATTTACATGCTATTTACATCTGTGTTCAAAAACACGAAAATTGTATCAAAATGTTTTGGAACTTTTCTCCTATACGTTTATCTATCATAATTTCCTAAGCATTTACTTTACAATCTAAGATATTACGTTATTTATAATGCTAAAAAGTTAATAGGTATTTATAGAATAAAAATATTAAAGGATTTAAGCCAGAATAAATTTAAATATCGGCATTTAAGCCTGTAGACTATTTAAATGAGAATGAAACATCTTTAAACCATTAATTTTACACCCATATACGAGTTTAATCAAAATAGTTAGCCGTTTTTGATAAAATCGTAAAAAGGAGCAGAATGCATGGTATAAAGTTGCTCTTCTGAGTTAGCTGATTTTGATGAAAAATCGTTAGTAACATCTCGGCGTATAGTTTCTTAAATATAAAATTTCAGTTTCGTACAAATTTTAATTTTTACGCTGACTTACACACACACAGACACCTTTTTGCGGGACTTGGTCATTTGGACTTAGGAGACCTTAAAACGTGTATTTCCGGTGAAAACTCGGATTCGAAAATTATCACTATCGCAATAATATCTTTTACTATATATTTCATATATAGGAATGTAAAATAATATTATAGAAGTATAATATGAAAAGCTGGAGATTTAGAAAAAAATGTTATCTTATTTTATATCAATTACTATTATAGAAAAGTAATTTAAGTTATGAATATATTAATCGGAACATTCTCTTTAATTTGTTTATATGTATAAATTGTTTATAATTTGTCTATTATAAGGTTTAAACAATGAATATGTGATAATGAAAGATAGATTTTAACAGAATTATTATTCATATCTATGGGCTTAATATGAATAATAATATAATAGTAATTGACTTATATTGAGATACAATATGGAAATAAATGTAAGTAGAATTCTAATAATAAACAGATTGTACATATTTTAAATGATAAATTGATTCTAATTTATTCATAATGTGTTTTTAATGTACAGTGAGTGTCAAAAGTATTCGGAATTCGGAATTCTTTTCGTTTAATTAGTATATTTCACAACTATTAATTTATATAATTCTTTTTTACTCCCAAATCTTTAAAAGAGACTCCCAGTAAAATAAAATCACTGACCAGATAACCGAAAAGTTTGTTGTTTTTAAAAATATCCGATTAATAATGAAAAATTACAAGATCGTTCAGTGTCAAAAGTATTCCGAAATCGTAGTAACCTGTTGTTTAATGGTTTCAAATTTTAATATTCTCACCAATCTTCGACTTAATTTTATGTTCTAAACAATTCTCCTCTCTCATGTAATATATACCCAACCATTAAAAGATTTTTTTTTTAAAATAAAGCCCTAAAATAAAAACGCAACGATCGTACTACGCCCTCGAATAATTTTTTACACGTCCACACGTTAACACTAAAGAGAAATAGTTGAGATGTTGAAAAAAATTTATGAGAATATATGGATGGCTATGTACAGTGTCAATAATATAATAATAAAATATAAAAGCAAAAAAGTAAGCATCAAAAAAATATTAAATGTTAAAACTGAAAGACTGATTATTCATCAAATAAGAAAAGAATACCTCAAATGAGTAAACCTTAACTTATTTATGAATTTTTCAGAACTTCTGGATACACAATAAATTTTTCAATTGTTCGCCGCGTTCTAAAAACATTTTATGAAAAGGAAAACATGGTACAAGAAGTCCGGAAAACTTCTATCAGCAGGCAAGGAAATAATAGGCTGAATGTTTGTTGAGAAGGTTGGTGAATTAAAATGTTTACAAATGACTCTCATACTAAAATACATGGTTCTTATGAAAAGATTATGGTTTGGAGGAATCCAAATAAAGAATTTAGTATGCCATAGTAAAACACCTTGAGCGGTCAGTGATATTTACGTGCGTTTTTCTTTGAAAAAGTTTGATCACATTGGATTCATGGACAGAATTATTGATAGGTTTGTGTATTTTTTAACTATAAAAAGCCAGAATAAAAGTAGAAGAAAAATTAGGAAGAAATCAAATTATTAACATGCGCGCGACCATGACTCTGGACATATATACGTTATCTATTCATATTTAGTTGCTGCAAAATTTTCAAAAAGTTCTCGAAATCCCTCTTCCATTATTTCTTTCAAATTCAATTAACTATTTTTGGATGTTACTAAAAAGGAAAATCAGGAAATACTATATTAAAAATAAAAATGGCCTCAAGATACAATAAGTGCTCGAGTGGGATAATATTTCACACCAAACGATTAATTAATTAGCCAGATCAATTTCTAGTAGGCTAAAATGTATAATTATACAAACAGTTTTACGAACTGGAATTTTATTTATGATCACTGCCTTAGCATAATTAGGAAGCCACGAAATTCCGAATACTTTTGACACCATTAACATACACTATTTCTAATTTTTTAGTAAATAGACGTTCAATACGTTAATAATAAAATTATTGTTGTCGTAATTTTTAGTTTTAGCTATTGTATACCTTCCTTCTAACATTATTAATTGGTTAATAACTCTTTAAAATCATATTAAAATACGTTAAAAACAAGTGAATTACAGAATAATTGTGAATTCCGAATACTTTTGACACTCACTGTATATATAATTGCTTATAATATTTATTCAATTATATTTTAGATAATATTTGAAAATCTGAAGATGAGGCATAAGGTACCTCGAAACGTAATGTAATAATCATGTTTGATATTTTATGATAAATTAATATATAAACAAATTAGAAGAGAATGTTCCGATTAATATATTCATAAGTTATCTTATTTAATTTCTAAAACAATTGTTGTTGTTGCTGATGAATATTGCTTTAGTCTGAAGTATATTTTAGGAGCAGAGCCATTTATTATACAAACAATTTTTGCTTTGGTATGCACTTTATTACATATTATAACCTTTAAATATCATTCTAAATTATATTTATTTCCTAGTTCTAGTTTCTCTTCATAACTAAAAAACTTTATTCAGGAGTACAGAAGATATTTTGAGAAAAACATTTGAAATGTGATATATACACAGTTATTCTCTAAGGCTATTCAAGGAAACGAACTTTAAAACTAAGTAATGGTTGCAATTACTAATATACAACGGAATGCGGCTGACTATTATCTAATGAAAATGGTCAAAAATAAAAACAAAAAAACAGCCGTAAATAATGGATAAAAATATACATAAAGTAAAGATGGAAATAGAGCGCACTGACATGGGCCACCTGTAGCCAGTACGCAGTAGGAATAGAATATGTTCTAAATTAGGGAGCCTCGCTTTCGGCGGCAAGCTGTTAGGATCTATAAGGAAATTCCGTCGGAATAATTAGGCCAAGATAAGAAGAGGAATGTCAAGATTAAAGTGATATCAGTGTCCAAAAGTACGCCGTAAACAGAAGAGCATTATCTTATCGTACCATACAGCACGGGTGTCTGAACAGTTGTTACTAGTAAGATAAAAAATTCATTGAGAAAGGTCAGACAAGGCAAATTTTATGATCGATTATTATCTTATTTGGTTATAGGTCGTTTTTATTTATACTTATATATATATATAGATAGATATACATAGGGGAGCGGCGTGGTCTAGTGGATAGAGCGCTAGTCTGCTGTGCTCCGGGTCCTGGGTTCGAATCCCGGCTGTGGCGGAATATTATTTATTCTGTTAATTCAGTCGGGGGACGACCCTAGGGTATGGAGACCCTCCTGGGGCAGACCCAGCTTCTTTAAATTGGGTACCCAAAATAATTGGGGAAAAATCTGGCGGCTGAGCGCGATTAAGGCATAATCACCTCATTGCACTGCCGTTGGCCTAGAAACAGTACGAGTGGGTTGTAGTGGTACAGGTTTATTTTTTTTATATATATATATATATATATATAAGACTTTATCTTTATGTTTTTAGTTTATTATTTTCAATCAACCAAGAAAAAAAACCTCCCTCTCAAAATCTGAGGTCTTACGTTTCAAGATACGTAGAAAAAAAGTCCGTCTATCCCTGTTTTTTTTTTTCTAAATTTATTAGTATAATTAAAAATTACAACCCTAATAATATATTAAATAAAATTATTGAAAATGGAAATTTTAATTACATTCTGTCCAATAAGGGACTTTGGTAATAGTGGTAAGACCTTAGTAAGAACAATAACATCAATTGATGAGAGAAAAAAAATTTAAAAGGGTAGATATGTAAAAAGTTTTAATTGAGCTTTGTAACAGACAGAAGTTTAATTTTTCAAATAAAATTCAACTTATGTTTTTATTTATTATTTTTAAAATTCCTCAGTGAAGGCTGAAGCTCCCTACATATTGTTGCTAGCTTTGTGGCCTACCTATCGGGGAAAGAAGTTGAAATAAAGGGTTTCTACAAAATTTTAGACTGCCAAAGAATTTTATCTGTCTCTTAGTGATGTAGTCAGTCACTGTCAGGAGTTCGAAGGTTGTTGTTGCTTTTAGTTTTGTGTAGTGTCAAATTATATATGTCTTACGATACGTCTAAAACTGTTGGAGCATCTTCATTGTGGAAGGTTTTAAATTAGCTAACATGGGTGCACAATGATGGATAGGATATCATAGGATATAATTTGTTTGCTTATTATGTTTATCATATTTATAATTACACTGTGGTAGATATTTACCAGGAGTCTTAAAAACCTTCAAATCTACATAAAATAGAACAATGAGTGCTTCTAGCAAGTTTTTTCTTGGCTATAAAATCATATCTACACTATTCATGTCATATTGTCTCGCGATCTAAACACTTTGTTTTACGATGTTTTACAAGATAAACATTGAACTTGAGATAGTAAAAATTATTTTTTTACCACCTTTCCATCAAAATTTTTCAGAGAACATATCAACTAAAAAAATAATATTCTTAGAAGGCCTATACTGAAAGAAATGTTATTCTATTGATAGTCATCAGAATCTTTGTTCTTAGAAAACAAAAAGAAAGACTCATTTGCAGAAATAACAAATAAATGAAGGGAAGCGGATAAGGTTTAATCTAAAAAAATACCACCTCCATTAAATCGAAAATTTATAGTTTCTCCTCATGAACATATTATAACTCATGAGTAGAGACTGAAGTTTTTGCAAAAAAAAAAAAAAAAAAAAAAAAAAAAAAAACGAATAGCGTGTCGTAAAAACTTCGAAACGTGCAAAATCATACTAGAGAGTATAGCTAGAGCTGCAAAACATCGTGCACTAGAATCACCAAATATAAAATGAATTATATTAGTACTTTAAACATGCAAAAAAGCATCGGCATTGTTTCATTTATGATGTTAATGCGTAGCTTATCCATATGTTACAGCCGAGAAATCCAAAGTTACGTGTACTGTAAAAAAACATACTTTAATTTTTTTTTATATTTGGAATGGTCAGGAATCAGTCATTTTTTTTTTTTTCTAAGAAAAAAAATTACTGATTCCTGACTATTCCACCTATAATAGTTTCTACAGTCGACTATACATCCTCAATTTAATTTTTTTTTTCTTAATAGGGCTTTAAACAATGACATTGGTTTAACTAACGGAGGCTTGAAATGAGTTTGAAAGCTGCTATTGTATAGTCCTTTTTTTCAGTTTTCAATAGATGCTCGTTTCCGATTAACAGCAAAATAACTAAAATAAACTGATTGAAAAAAGATGGCATAAAATTTGAAATTTTGTACCTCAAAAATACCTCTTATATAAAAAAAATAATCATATCAACTGATTAGGATTAATGAAAGTTGAAAGAATATGGTAACCAACTAACAAAGAAAAGAGCAAAATTTAAAAAAGTATAATTATTGATTTTTTTAACATAAGAAAACTATTATAGAGGTGAAATATACCATTGGAAAAACTAATGATTTTAGAAAAATATACTTTTTACTTTCACTTATTTATATATTGAAATAGGGAAAGTATTGCGATCGTGAGAATTTTCTAATTCCAGTTTTCAACGGAAAGACACTATTTAGGGTCTCCTGAGTCCAAATGACCAAGTCCCGAATAAAGGTGTGTGTTTTGTGTGAGTCAAGCGCAAAAAACGAAAAGTCGTAGGGAACTGAAATTTTAGTATAACGTGCATTTTGCACCTTTTATACGATTTTCTTAAAAACGGTTCAAACGATTTTGATTAAACTCGCTTTATTAATGTAAAATTTAGTGGTTTCATTTTGATTTAGATAGTCTGACAGGGCTCAAATGGCGATATTTTCTTCCCCCAAAGTACCTTCAATTTTCACATTCAAAAAGATTAACCATATCATCTTCATGACATTGATGAAGGACGGCTGAATATACAAGTTGGAAGAATTTGATGACCGACTAAAGGATAAAGGAGCAAAACTATTTCTTTATGCAATTTTTGGTTTTTCGACAATAAGAGCAGTAATATGGACGTATAATATACCATTGAAAAGAGAAAGATTTTAGAAAAAAATTAATGCAAATTGACTACTAGGAATAAACTTATCACTGATTAACAATTTAATATAGTTATATTATTTAATCTAAATCATGTTTCCATCGAAAATGAATACACATTTTATTAAAATTAACTTGAAATATTTTTCCAATTGAATTATATTTAATAGTTTTTAAATTGGTTTTCACAGTTGAGGTAAGTGAAAGTCGTGTTTTGCCAGCATCAGATTTTTTTAACTTAAGGATGTTCTTGCCATTGTAGTGAATGGATGAAGGAGTCCGCGATAAAATTTTATCTATTAGTCTAGTAAGTATACTAGATTGTCAATTCCTAAAAATGTATACATCACTCAGATATATATATATATATATATATATATATATATATATATATATATATATTAAAGATATGTTGAGGCGATTTTTGAAGCAAATTTCTGCAAACTAACAATATAAATATAGTATGTACTGACAAAGCTGACGGGATGCGGCAAAGAGGGCTGTGGCTGGCCGGCCCCCAGGACCCTGCGGAGGTGGGCGATGTAGCTGGTGGCGAGGCGGAGGGTGTCCAGCTTGGAGAGCTTGGTGTCCGGTGGGACCCAGGGCAGGGTCGTCTTCAGTCGACTGAACGCTCGGGACAGCACTCTCATCCGAGCGCGTTCTCGGGCGTTAGCTGCGTTCCTCGCCGGCCGCTCCTCCTCCTCAGAGTCCGTCTCCAGGCTTCGCCGTCTGGGCATCTGCAACACCATTCGTATCACAAAAGAAGAAACAAAATATGGTGCGCGCAACACACGACGTTCACTTACCTCCGTTGTTAAAATCAATTCAAGAATTTGTGAATACATGTACATATAAAAATAAATTTTTAAGGAATTAATTAAATTTAATTTCAACAGACACATGTGTTTTATTAAATAATCAATTATATTTTTATCTACAACAAACAGTTAGGGTTTGGGATAATCACCTCCAACTTAAGGTCAAGATGATCACACTAGGGGCGCTCTGCTTCTTTGACAGGCCGCCAGGTGGCAGCACGGTAAACATAATATTTTCTTGCTAATTTTAGATAACAAAAATATTTTCCATTACATTTGAGATAAGAATACTTTCGTCAAATTGTCTATTCAATCAACACCAAGAGAGCTAGATATTGATAGTCCTTTTTTATAGAAAGTATTGCTTTTTTCGTCTGTTCATATCCAACTCCCGTTTAAGATTCCTTGCATATCTTGGAATTTTGTATCTACAGGTATTTCTGACACCAAAAGCTGTTGTACTTAATTCAGCGATAGTTGACCCGTTTGACTGAATCGCCGTTTTAGAGCGGCTTCATCCCACAGGAGCTAAGATTTATTCATATTGTTCCCAACTTTGTCCGTGGAACAATTGATTGTAAGAATAATGAATGAATAAATAGTTTTTTAAATCATTAAGTGGAATTATATATATATATATATATATATATATATATATATATATATATATATATATATATATATATATATATATATATAGCGGAATATGAAGTATCCTGAAAAAAGTAGCCAATGTCTTATTTAAATTATTTTGAATAGATTTTTGTATCAGGCGGATGAATTATATTAATAAAAACTCTAACGGCTATAAGGAAAAAACTTTAGACCAATGTTTTCCAACAAAAGTTTTTCACAGACCCCTTCAATCAACCGCTACCATGTAGGAAAATTTTTTTTTCCTTAATTGCCTCCGTATATATAACTTTTTTCTGTCAAAATCATAAATTTTTTTCGTAATGGGAGAAGGGAGAGCGTAAATGACTGCCGAAGCCTGCGAATTCAGGAAAATATTTAAAGATCCCTATCCTTATTAAACCTAGATAGGCAAAATTGAGAATTCCCGCTATAGCACCGTCGGATTAGCCGCAGTACCATAAAGTAACGTTAAATGGATAAAAAACAAAAAGAGTTAATAAAAATTTATAGTTTTTGATAGCAAAACCTCATTAAACTAACTACGAGGCATGTTTTTTAAGTAAGTACCGTTTTGGAACTAAAAAAAGACGTCCCTTAATCTACTTTTCTACATAATTTCCATGGATTTTGAGGCACTTGTCATAACGCGGGACCAGTTTTTGAATACCCTTCTCAAAAAATTCTTCCTTCTGACTTGTTAACCACTGCATCGCAAATGTTTTGACTTCGTTATCGTCTTGAAGAAGCCGACCGCCCAGGTGTTGCTTCAAGTGCAGGAACAAATGGTAGTCGCTAGGCGCCAGATCAGGGCTGTATGGAGGATGATCTAGAGTTTCCCATTTAAATGATTTGATGAGATCTTTGGTCCGAGTAGCCACATGTGGACGGGCATTGTCATGCAGCAAAACAATACCCTTACTCAACTTGCCACGTCTTTTTAAGACGATAAGGAAGTCAAAACATTTGTGATGCAGTGGTTAACAAGTCAGGCGGCAGAATTTTTTGAGGTGGGTATTCAAAAACTAGAATTATTGCGGTATCTCTTCACGTCATTTTTTAATTCCAAAACGTTACTTACTTTAAAAACATGTGTCAGATATAACAAATTATGAATTTGACTAAAAAAAGCTATAAACTTCATCTAGCCCTGATCCTATTTCATCTAAACAACACACAAGTCCATGAAAAAGCTATAAACTTCATCTAGCCCTGATCCTATTTCATCTAAACAACACACAAGTCCATGAAAAGCGCATTTGAAAAGTTCATATTTAATTGCATTCCATTCATTTATTCAAAAAAAAATTTTTATATACTACAAAATATGAGCATATTATTATAAAAGTATATTAGCATAGTAAAAAAAAAAAAAATCTATGTATCATTGAAAAAATAATCAATAAATGTTTTCAATAAAAACACTAAATATTTTCTTAAATTGATATAGTACCTGTTACAAATCTTCTTTTAAGTCGCATTCAACTAAAAGAAACTTTTTCTTATTGAAATAATGGACTAACAATTTAGTGACCGCGATTGAAATAAATAGTTACAGATAACCCAAGAAAGTAAATGTTAGACCCTATTTAGAAATACAATATAGGTATCTATATACTACCAGGAAGCCAATTTAATGAGTGTTCTTATGTGTTAGTGATTCTTGTCACAAGTCAAGGTTTTACTAAGATATTTCATAAAAGTAATTTAAAATATTTTTCTATTTTATACACGGACCACCTGTTGGGAACCACTGCTTTAAAAAAACATTAAAATTAGTTAAAGGTATTTTAGTGTCAGCTCTTTCGACTATAGCTTGAATAATATTTCTTGAATTATTTTGATGAAGTTTATTCAAGAGGGATATATATTTTTACTTTCACTTACTATATATAGTAAGGGAAAGTATTGCGATCGTGAAAATTTTCGAATTCCAGTTTTCAACGGAAATACACGTTTTTGGGTCCACTGAGTCCAAATAACCAAATCCTGCAAAAAGGTCTGTATGTGTGTAGTAACTCCGGCGGAAACGGTAAGTCCTATGAAACTGAAATTTCATATTTAAGACCAATAGAGGCCTGAGACAATACAAAACCTTTTTTATCGAAATGGGCTTACCAGAAGAGCCACTTTATACTATACATTTTTTCGATTTTCTCAAAAACAGTTCAGACGATTTTAATTAAACTCACTATGTCGATGTAGAAGTTAATAGGCTTCAATATGATGTAGGTTTTATTCTGATTAAAATAGTCTGACATGGCTTAAATGCCGATATTTCAAAATTTCTTCACCCTAAAGTACCTTTAATTAGGTAGATTCTATAAAAATAACTATATTACCTTGTTACTATTGATAATTAACAGCTAAATATGGAAGTTCAGCGAATTCGATAAACAACTAAAGCAGAAAACATATTTTTTAAATGCAATTTTTCGCTTTAGAACATAAAAACAGTAATATACATGTATAATATACCGTTGGAAAGCTAAAGATTTTAGAAAAAATGTTATACATAAGCTTTTAAAAGTTATTAGAGAGTGATGAAAAGCCGATAAAACTAAGTGATTATTTTAGATAATAATATAATAGATTTTTTATTAAAACATTTTCTATAGAAATTCCATTAAATTAATTCTTTAATGGTTTTAAACATTTTTATCTTTTACTGAATTTGAAAATTCTTTAATCGTTTGTTGCCCGCACCAGATTTTTACGTAAAAAAATATACTGGTCTGCAACGAAATCTTCCTTTTAAATAAAAATATGATAAATATGAAGAGCTTAATATGCTGAATCTATTATTTGTTTTAATTTCTCATAAGCACGTGTTTTTTTTCTGACGCCAATAAATGTCCTTCTATTCCTCTTGCACACGCAACGAACATGAAAGAAAATTATTTAAATATGAAGTTTTTATTGGAAAAAAATTAAATATTCACAGTATACGTGGAACATTTGTGATGATCTAAAATTTGTTGCAATGTTAACTGGACTGCAAGGAGGATATACCAAATTTTGTTGATTTTTAAGCGAATGGGACACTCGCGTTAGAGAAAAGCATTATAGTAAAAAATTGGCCACGAAGAATGAGTTTGATCCCTGGAGTCAAGAATGCAAAAGAATAATCTTTAGTTTCAAGTGATGAAATTTTTCTACCAACGCTCCATATAAAGTTGGGTCCTATGAACAATGTTGGAGATTTTCAATATATCATAGTTTCCTAGAATCAGTGACGCAAAATTGAAAGAGGGAATTTTTGTGGGTCCCCAATGTACGAAAGCTCATGAAGGACTCAAATTATGAAAGTACATTAAATAAAGCTGAAAATAAAGCATGGACCACTTTTGTAGAAGTGTGTCATAATTTTCTTGGAAACCAAAAAAATTACTATTATAAAACTACCGTGAAATCATCCTTGAACTTCTTTCTTCATACAAAGCACTAAAATGCAATTTAGCCTATAAAATTCATTTCTTGGATTCTCATTTGGACTTTTTTCCCGTTAATCTTGGTGCAGTATCAGATGAACACGGCAAAAGGTTTCATAAAGACATATTGTACATAGGAAAATGGTCAGAAGCATTGCTTGCTGATTTCTGTTGATAGCTTCGTTGCGAAACACCTATAGAAAATATGAAAAGGAAGAAAACTACAAAGTGAAATAATTATTAAAAACCAGCAATGAGAGTATCTAATGATTTGTTTGGTTTTGTAACACATTTATTCTACATTTGTACCAGTTTGAACAATAATAATATATTGTTTTAGAAAAAAGGTGAGATTTATTTAAAACCACTATTGAAAAAAATGATATGTGATACGGAAGATTTAATAATATTTTTTTATTCAGAATCATATAATTTACCATTCGTTATGCATGAAATAGAAAAGAGGGGGAAAAAATGTTTTGCAGACCAGTGTTACCTTTGAAAAAATAAATAGCTTTTATTTAGATGAAAATTTATCCTTGCCTTGTCTATTAATTACAACGAGCGACCCTTCCAAACAAATAGGTTCTCATGAAACACTAATAGCCTAAACAGAAAAAGCTATCGAAGAAGGCTGTTGGGCTGCCGGAAGGGCTTCAACATCTGAACAAACACTACAGAGCTGCCCAACAGAAAACAAACACTTGTTAGCAAACTCAACATTCTCTAGCTTGACTTATCATGATCTGCTCTTCTGCAATATTCACCAAAAGATAGTTTTGTTTTCAAAAGTTAAAATAAAAAATATTTTGAACCTATTACTTTCACTATATATGAAACTATCTGACCCGGGAAAAGTTGTTCTGCCATTTAAATGATTTATGGTGAATGTTTTGGTAGTTAAATAAAAAAATAAGGAAAGTATTGTAAGTGTGTAGGGATCATTGGATCAATGATAGAAAGAAAAATATTTAAGATTTATACTTTTTCTTAATCACTATTTAGATTTTTATAGGATCTAACAGGAGCAGATTTGAATATGGATTCGTGCTGATGAGGAAGCCTAAAGGTCTTTAATATCATGTAGTTTTTATTCTGATTAAAATGGTGTGACAGGGTTTAAATGCAGATATTTTACATTTTTTTTCCTGTAAAGTACCTTTAATTTAGTAGATTTTATAAAAATAAATATATTTTCTTGTTGCCACCCATGAAAAACACATAAATATATAAGTTGAACGAATTCGATATATAACTAAAGGAGAAAACTTAAAAAATATTTTTTTAATGCAATTTTTGAATTTTGAACATAGCAACAGTCATATGCACGTATAATATACCGTTGGAAAGCTAAAGATTTTAGAATAAATATTATCTAATGCAAACACTTGTAAAAGTTAATAAAGAATGATGAAGATCAGATAAAACTGATTATTTTAGATAATAATATAACAGATTTTTTAATAAAACACATGTTTCTATGTAAATTCAATTAAATTAATTCTTTAATAGTTTCACATATTTTTATCTCTAACTGTATTTGAAAATTCTTTCATTGATTTTAAAAATGGAGGTAAGTGAAAGTCGTGTGTTGCCCCCACCAGATTTTTGAAATACTAACGACATTAAATTATTTGCATATTTTTCATACAAAAATACTACAACTGCGATTAAAATATGCCAGGGTGAAAGGAAGGAGAGGGAGGTGAAAAAATGGGTTTGGTGTAGGTATTTTTGATGCCACATATTTAAAAAAGGCAAAAAAAATATATGTGCAAACAAAAAAAAAAAAAAAAATTCTAAATAGGACCTACCGAATTTACAGACAAAATTTCATGAAAATCGGCCGAGCTGTTTTGGAGGAGTTTGACCACATACAAATTTTTATAATTTAGACATATACTAAAAGAAAGTATTGAGATCGTTAATTTTTTTTATTTCAAGTTCCAATGCAACGTTTTAGGATCCTTTGAGTCCAAATGACCAAGTCCCGCAAAAACTAATGTGTATGGTAAGTCTAGACGGAATTTCATAATTAAGACTAATATAGTATTTTATTTACTTTATTTTTATTTTCATTTGCTACTTAAGTTTACTTAATTTATTTCATCTTATGTTATTATATATATATATATATATATATATATATATATATATATATATATATATATATATATATATATTCATTATTACTATTATTATTTTTTTTCTATTATTATTATTGTTATGTCTTGTTTTGTTTTGTTTTTTACTCTGTACATATGGAATGAATGACTTCTTTTAGCCCTAATACTTATTGCCCAAGATAGTGGCACATTGTATTATTTCTTAATAAAGCAATATTATGATTATTCTAAAAAAAAAAAAAAATATATATATATAGTATTAGTATAGCATATGCCAGACATCTTAGAGCAACTTTTTCACAGAAATCGACAAACCAGAAGTTCCACTTTAGACTATGTACCTTTTTAAGATTTTCACAAAAATGAATAAAGATTTTGATTAAACACACTACTATAACGATGTAAAATTAGATGGGCTTTAATTGCATTTGTTTCTTATTGAAATAGTGGGGCAGGGCTTAATGGCCATGTTTTCTAAATTTTTTCCCTAAAATACTTTAAACTTTTTATCATTGAAACGAACTAGGTAAATAAAGGAATTTGACAACCAACTGTAAGAAAAGAGATTAAAATTATTTTTGTTTAGGTTTTTTTATTTCGACCAATAAAATGGAAATATAGATATGCAATAAATATAAATACATTTTAGTTTGTATGCAACGTTGTGTAAGGTAATGGAGAGCGATGAACACCGAAAAAATTAACTGATTATTGTAGATAATAACTTCGATGTTATCTAAACTACCAATAAAAAAAATCTGGTGCGCGCAACACACGACTTCACTTACTTCCATTATTTATATCAATTTAAGAATTTTTAAATACATTTAGAGATAATTTTTTTTTTTTAAAGAATTAATTAGATTGAATTTCTACAGAAACATGTGTTTTATTAAAAAATCGATTATATTATCATCTAAAACAATCAGTTAGTTTTATTGGCTTTTCATTACTCTTTATCAACTTTTACAAGTTTCTGTATAAAATAATATTTCTTCTAAAATCTTTAGTTTTCCAACGATATATTATACATATATATTACCATTCTTATGTTAAAAAACAAAAAATTGCAATAAAAAATGTTTTTTTTTTTTTTCAGTTTTCTCCTATAGATGGATATCGAATTCGTTCAAATTATATATTTACCTGGTTTTTATCGTTGATGACAAGATTATATTGTTATTTTTTTAGTATCTACAAAATTAAAAGTACTTTAGAGGAAGAAATTTTGAAATATCGGCATTTAAGCCTTGTCAGACCATTTCAACCGGAATAAAACCTATATCATATTAAAGCCCTTTAAATTTTAAATTGATATATCGAGTTTAATCAAAATCGTTAGATCCGTTTTTAAGAAAATCGTAAAAAGATGCAAAATGTATGGTATAAAGTACGTCTTCTGATTAGCTGATTTTGATGAAAAAGATTTTGTAACGTCTCGGGCGTATATAGCATTTCCAAGTCAATTGTAACCTTTTCCAAGTCAAATGTAACTTTTTCCAAGTCAAATGTAACCTTTTCCAAGTCAAATGTAACCCTTTCCATTTCAAATGTCACCTTTTCCAAGTCAAATGTAACTTTTTCCATTACAAATGTCACCTTTTCCATTTCAAATGTTACCTTTTCCAAGTCAAATGTCACCTTTTTCTTCACTCCTAGTCTAAAATATTCCGTTTTATTTATTTATTTATTGAAAAATAATTAGTTTAATTAAAATTATGACTTTTTTAATAATTTTGGCATATCATATCACTGTTTTTTTTTAGATATTTGATATCAAGTTCTGTTTTTACGAACTAATATTTTTTAAAAATATTTAGTTTTAAAATAGTTGTTGATTTTGAATTTTTAGAGGGGAGGGATAGTTTTTGGGAATAATTAATGTGTTTTCGGGTATTATAATTACGTTTTTCAAGATGTATTTTTTATTGCTCGCGTGCATATTAACTCGCATTTACTTTTAATGTTTTTTATTGATATAGGGATTAATTAATATGTTTTCGGGTATTATAATTACGTTTTTCAAGATGTATTTTTTATCGCTCAACTGCATATTAACTCGCATTTACTTTTAATGTTTTTTATTGATATAGGGATTAATTAATATGTTTTCGGGTGGTTATGATTACGTTTTTCAAGATGTATTTTTTATTGCTCGCGTGCATATTAACTCGCATTTACTTTTAATGTTTTTTATTGATATAGGGATTAATTAATATGTTTTCGGGTATTATAATTACGTTTTTCGAGCTGTATTTTTTACCGCTCGTGCGTATTTCAACTTGAATTTACTGTTAATGTTTTTTATTGATATAGGAATTAATTATTGTGCTTTCGGGTGGTTATGATTACGTTTTTCGAGCTGTATTTTTTATCGCTCATGGATATTTGAACTCGCATTTACTGTTAACGTCTTTTATTGATATAGGGATTAATTATTGTGCTTTCGGGTGGTTATGGTTACGTTTTTTGAGCTCTATCTTTTATGGCTCATACGTATTTCAACTCGCATTTACTTTTAACGTTTTTTATTGATATAGGGATTAATTATTGTGCTTTCGGGTGGTTATGATTACATTTTTTGAGCTCTATCCTTTATCGCTCATGCGTATTTCAACTTGCACTTACTTATAATGTTTTTTATTGATATAGGCATTAATTGTTGTGCTTTCGGGTGGTTATGATTACGTTTTTCGAGCTCTATCCTTTATCGCTCATGCGTATTTCAACTTGCACTTATTTATAATGTTTTTTATTGATATAGGCATTAATTGTTGTGCTTTCGGGTGGTTATGATTACGTTTTTCGAGCTGTATTTTTTATCGCTCATGGATATTTGAACTCGCATTTACTGTTAACGTCTTTTATTGATATAGGGATTAATTATTGTGCTTTCGGGTGGTTATGGTTACGTTTTTTGAGCTCTATCTTTTATGGCTCATACGTATTTCAACTCGCATTTACTTTTAACGTTTTTTATTGATATAGGGATTAATTATTGTGCTTTCGGGTGGTTATGATTACATTTTTTGAGCTCTATCCTTTATCGCTCATGCGTATTTCAACTTGCACTTACTTATAATGTTTTTTATTGATATAGGCATTAATTGTTGTGCTTTCGGGTGGTTATGATTACGTTTTTCGAGCTCTATCCTTTATCGCTCATGCGTATTTCAACTTGCACTTACTTATAATGTTTTTTATTGATATAGGCATTAATTGTTGTGCTTTCGGGTGGTTATGATTACGTTTTTCGAGCTGTATTTTTTATCGCTCATGGATATTTGAACTCGCATTTACTGTTAACGTCTTTTATTGATATAGGGATTAATTATTGTGCTTTCGGGTGGTTATGGTTACGTTTTTTGAGCTCTATCTTTTATGGCTCATACGTATTTCAACTCGCATTTACTTTTAACGTTTTTTATTGATATAGGGATTAATTATTGTGCTTTCGGGTGGTTATGATTACATTTTTTGAGCTCTATCCTTTATCGCTCATGCGTATTTCAACTTGCACTTACTTATAATGTTTTTTATTGATATAGGCATTAATTGTTGTGCTTTCGGGTGGTTATGATTACGTTTTTCGAGCTCTATCCTTTATCGCTCATGCGTATTTCAACTTGCACTTACTTATAATGTTTTTTATTGATATAGGCATTAATTGTTGTGCTTTCGGGTGGTTATGATTACGTTTTTCGAGCTGTATTTTTTATCGCTCATGGATATTTGAACTCGCATTTACTGTTAACGTCTTTTATTGATATAGGGATTAATTATTGTGCTTTCGGGTGGTTATGGTTACGTTTTTTGAGCTCTATCTTTTATGGCTCATACGTATTTCAACTCGCATTTACTTTTAACGTCTTTTATTGATATAGGGATTAATTATTGTGCTTTCGGGTGGTTATGATTACATTTTTTGAGCTCTATCCTTTATCGCTCATGCGTATTTCAACTTGCACTTACTTATAATGTTTTTTATTGATATAGGGATTAATTATTGTGCTTTCGGGTGGTTATGATTACGTTTTTCGAGCTGTATTTTTTATCGCTCATGGATATTTGAACTCGCATTTACTGTTAACGTTTTTTATTGATATATAGGTTATTAATTGTATTTGCGTTTGTAATTACGTTTTTTGAGCTCTATTTATTGTCGTTTGTTCGCATTTCAACTTGCATTTACTTCTTATCTTTTTATTGTTATAGGCTGTTGCACAATGCTTTTTATTGTTGTTTTTGCACGTTCTGATTACTTTTTTGAACTGGATGTTACATCGCGCTTGCGCATTGTTTTAGATCACTTTTCATTCAAGTTAAAATGTGCACTAGCTATAAAAAAATGTCATAAACTCTATTAGTATTCCCGAACACTATAAACGATCACTCTATCAAATATTCATGAAACAGGAACATAACTTGAAATGAGTAAAAGCGATAACAAATAAGGATCAAATAATGTTACAAGAACACCCGAAAATAGAATAAACGATTCCTCAATTAAATTATCAAATAATTGTAAGAACAAGTAAGGAAGTGGGTCCATTATAATATATTTAGTTAAAAAAACTTACACAGAACGCTAAAAAAGGAACTATAACTATTCCTTTTATAAAAAAATAATTAAAAAAAATAATAAGATAAAAATAAATAAATAAAAGCTAAATGATGTAGGTATATTCCAGCAACGTTATAATGAGAACTAAAAACAAAATAATCAATCAAAAACTTAATCATAACCACCCGAAAGAACAATAATTAATCCCTATATCAATAAAAGACGTTAACAGTAAATGCAAGTTGAAATATCCAAGAGCGATAAAAGATAAAGCTCAAAAAACGTAACATAACCACCCGAAAACACAACAATTAATGCCTATATCAATAAAAAACATTATAAGTAAGTGCAAGTTGAAATACGCATGAGCGATAAAGGATAGAGCTCAAAAAATGTAATCATAACCACCCATATGCACGATAATTCATCCCTATATCAATAAAAAACATAAAAAGTAAATGCGATTTGAAATATCCATGAGCGATAAAAAATACAGCTCGAAAAACGTAATCATAACCACCCGAAAACACAATAATTCATCCCTATATCACTAAAAAACATTGAAAGTAAATGCGAGTAGAAATACGCATGAGCGATAAAAAATACAGCTCGAAAAACGAAATCATAACCACCCGAAAGCACAATAATTAATCCCTATATCAATAAAAAACATTAACAGTAAATTCAAGTTGAAATACGCACGAGCGGTAAAAAATACAGCTCTAAAAACGTAATTATAATACCCGAAAACATATTAATTAATCCCTATATCAATAAAAAACATTAAAAGTAAATGCGAGTTAATATGCACGCGAGCAATAAAAAATACATCTTGAAAAACGTAATCATAATACCCGAAAACATATTAATTAATCCCTATATCAATAAAAAACATTAAAAGTAAATGCGAGTTAATATGCAGTTGAGCGATAAAAAAATACATCTTGAAAAACGTAATTATAATACCCGAAAACATATTAATTAATCCCTATATCAATAAAAAACATTAAAAGTAAATGCGAGTTAATATGCACGCGAGCAATAAAAAATACATCTTGAAAAACGTAATCATAATACCCGAAAACACATTAATTATTCCCAAAAACTATCCCTCCCCTCTAAAAATTCAAAATCAACAACTATTTTAAAACTAAATATTTTTAAAAAATATTAGTTCGTAAAAACAGAACTTGATATCAAATATCTAAAAAAAACAGTGATATGATATGCCAAAATTATTAAAAAAGTCATAATTTTAATTAAACTAATTATTTTTCAATAAATAAATAAATAAAACGGAATATTTTAGACTAGGAGTGAAGAAAAAGGTGACATTTGACTTGGAAAAGGTAACATTTGAAATGGAAAAGGTGACATTTGTAATGGAAAAAGTTACATTTGACTTGGAAAAGGTGACATTTGAAATGGAAAGGGTTACATTTGACTTGGAAAAGGTTACATTTGACTTGGAAAAAGTTACATTTGACTTGGAAAAGGTTACAATTGACTTGGAAATGCTATATACGCCCGAGACGTTACAAAATCTTTTTCATCAAAATCAGCTAATCAGAAGACGTACTTTATACCATACATTTTGCATCTTTTTACGATTTTCTTAAAAACGGATCTAACGATTTTGATTAAACTCGATATATCAATTTAAAATTTAAAGGGCTTTAATATGATATAGGTTTTATTCCGGTTGAAATGGTCTGACAAGGCTTAAATGCCGATATTTCAAAATTTCTTCCTCTAAAGTACTTTTAATTTTGTAGATACTAAAAAAAATAACAATATAATCTTGTCATCAACGATAAAAACCAGGTAAATATATAATTTGAACGAATTCGATATCCATCTATAGGAGAAAACTGAAAAAAAAACAACATTTTTTATTGCAATTTTTTGTTTTTTAACATAAGAATGGTAATATATATGTATAATATATCGTTGGAAAACTAAAGATTTTAGAAGAAATATTATTTTATACAGAAACTTGTAAAAGTTGATAAAGAGTAATGAAAAGCCAATAAAACTAACTGATTGTTTTAGATGATAATATAATCGATTTTTTAATAAAACACATGTTTCTGTAGAAATTCAATCTAATTAATTCTTTAAAAAAAAAAATTATCTCTAAATGTATTTAAAAATTCTTAAATTGATATAAATAATGGAGGTAAGTGAAGTCGTGTGTTGCGCGCACCAGATTTTTTTTATTGGTAGTTTAGATAACATCGAAGTTATTATCTACAATAATCAGTTAATTTTTTCGGTAGAACTTGATATCAAATATCTAAAAAAACCAGTGATATGATATGCCAAAATTATTAAAAAAGTCATAATTTTAATTAAACTAATTATTTTTCAATAAATAAATAAATAAAACGGAATATTTTAGACTAGGAGTGAAGAAAAAGGTGGCATTTGACTTGGAAAAGGTAACATTTGAAATGGAAAAGGTGACATTTGTAATGGAAAAAGTTACATTTGACTTGGAAAAGGTGACATTTGAAATGGAAAGGGTTACATTTGACTTGGAAAAGGTTACATTTGACTTGGAAAAAGTTACATTTGACTTGGAAAAGGTTACAATTGACTTGGAAATGCTATAGTTGCTGCAAATACGAAATTTCAGTTTCACAGGACTTATCGTTTTCGTCCGGGGGTTACCACACACACACACAGTCCTTTTTGCGGGACTTGGTTATCATGGACTCGGGACCATAAAACGTCTATTTCCGTTAAAAACTGGAATTCGAAAATTTTCACGATCGCAATACTTTCCCTTACTATGTATTTCATATATAGGTAAGTGAAAGTAAAAAAACATGTTTTCATTGAAACTCAAAGTATTCTTCAACTTTGAGATATAAAACCTAACTGCCGATAATGTACAAAATAAATAAATAAGACCTAACTGATAATAATAATCATTTGATGCTGCATTGCTATAATGAGTTCATTAGAAATAACTGCAGCCGTGAAAAAATGAAAAAAGTGAAATAAATCTACTGCAAAAAAGTGGCACTATCCATTTATAGAAATACCACAGAAAAGGTGTTAGATCTCAGACAGAAATCTACCTAGAATTCCAATATAAAACTATTTGTACTCGTGGCCTTATAACGTTATTAAATTCAATGTTATATTATTTAAAAATAAATTGGAAGGATAAATGGCATTTAACATAAACCAGGAATAATAATATAAAATTAAGTTAGAATATCTAATTGATATTTAGGACTAATCGGTCATATCTTTAGCAGTGTTACAATTAGATTAAAATTTAAAAATATTTTGATAGTGTCATTTAAACAGAGTAGGACACTAAATCCAATTTTCATCTTGATTTATTGTATGCAATTCTCTTTAGGGTTTCTCTCTTAATCCATTAGGTTAAGGTTCTATAATTATTTTATTCAGATTGAATGTAATATCATCGGTTACAGGGTGAAACTAACAACGTTTTCATTTATTTTATTTTATTTCATTGAAAATATTATGCATAAATATTAATTATCGGTTTTTATCTCGATTTTATATAACATCTTCAAAATTAAATCACCGTTACATACCAACACGCTAATATTGCAAACACATTTTTTTTTCTTTTTTTTTATGTTGAGAGTTGTGATTTAACATTTAGACATTTTCCCACTTTTGCCATTTAAATATGTAATATATTATTGAAATTAAAAAAGAGAATTGTGAACGCTCAATGAAAACAGCTGAATCGGATTCATCTTTTCGTTTATCATATCTAGGCACTATTCTTTTGGGAAAGAAAGTTAAAATGTTTATAAAAAATCCAGCATATTAAAAATAGGTTTATTTAAGGTCAGCCAGATTCACATAGTTAGAGTCTTCCATTATTAAATCATAAATAAAAAAAAAAGGATTACTATATTAAACTAAGACAATCATTTATTTTTTCCTCATAAGTTAAAAAACTGCAAATGTTCCGTTTTATACAACGGTTTATAACAAAACTCTAATAATCATTATTTAAAAAAATCCTATCTAATTATTTCTTTCCGAATCTTATTTTCTACAAACTTATAATGATCACATTTCTAGTTTAAAACGAGCTCTAAATAGTAAAATAGATAGTTTAAAAATATTGAATTATTCTGATTATTTTAATACTCGAATGAAAAGCATTATAACGGATGTATCTATGAATACGGTGACCCGATTGGCTAGGAACTTATAGCTCATTAATACGAGAAAAAAAATATATATATAAAGAACAGTTTACCTTTGAAATTATCCGAGACAAGGCACAGCTTTTCTATAATGAGGCGTGAAACTGAAAAGGTTTGAGGAGTAGTATATTTAGGGTGGAGGGCGTGGCCAGCACTGATTGGCCAGCGAGCGACCAATCAGCTTCCAGGATTAGGGGGTGGCTCCGAGCTCCATGCCGGACTGAAGGATAGATTCCTATCTCTTTGATCTCGTGCCAGCGGTAAATTACATTGTTCCAAACAAATCTCAAAGTAGACCCAACTCCGCTCGCTACTCGGTTAGCCTTTGACTATCCCAAACAAATTTGATGATCAATCCAAAATTAATGACCGAAGTATTTTTTTTTTCAAATTTAAATTATTGTAGGCTAAAAATACGTAGTAAATCTGAACTTGACATGATTTTTTGTTCTCCTTTTCATTCTATATGAATTCAAGATAGTAGCCAAATCAGTTATTTTTTAAGATAAAGAATAAATAATAAAGTTCTAGGATTAATACACCGTGATTAGATATAAAACATAAAAAAATAAACAGGAGGATAAAGGAGAGTGACTCAGAAGAGGAACAGGCTGCTTTAAGCCCTCAACGCCAAACCCAAGGTCATATATTTTCTCTCAGAGCAATCATTGATAAATCATGGGAACGAGGAAAGAATATCTTCTTGGCATTTATAGATCTAAAGGCTGCCTTTGATTCGGTCCTTAGACAAGAACTGTGGAATCCTCTTTCTGCTAAAAACATCCCGCAAGGATTAATAGAAGCCATAAAGTCAACTTATCAGATTCCAAGGGAGTGGTGAGGATTAATGGAAGGAGTCCGATACCTTTGCTATCGAGAAAACAGAGAGATAAACTGTCTCTATATTCAGCCCCCTCCTGTTCATAATTTATATGGATGTAATCCTAAAAGTGTGTAAACGGAGGACAGCCCGCACTACTGTTGGCAAATAGAACATGACAATCCTAGCCCAAGTAATGGTATTTGCGGATGAAATTGTCCTTATAGCATATATTAAAAAGAAATTACAACAAGCTGTAACTGAATGGGAGGCTGAGTAAGGAAATGAGAATCGATGTCAGGAAATCAAAATAATGCATACAGGTCAAGGAAGGGAACATATTGAAATACTTTGCAAAGGTGAACCAATGAAAATAGTGGAAGATTGCACTTACCTCGGAACAGTGATCAGCAGGATTGGAAAGGTACCATGAGATATCCAATAGGATAAAGAAGACAAACTCGATATACTACCACCTCTGCGACACAGTTATAGGGAAGAAGGGGTAGAGAAGAATGTTGAATTTCATATCTTCAAGACTTTATATCTACCTAACCTCCTTTACGGAAGTGAAAGCTGGGAACCACTATAAAGGCACCTAAGTAGAGTTACTGCGATACCTCCGGAAAGTGGCAGGCCGAACTAGGAGGGATCTCATAAGGAATCAGGGGACCACAGAAGATGTCGCAGTTGTCCCTTTAAAGGATATTATTGAAAAGAGACAACTCAGATGGTTGGGACATCTCGGTCGGATGAGTGAAGATAGGGACCAAAGAAAATATTTTGAGCCCAGACCAACTGTAAAACACCCAAGAGGGGACCCAGAATGCAATGGTGTGATTACATTTCCAAGCTGGAAGAGGAGAGGAAAAAACTGAGATGCCATGAAGGTGGTTTGTATGGGCTAAGGAATCTTCACGCTGAGAGGCACAGAGGAGGAAGAAAAAACAAAAAATTGTAATTTTGCTCCCCAAAAAACTCCCATGACTCAGTTATTTTTGAAGTCAGAGTTTGTAGAGTTTAGAATCAATAATTCATGATTAAATATTTAAAAATAAAATAAAAATATATTCACAAGTTTAACATGGTAGATATAGCTGCAGCGATTTCCTCTAATTAGGTTATTCTTGAAAATAGATAAAAAAAGGAAATGTGTTTCGGGACCAAGACACCACGATTTTTTTTTTTCTAAGACTATATTCATTTATTTATATATTTCTCTGTTTAAACGTTTACTCTGTATCGTGTTTCTTTTTAGCTCCGATGAAGACCCGAAATTTAAGTTGAAACCGTCTTTTCACAATAAATAGCTTACAGGATTTTTGATCAATCTGATTTGGATGATTATCCAATTCTTTCAAAGTTTATACATTTTTGTTACGCATAATATTAAAATGATATATAATAAAGAAACATGCTATAAATGTTCTTATCTTAGGTATTATTTGGTTTTTTGAAAACAGAGCACCTTAAAACGTGTTAAAAACGTGCTCATTTTTCCGAAATATTTCTCCTAGCTGTATATTTCGTTTATTGGTCCATTGAAGCAAAAATTGCAATTAAACAGTAAATAAATGTGGCTGGCCCTGACTGGAAAAAAACAACAGATCATGGATATGCTTATCTACAATCTGCTGCTTATCCCGAGCAGAGAAAATTTGATTTTAGGATGGTCGGGCAGATTGATGAAGATTTCGTGACTCTATCCACCTAAGAACCCGTATGCTATCGTCTCTTCGCTCATTTTCCCCAGTTAGACTACGGTTGCCTCGTATATGGCGGCTGTTTTGAGAAATTCAAAATAGACTCAAAAGACTTTGATTGTTTCATTGATTCACATGTGGAATCCCAGACGCTCCCATGTTTCTAGAATGTATACCGATTGAATTGGCTCTATCCCTCTTTCGTCGGCAGTACCTCCTTGGTGTCTGTCTCTTCCGATATTTTGATATGCTTACCACTTGTTCCTCTGTCCAATTCAGTAAACACTAGATCTCAACCTATAAACTTGTATAACCTTCTCACAGAACTGCTTCCTTCAAAAATCCTTTATTATTCGTGCTACCCTATTTTGGAATTCCCTGCTGTATCCATTCGTAAATCCTTATCATTATCCACTTTTAAAAAAACCAACTATTTCTCCATCTCCTAAGCATCAATCTTCCAACATATGTAATATTTAAAAGCTATAGATGATAACTATTCATTGTCACAGAACCTGTCTTTTATGTTGAACTGAATCTTAAATGACCAGACAATTATTATTATATTGTACTTTTCTTGTTATTCTTAGGGGACTACTCGTCCCAGAATAAAATTACTTTTCATTTCATTTCATTAACTTTATATATACGCCTGTTACTAGTTATATTTCAGAATAATGTTCTGACACTTGTTACAGAAATTTATTTTTCCCGTTCAAGAAAGCGAATTGAAATGTAGGAAAGAATGCACTTAATGATGATGAAAATCGTATCAAATTCCGTCATTGTGGTTTTTAAAAAGTTAGTGGAAACAAAAAGGGAGTTATCATTTGTACATATAGAGATTATCCATTAAAATTCTGATATGAAAACTACCACCCAATCTTTCGATTTGAGCACCACCAACAGAGCTAGACCGAGTCAAAAAAAGCCACAAAACAAAATAAGTCCGAATAACCAAGGCCCGCAAAAAGGTCTGTGGTGTGGTAACTCCCGGGCGGAAACGGTAAGTCCCATCAAACGAAATTTCATATTTAAGACAAATAGGTATACGCCCGAGATGTTACAAAACCTATTTCATCAAAATGAACTTACCAGAAGAGCCACTTTATACCATGCATTTTGCACCTTTTTTCGATTTTCTAAAAAGCGGTTCCGACGATTTTTATTAAACTCGCTATATCGATGTAAAATTTGATGGGCTTTAATATCATTTAGGTTTCATTCAGATTAAAATGGTCTGACAGGACTTAAATGCCGATATTTTAAATTTTCTTTCCCTAAAGTACCTTTAATTTTGTAGATTCTATAAAAATAACTATATTACCTTGTTACCACTGATGAAAAACGGGTAAATATATAAATTGAATGAATTCGATACCCAACTAAAGGAGAAAACAGAAAAAATATTTTTTTAATGCAATTTTTCGTTTTTGAACATAAGAACAGTAATATACATGTATGATATACCGTTGGAAAACTAAAGATTTTAGAAAAAATATTATCTCATACACAAGCTTTTAAAAGTTAATAGAGAGTGATAAAAAGCGGATAAAACTAAGTAATTGTTTTGGATAATATTATAATAGATTTTTTAATAAAACACATGTTTCTATAGAAATTCAACTTAATTAATTCTTTAATAGTTTCACTAATTTTTATCTCTCACTGTATTTGAAGATTTTTTAAATGATTTTATCAACGGGGTAAGTGAAAGTCGTGTGTTGTTCGCACCAGATTTTTTTTTTAATCCCTAACAATATAGCTCCTAAACAATAAGTTCTAGCGAAAAATTTTATGAAACAAAAAATATTTTCCATTACATTTCTGACTGTGTAACAGTCGTCGAATTTCGATACTAACAGATTACAGCATGTCAAACGTGTTATATTTGTGAGAGAAAAAAAAGTACACAATTAAAAGCTATAGACAACGCTGCTTAGTTTTAAATCATGAACAACCTCAAAATATAAATTTTTAATAGATGAAAGTTTCATGTCATGCAAACAGGAACGAATTAAACCTTATTTAATCTGTGTTTAACGAGTATTTGCCAACTAAAGATAAGAAACAATTTTAGGTTGGACATAGTGGAAAAACAAGTAGAAATATATTAGAAACTGAATAAGATACGTCAATCATCATTCCCTCCCAACCCGACGACAGGACCCTCGCAGACGAAGCGGAAGAAGGAAGGTTGAGGATAGGATCCACCGAGAATAGAAGTGGTGATATGAGCCCACCTGGTCATCCAGGAAGTCTCCCACGCGTTAATGCCCTGCCACCGATATATAACAGTATTTATGTCATCCATCCATACCGAGGGAAAAATATCTAACCGAGAAAAAAAACAAAAAAAAATTAAATCTATTCATTAAAAACTCGTAGGTTCGCCACTACTTTGCACGGGTGCATTTAAATGGGGTGTCATTAATGCTTAAAAAAGCTTTGCTTAGCCGATTTATGGTTTATTGCTTTATACTTTTTAGTTTATCGTAACGAAAAGTTCACAATGCAAGAACGTATACTTATTTTACAACGTAGATTCATTATTATAGCCCATCATTGACAGAAATAAGGTAAATAAATTTCTCAATAAATCAAACTTTATTTAGTTTTCATATTTTTCTATTTATAAAATATGTTATGAAAATATGTATTTTAAATACATTTAAAAAAATCTGGTGCGGGCAACACACGACTTTCACTTACCTCCATTTTTAGAATCAATTAAAGAATTTTCAAATACAGTTAGAGATAAAAATGAGTGAAACCTTTAAAGAATTAATTAAATGGAATTTCTATAGAAACATGTGTTTTATTAAAAAATCTATTATATTATTATCTAAAATAATCACTTACTTTTATCGGCTTTTCATCACTCTCTACTAACTTTTAAAAGCTTTTGTATGTAATAATATTTGTTCTAAAATCTTTAGCTTTCCAACGATATATCATACATGTATATTACTGTTCTTATGTTCAAAAACAAAAAATTGCATTAACAATATATTAAAATATCGGCATTTAAGCCCTGTCAGACCATTTTAATCCGAATGAAAACTGCATGATATTAAAGCATATTTAATTTTACATCGATATAGCGAGTTTAATCAAAATCGTCGGAACCGTTTTCGAGAAAATCGAAAAGAGGTGGAAAATGCATAGTATAAAGTGGGTCTTCCGATGAGCTCATTTTGATGAAAAAGGTTTTGTAACGTCTCGGACGTATATTTGTCTCATATATGAAATGTCAGTTTCATAGGACTTATCGTTTCCGCCCGGGAGTTACTACACACACAGACCTTTTGCGGGACTTGGTTATTTGGACTCAGGGGACCCTAAAACGTTTATTTCCGTTGAAAACTGGAATTCGAAAATTTTCAGGATCGCAATACTTTCCCTTACTATATATAGTAAGTGAAAGTAAAAATTTAATTTTGTTGTCATAGGAATTCCATTTATTTTACAGTGAAACATCTGTTATTATTAGTAAGTAATTAATAACAATGTTAGTTTATGGATTAGTAACAACTTGACATTTATTTTAGCAACTTACTTAAATTTCGTTCCGTAATATTTACTCTAAAAATTTGCGAACTATAGAGAAGAATATAACTTGTATGATACCGGACGGTTGAACTGTGAATAACCTCCCTCATTTTAACACAAGAAATAACATATGTTTATGGGCTTATTATTTTATTGCATATTAACTTTTCTAAAATCTTGCGCTTTCCAACGGTATATTATACGTCTATATAGCTACTTATATTTCATGAATAATTTTTTGAAGACTTCATTACAGAAATTTAAACCATCCGTTAAAAAAAAAAAAAAAATTTCTCCAATGTTAAAATCAATTTAAGAATTTTTAAATAAAGTCAGATTTAAAAAGATGTTAAAGAATTATATAGTGTTCCAATGGAAATATGTGTTTCATATTAAATAATCTAACAATAGAAATAATTAAAGACAACAACCACTTATTTTTCTCCGCTTTTCATCACTTTTCTGTATCTTATACAACTTTCTATATAAAATTACATTGCTTTTAAATCATTAGTTTTCCAACAGTATATTATGCATCTATATTACTATTCTTATGTTAAAAAATAATATACTTTCCCTTACTGTATATTTCATATATAGGTCAGTTAAAATGAAAATTACAGGGAGATAAACCTATGTTTTTTGTTTTTTTTTACTACTATTATAACATTATTTTTACGTTATACGTAGATTTTAGTGTGATTCGGAATGAAAACGAATGTATATTTAGTACATTTTTAAAATAAATGTAATTTTCTAACTCGTTTTGAAATGCTTAGTTTGTTTTTAATATAAAATATTCTGACGGATATTAATAAAACTAAACTGTTAGAATATAATATCAATCAAATATAAATATTAATTAAAATACAAATTTCTTAAAAAATATCCTGTATTTCGTAAAAAATAACCTTTCAGAAACCAGTGTTATAATTATTGACCATAGAATAAATAACTGGGGAAGCTGGTTGAGTCGCCAAAGGAATAACACTTAATATCTAAACGACCTCAATACACCTTTACCGTGCAGTATGCTACAATTTGAAAGCAATTACAAGCTACCTACGAATCAAGGTTGTAAATCGTCTTACGATCCTAATATATTGAAACAATTAGCTCTCAGTATGATAGATAACCATTATTTCGACTATGTGAAGATATATACTGATACCTCAAAAACCTGCAATCAAACAGCGTTAGCCATAGTGGATCCAGGTAAAGAACATACAATTTCATTCTCCATACCAAATAAATTTAGTATTTTGAGTGCTGAACTCCTTGCAATTTTGAAAGCCATAGATTATTTTCGTAATACATATTCAAGTACTAACGTAGTTATACTGACAGACTCCGCCTCCTCTTGTAAGCTACTAAAAACAATCAATAGCAGAAAAATTACTTCATATTTAATATTTGAAATAATCAACTCCATAATCTCCGACAACAACCACTACAAACTTCAATGGATTTCAAGTCACGTAGGATTTTCTGGAAATGAGGCTGCTGACAGAGCTGCTGGGACAACGCAACCATTGAAAGAAAACGCCAAGAAGGATCTCCTAAGACACTAAAGGAAAGAAGAAATAATAGAATGGCAAGATAGGTATGACAGGGAGTCACAATCAAAAGGGATAGACTTCTATAAGGTACAACCTACTGTGAGCCTTGTTCCATGGTTTGCTAGGCATCAGCAACTTACAAGAACGAGTATCGTACGAATCTTATGACTGAGGGCTAACCACGGTTGCACTAACAAGCATCTTGCGCTTATAAAAATAAAAAAAAATGGAAAATGTGAGGTCTGCGGACAGCCAAAAGACCCGCGACACTTAGTTTTCAGGTCCAAAAAATACAAGAGAGAACACGACTTTATACAAGAGGAAGAGACTGAATTTTTAAACAACTTGGACGAAGTGAATATAAAAAAGATAGAACTGTTCTTTAAAAAAGATACAAATTGTAAACTTTAATTTTAATTAATGCTTTCAATAACTCTGTACTTGTATATATATAATATATATATATATATATATATATAAAATACATATATATATATATATATAACTATAAATATAAATAATATCTAAACTAATTATATTGGTGTGACGACGTTTCGGCCTAAAGATTAGGCCTTCAGCAGGGCTAAAAAAAAAACAATATAAATAAGCATTGAATATGAAAGCAAAAGAATAAGATATCAGTAATAAAATATGGATATAAAAATATTAACTTACACTTGTAGGGGATTTGATCCCTGAATAAAATTATATTTCTATCCATTTATAAGATGAATTTTGATAAAGTTCTCCAAAAATAGGTTTATTTATTCAGTAAAAGCACTCATTTTGCTAATCGGACGTTGCTAATGTCGGAGTCCTAAATTTTGCCTATCCAGATTTAATTAGGATAGGCATTTTTAACGAGTACCTGACGTATTAAACAGGCTTCGGACAACCATTTTACGCCCCCTTTGAAGGACGGCATCACCAACTTCGTGACACAATGGATATTTTACTCCTTCTAAAGAATCCTATGGCTTTGAACCCGTAAATTTGGCATAGTAGCTGTCAGCCTCTACACCTCAGGAGACCCCTTCTTAAGGTTCTTAAAAATGAAAATTGAAAAAGGATCCCAAGTGTAATGCGAGAGTTCAAAACTATATTTGTTGAGAAAAAGGAAGAATCATTCTGGAAGACCTTTTACCAGAATAATTTGTGAAACAATTAAGTCTGAAAAAATGTATTGTCGCATTTCATAAATGCATATTAATATTAAGGTGAAAAGTTTTTCTTTCAATAATTGACCTAAACTTCATAATCGATAAGAAAAACAATATTCCACCACTTTCTAAATTTGATATTTTTCTTAACAAGATACTTATATAAATTGGATACAATTTTATTTTTTAACTGGTCGAGGCTTAAACCTGTTATTTAAAAGTTAGTTTCAACAAAAAAACTTAAAAGTTCAACATTTTATTTAATAATATTGTGTAAACAAATCAAGTTTAATAACTTACTTTACTTTAATAACTTACTAATATTAGCTAAGGCGAAAACCCATGTGCTTTACAGTATGAAATACGGTAATCAGGAAAATAGTTGTTTTTTATTATGTAGTATCATTTCATATACAGTAATAATTTATTCGTAAGAAGATTAACTTGCATACTGAGACATAACAAATGCTAGAAAAAACACTTTTTTGTTAAGTGTAAAAGACTTTCTGGGAGTCAGTGATAGCACGTGTCCAATGTTTACCACCTCACCCTTAGCCAACCTAAACATACAGCCTCCAAACATCTTAACATGTTTATATGGTGTAAGCATCTTTTTTCAAGGAATTTGTTTTACATCATATAATAAGAGGTCGGTGGTAGTTGAAAACACCACAAAAATTGTCTTCAGTTAAATTATATGAGAAATATATTAATATTTTTATTGGATTGTAAAATAAGCTCGTGGCGTTTTTGAATATTTTAATTTAATCCTCTATGTATTTATAAAATCATGTTTAAGTGGTCAATAATGTTTAATTTTCTCATTATTGTCTCTATATTAATGTTCCATTATTGTAGTTTTCTTTTGGTTCAATATTTGTAGGACATATTTATGTTATAATATGGAAAATAAAGCCGCACGTTTCTTCTACTTATTTTCTAATTCTCCAAAAATTTTTCTGGACAGGTTCTTCTATACTTCCACTGATTCTTCAATATCTTCCTTCTTTCCTCAATACTCTGGCGAGCCACAAGGTAGCGTACAGAGCCCTCTTCTCTACTCTATTTACACTTCCGATATTCCTGAGCACCCTTGCACCACTATCTATACCTTTGCTGATGATACAGCACTTCTTTCATCGGACAGAACTTGTACTAGAGCTTCTATTTTCTTACAAAACCATTTATTTGACCTAGAAATGTGGTTTTAAATTGGAAAATAAAAAGTAATGCCTCCAAATCTAGCCATGTGAGCTTTTCTCTGCGGAAAGAAACTTGCCCAGCAGTGAAAATCGACAACAATGCAGTACCTTCAAAAACCTACGTACGATACCTCGGACTATATCTGGATAAAAGACTAACATGGAACAGAACATACAAAATTAAAGCGACAAGAATTAACAAGACGTTACAAACAACTTTCACATCTATTGGATTACAGATCACCACTAAATTTACGATCTTTCACTTAACTACAAATGACTCATCTACATGACTATCATAAGGCCGATATGGACTTACGGAGTAGAGCTTTGGGGCTCTACTAAACCATCGAATTCTTCCCGTATCCAATCCCTACAATCCAAAATCCTTCGTAAAATCCTCAATGCTCCTTACTTTGACACTAATGCACTAATCCATAAAGACCTTAATGTTCCGTATGTTGCTGATTTGGCCCGATCTAGATACCATTCCTGTCATGACAAACCCCATTCCCACCCTAATCCTCTAGTTTTAATCTTTTCTTCCTCTTCAATTCCTGACAATCCTGCGAGGCGTCTGAAAAGAAGATGGTCCCGAGACCTTTTAGTTTAGAACATTTTTAGAGTGGTAAGCTTAGATTAATTAGATTGGGAAGCATCTTAACATGTGTTTCATGCCCTTTTACATTTCACTCCAATTTACATGATGTATTAGATTATACAGTTGTAAATTTCAATAAATTAAAAAAAAAAATTACGAAACAAGCACTAATATGCACGACTCTACTGAGACCAAAATGGACATACGGAGCAGAACTTTGGGGTTCTGCAAAACACGTACACACAAACCAAATACAAACAACTCAGTCCAAAATTTAACGAAAAATTGTTCACGCACCACGGTATGTTTCGAATCACACGATACACAATGAAATAAACATTCCCACAGTAAATTTTTACATTCACGACAAATATAACATGTTTCATTGTTCGACACGTCATCATCCTAATCAATTTGTTTCTTCCCTCTCTTTCTTCCTTTTACCAGGGCAGACCCAAAGAAGAATCAAAAGACGATGGCCGAGAGATCTTTTAAATTGACAATTCAGGACGCTGATCAAGAGGAAAAATAACACCTCACATTCGCCGGATGCGCACCAAGGCAATTGCGAATAAAATAAAAAAAATAATAATAATATGTTTGGCCGTTTCAAAAAAGATGTTTATTGATTTATTTTTACACTCTACAACTCAGCCTCTAGGTTCATTTCCAAGCATCATGCATATTTAGCTATATATATTATCAGCTGACCTGTAGGTGTTCTATGCGCGACCCAAACACGATGAAATGTTGATTGACACAGTAAGCAAATTAGGACGACACTGCTGATAAAGCGGTATAGGAATATATATTATATATATATATTAGACAAATATGCGTGATGCTTGAAAATGGCCCTAGAGGCTCAAACGTTGTAAAGTGTAAATGTAAATAAAAAAATATATATCAATACATTTCTTTTATGAAACGGCCAAATATATATCTTACAAATAATGTTTAAATATTCTAAAAAGGATTAGTTTTATGCATCAATTTCAACCGAGTTTCCTGATCTTTAAGTGGTATTTTGTTAGCTCTAAATGGAAGAGAAAAAATTCATTATCGTCATTTGATGATTTTTTATTTCGGAAAAGGAAAATCGAATTTTCAGCGTGTACGGCAATAATACCTTAGGAGAAAGCATCGTCTGTAAGTACAGAACCGAATATTTTGAATTGGTGAAATGATTACCAAATTAATCATTGGTCACAGACAACCCTCACTCTACGAAACGGGTTAGCGCTGAAACAGGTCATGTATAATTGATTAAAAATATTTATAAAGAATCTGAAGTTTTTATTGAAATCACCAGAAAAAAAACTATACTAACTTATTTTACAACCCAATAAAAAATGTCTAACTTTCAAATAACCAAACAATAATATTAAACTAGAAATGATGGACCGTATAGTAGGTCGTTCTAGAATTGTCACGGAAGAGATATTCGTAACCTTTGGTCGTCATGGGCCATTATCTATTATCATAGAGGGACCACTAACACGCTCTCAAACAATCTTTGTTATATTATATCAAACAGTCATATATATATATATATATATATATATATATATATATATATATATATATATATATATATGTATATAAATTAAATGATAACGGGATTTCGGCTTTCGCTAATTCCTTCTAAGCCACTGGACAGATTTTGATACTGTTTTCACCATCATTAACGCCATTTTTCCTGAAGATTCATAAGTAAAATACATTGCAATTTAGCTTTTCTTTAAACGCGAAAAATAAATTTTCTGTACCTAAGTCATCAAAGAATTATTCCTGAAATATAAGTAGTAACATAGACGTATAAAATACCGTTGGAAAGCGCAAGATTTTAGAAAAGTTAATATGCAATAAAATAAATCGTGAAAATGAATATAAAGTAGTCGTAAGCCCATAAACACATTATCTAATGTTATTTGTAGTGTTGTGGATGAGGGAGGTTGGTTGTTTGTTGTGTATTTATTTAAAGTCACTTTATGCTACTATGGCTAATCGGACGAGTTATAGCGGGAGTCCAAAATATTGCCTATCCAGGTTTTATTAGGATAGCAATCTTTAACTAGTACCTGACATCGCACAGGCTCGGGACTACCTTATAACGTCCCCTCCGAAGGACGAAATAACTAAGGATTTTTCACTCCCATTAAAAAAGCTTAGGAACACTTGCGGGTTTGAACCCGTGACCTTTGGCATAGAAGGCTGTTATGCTAGCCACCCAGCTACAAGTGAGCGATATTCTTTAATATTTTTTTATACTTTCAGATCATTTCACAAAAATAGTAGTTCCACTATAAACTAAATGGAACTCCAATGGGAACTAAATTAACTTTAATACATTAAAGTGTATTTAGAAACAGTTGATATGAAACAAATAAACTAATCCAATTTTTAATTTATCAAATTTAGTTGACCGTGGAGAAATTAGATGAGGAAGATGGTTGGGGTTGCGGTCATTAGATAGAAACACACATGGATCACTTCCTAAGACACCGTCTCAGAGTCAACACTGATGAAGGCCCACAATGTAGGCCGAAACGTCGGCACATAATTAAAATAGCATTTGTTTTAATGTGTGTTTCTATCTAACGACCGCACCCCAAACCAATTTTTGATTTTTTACCAATTTATGTTTATGATTTCTGCCGATGATTAAATATAATCATGAATAGGCGTTATACAATAATCATAATATTTTCTTGCTAAGTGCACTTTTTGTTACTATGAACTCGTAATACCAAATTGGTTAACTTTTAATTGGTCAAACTGAAGTTTTGTAAACTTAAATGACACCATATTTAAATTGCACCCGTGCGAAGCAAGGACAGGTCGCTAGTATATATTATAAAGTACGGATTATTTATATTTCTATGCTAACGTCCGTGCAAGAAAGTGATTTGGCCGAGATCACGCTTCACCGTATTTCTCCAAGCATACTAATCAGTCCTTGTTAGACTGTATAACTATAGATAATCAGAATTCATTATAAACTAACTATATTACATTTCTACTTTTTTTTTTCTCTTCTTTTTCTGTGCATATAAACAAAAATATATAATCTACATATGTAAAAATATTTGAAACGTACACCATTAATAGGAATGGGTTTTAGAATTAATTAATATATAAAAAAAAAATGTAATCAACCATAATAATAATAGAGATTGACGAATGAATAATGGTAATTTATTTGTGTTTGGTCAAAAGGCCTTAAGTCACCATTTTAATGAAAAAGATGTTTCTATGTTTTAAAATATATAAATAAATAATATTTTGTTCTAGTTAGTATTTTTTTCTATAATAATAGTCCCTCATGAGATAATATAGTTATTCGTGAATAAAAAAATACTTGGACAGGATTTAAAATGATTTTGACGTTGATTTCAAAAGGTACTAAAGAACATTTTTTACGAAATTGATATTTTTACATATTTGTATTCTCATCATTTAGTTCTATCTAAATATTCTCTTTGATGTTATCTAATGAATTCTCAAGTCCTTAAAAAACACGATTTAGAAATGCGGTCATTTTCTAAAAGTACTAATTACGCATTTATTTTCGTTCCAAATCATTCTAAAAAATTCATTTCATAACTTTAATATGATGTTACTTTTATAGTAAAAAAATAATTCTAAATTTTAAGGCAAAAAGACCCAAATTAGTTAGTTTAATAATATAGTAATGAGAGATTTTCGCGCTTCTTGTAAAATTTCCTAGAATGGATATAGTACCTTTTGGAAATCAACGTCTCAATTGTCTTCTAAACTTGACATTCCTAGACTTAAATCAGTTTGCCCAAACATCAGTCAATTATAACTTTATTTAAAAGAGAAGAAATTATATTATTCAATCTCAGAACTGAGAAATGCAAATTTTCACATTGGTTATTGATTTTAAAATGTTTAAAAACCAAATGGAGCTCCAACAATCTGAGGTAAAATCTTTTCAACACTAAATAGATAATTTTATTTAATACTTTTTAATTGATTTCAGCAATAGAGATAAATGAAAATTGTGTTTTTCGCGCGCCAGATTTTTAATTGACATTGCTATAAGCATTCAAGAAATATCAATAAAATTATCTTAAGATACTCCCATTGAAGATACAAAGGGTTAAAAAATTGTTGAGTTGGTGAGTCTCTTGGAGGTCTGTTTTATCCCTGCAAAGTTGATATTTTAGAGAGAGTACGGTCTTAGCAGTATTAAGTTTGAAAATAAATAATACTTGTTGTTTATTAACAATTTTACAAGCCTCGGGAATACTCAAGTAGCCGCAGGAGCTAGGACAGACTATTAGCGTCACATTAATACTCAGTTTAGTGGAGACATATTGTCGGTGTCAGTGGTGCCAACCCCTGACGACAGGCCGTCTTGATTTATAATCACCGTTTAACTTTTTTGCCCCGGGCAGGGATCTCTTTACAGAGCAGGGTATCGCCTGGCTGTCCACACATATTTATCTAGCCCTGGCTCGACCTTTGGGTTCCTCGCAATAATAATGTCTAAAAATCTATCGTTCCTTTCGGAAGGGCTCTTTGAAACAGAATAGCGGATGTCTTATTCAAATAAAATTTACACGGCTCAAAATTATTATTATACAAACATGTTTACAACTGAATACTATACATTTCACTATAGAATGAAACATAAATTACGATAAGAAAAAAAAAATCTTATGCCTCTACAACCCATAAAGGATATTGGATTTTGTATATATATAATTATTTGTACTGTTTCTATTTAAACGGTCGTGCTAGGAAGTGATTAGGCCGACATCAAGCTCAGGCGTCAGACCTTTTCACGGTTGTTTTGTTTTTTCATTGACTGAAACCTAAGAACAACAGAAACTTTATATATATATATATATATATATATATATATATATATATATCGATATATATCCACTTCATAGAGGCTGTAAAACCCCCAGGAGCATATGATGAAACTATCCCACAGTCAATTCTCAGCAGTTATGAAATCAAAATAGTTTCAACGAATATTTGAAATAGGAATGAAAAACTAAATTTATTCTGGTTAATCTAAATAAGTTTAAAATAAATATTTTTTAATTTTATTACCGATCTTCAGTTGAAGCATACTGATTTCATAGCAGCTAAGAATCTACCTTTGTTTTTTTCAATAACAGTTTTAAAACCGGATCCACATTACTTCAGATCCATCATTTTTTGTTATGCTGATATCTGTGGTATAACCTAATACTAACTCAAACACTTTTATCTCCTACTGCAATTCCCTTAAACTAATCGGTTAATTTCAATATCATGAACTGTAAACTGTAGAACCATTAGGTAGATTGGCAAGAGCACCTGGTTCTTATTTTGGAATGGAAAAACTGTAATAAGCATGCTCCAAATGCCCGTTGATCAGAAGACCATGTCGAAAGAACCCTAATTTTACATAAATTTTAAAAATTTTTTAAAAAACTTTCAAGAAATATTAATCAGCTTTATTTCTAAGTACATTAAACAGTTCTTCTCAAGATAAAGTAACACTAAATACAATGCTTTTTTAAATTATGTTTTAGAAATAGCCATTATTATTATAAGAGGACTAAGGAGTTAAGAAATAAAATAATTGATTAAGTTATAAAGTTGTAATAGATAAAAATCAAGCAGTTCTCTTTTCTTTATCTGCTATATATTAGTCGACAGTTTCAGAACCGATTTGGTAGCCATTAAATGGTCTTAACAAACTCAATTTTTTATGAGGTAGACAATAATCAATAATGTGTTGAGTGATTATATTTATGATAGTTAAACTTAACAACAGGATATAGAAAAAGTAATTAGCCCCCAATTTTAATTTTTATTGTACCAAGTTCTTGATTTGAAATATTTATTTTTATAAATAATGATTTGTTAGTCAAATACACAATAATTTACTGTACTTTTATTCTATTTAAATATTTTCTTTATAAATAGTTGTGGATAAGTTTATTTAAATTTGCAACACACATTTCGCAAGACTCATCAAATTTATTCACCATTCACCAACATCCTGAGTTTAAATCCTCATATTAATATAATAGTTATTGCATTTATATTAAATACATAATACTAATTGTAATAGATAACTTCTCTTGAAATAGTCTATTTATTTTTTTTTTTTTAATAGGCCAGTAGATAGAGCCATTTTAGTTTTATTGATTTATTACTAGTAGCTATGTTAAGTTTGAATTTTTTTAATAAATGTATTCTCAGTCATATTCAATGGTAAATGGTTTAAATTTATGGCCTGATAATTTTTTTTTTTTTAATTTTTGTTTATTTTTGTAACGTCATTTTATGCTGCTGTGGCTAATCGGACGATGCTACAATGGGAGTCCTACATTTTGCCTATTCAGGTTTAATTAGGATAGGGATCTTTAACGAGTACCTGACATGGCACAGGCACGGGACCACCTTTAAACATCCCCTCCGAAGGACGGCATAACTAATGATTTTTTACTCCCATTAAAAATACTACGGCCACCTGCGGGTTTCAACCTAGACCTCGAGCATAGGAGGCTATAATGCTAACCACTTTGCTACAGGTAAACCCTTTTTTAATTTTTTGTTTATGACACTGATTAAGAATTTTTAATTAAATATTTAAAATATAGTAGCAACTCATTTCTTTTTGATCAATTAATGACAATATCATGTAATAGAACTTAATACTTTATGAATAATTTTAGAACTAAATAAGCAAGGAGAGAGTGTGATGTAGTAAAGCAATAGAATTCTGTTCTCGGGATCGCTGGTTCAAATAATTATTTATTCCATTATTTCTGGTCATTTGAGTACACCCAGCATCTAAAAAGTGAATACCCAAAAAATGGGGAAAACATGGAATAAGAGCATGACCTTGACCTCATTACTTCATTTCAAGGTCATTGGCCTATTAACAATATGGATCTCATTAATCATGTACAGGTATTTGCTTCTAATGATGATTATTTTAATTATTTATCTAAGAAAGGTGCTAAAATAAATAAATAAAGCACTGACAGTTATATCATTTATTTATATCGGATGTAACAAACTATGCACACAACACAGTACATTGACTAGACTTCTCTTCACAAGAGAAAGTAAATGTTACAAACTGTCCAACTAATACATCAAAAATTCTATGTGAAATACATATAAAATTCAATTTAACAACTAATAAAATAATTTAAATATCATTTAAAATCATTTCATCTATATATTATTCAATTTTTTTTTAGTAATATTTACAAATAAATTAAAAAAAAAAAATTACACATGGCAAATTTGTGACACATTTAAACAATAAATAATAACATTTAAAAACGTTTTACAGAAAGGTTCTTTCAACTACAAGAAAATAATTCTCAACCCTAAGGAAAATATTTCCTTAATAATGGAAACTCATTTGAGTATTAGATATAAACTTTTTTTCTATACACATAATAATTAATTTACATAAAACATTTCATCAAGAACAAACCTAATTTTAACATGGAATGTCTTAACTGAAAAAAAAAAATAATAATTATAATATAATTCGTAGAGATGATATATTCATTTCATCAAACATTCAATCACATAATGAGAATGTGGAGTTATTGAATTAATTCAATTACCATTAAATTTAATGGGATTAAATACATGGCAAAATGTAATAATATAGCCTACGGTCATGGTAACTTCAAAGTGATTTTTGTTTTACACAACTCCACTAAGGAACTCTTTTATTTAACAAATAAAAACTGATCAAGCAGAGTGAATGATCTTATTACTGAAATAATTAATCACAATTTGATATAACTAATTCACCAACACTAAAAAACACAAGAGACTTCTGGTAAAACATCTAGAAAAGGATTTTTCAAAAACCTAAATTGTCGCAGCAGCATTAACGATCCAATCTAACTTATGGCTAACAATTTCTTACCTATTTAAAAATGTTAATTTACAAAAACATTTAAAGGAAACGTGATGACAAGTATGGTAATATCAGAGTTTATATCAATCAATTTATGCCTTTGAAAAAAACAAAAAAGCAATCATAATAACATATAAAAAATATAAATTGATACAATTTCATCAATTTTGAATATCATTAGTGAAATGAAAGATACTAGATAGTTTTGGTCATATACAAAACAAATAAAATACCAGTTTGGAAAATAATTTAATGATTTATTTTGAAGAGGAGACTAAGCCCATTTCTACTTAAATTAAGATATTTAATTTAATAATGACAATGTACCAAGGCAGTGATTAAGGGAATTTTAATTAATTAATTTTTAACAAGTTAAATTCAATTTTTGGACAACTGCATTAATTGTATTGTGTCCATTAAATAACCCAGTTAAAAAAAAAATTAACTTAAACAAAAAACATCTCCATTTAAGTATAAATAAAGAGCTCAAATACTAGATTTAATAACATTTTATTAATTATAAAGTTTATTGTAAAAGCAACTGCTAGAGAAGATGTATTGGATTTCGAAACGGAAGCGAGAGCAAAACATCCTACGAGATTAATCATTATTCATTCTGAGATTAGGGCTGAAAATTCTATAAATCCTAGTATTATATTCAAATTTTTCTACGCCTGCAAGACTAATCAGCTAACATCACTAATCAAACCCTTGGAATATTTTCTAAAACCCTGTACTTAAATATGAAATCTCTTTTTATAATTAAAAGTAAACATTTTCTAAAGTAACAATAACGGGCATAGTAACTTGAAGCTTAATTTTTTAATTGTAACAGTAATTTTAAATTTTAAGTTATTTATTAATTATGTATCTGATTATAATATTTGTTTTTATTTGTATGACAGAAAAAATAAACACCTACCATTATAATTTATAAAGACTTTATATATTTATTTTATTTGTCCTTTTATTATAAATATTTTCTAATTTATAGATAACAGAACGAGGCATTGCTGACTGAGTAGTTTTTACCCGTTAAAATGATAGTAACCGAAAAACATTGGTTATATCAAAATTTATGATTTTTTGAGTAATAAATTAAAACTTAGTTACAGTGATGAATCTGAAATAGGCATTGAGTTAAAAGCCTAGGAGTTATCTTACAGTTATTTAATTAATTTAAAAAATAATTTCCATCGAATCTAATTAGATGTAATTAGCAATTTCAACATTTCCTACTTTTTTCTTTTTCATAATTCGGAATAAATAAGGAAAGAAAATCACTGAGATTAGCAAGAAAGAAGTGGTAAAAATGGCATACAGTGATGTTTGCAAAAAAATAATCGTAATAAATCATGACGATTTGATGATAAAGAGCAGGAGAACAACAAATATTGTTAAGACAGGACATCATAATTATAACACTATTAGAGTACCACAAACTCAACCTGATAACAGACTTTTGGCCAGTAAAGTCAGAAAAAATCTATTGCGTTAATTTTAAATATTCACAACCCCTGTTCCCCGCAACCAGCAACATTATATGGTAGTTACACTAATGTGATGTGGGATAAAGTTGACAAAATGTTTCCCCCTTGTAAAAATCAAATGATCCTATCAAAACACAGAGTTTCATCAATAACAACCAGAAATACATATAAATAAATATATATTTGAATGAAAAAAATCTGTAAAGCAAAAAAAAAAAAAAAAAAAAAAAAACTCAAGAAATAATCAAGACAACTGCAGGTATCTATTACAGCCAGAAAAATATAAGCTGAGGAGAGAAAATAAAGTCCATTGACAATATATTTAATTCTAATGGCTATTGAATTTGATATAAAAAAGTTTCCAAAGGAACTGAAAAAATGTTTCAAATGAAGTATCAAGAAACTATTTTATAAGAACTAAAAATTTATAAATAATTACGAAAATATTACTATTATAGCTCTAATAACATTCAAAACCCAACCAATTTCATCCAAGAAAAGTAGTCAAAGTTTTAAGTAACTATCACCAAACAATTCCGACATTATTTTAAATAATTGCACAAGCCAAAACTTCAAGGACTTAATCAACAAAATTTTAAAGCATTAATTAAAAAATAAATAGAATTAAAAAATAGAAACATAATCAACTAGAAACAACAAACATTTAGCCTAAAATTTTAAGAAATACGTTCAAATATAATTAGAAAAACACAATTTATTAGTTATCTTTCTTCAAATATGATGAAATTACTTCAATTTTATACTTTTGAAAATAAAAATCTTTTTTTATGCATTGGTAGAGTTGTGATTTGCATTTGAGACAAAACAGCAAATCTGAGAAATAGTCGTTATCTCAAGTTTGTGTCAAGAAAAAACAAAGAGAAGAGCTATAAATGACTTTGCTAAAGCATATTCCCGTAAACTGAATGCGGAGAAGGATATTAATCATCACTCAGGGGCATCTACATGAGAGGAGACAATTGTGAAGATGTCATCTATTTGTGCCTTCACCATTACTTTCTTCTTCCTGAAACATTTAATAACAAAATATAGAAAACAAAATAATGACATTAAAAATTTTAGAGTGAAAGATTCTATAGAGCAAATCATTTTCAAAATTATTGATGATTCCTTTATTCGAATTAAATATCGATAAGACGAAATATATGATCAGTAGCAGAAACGGTGGCGATTTTGGTGACATTGATGTATCAGGGCATACTTTTGAACATGTAGAGAAATTCAAGTATTTAGGTTCAATTATAACTAGAAAAAATGAAAGCCAGGAAGAAATAAAGTCTCGGTTAAAGGTGGGAAATGCGTGTTATTATTCAGTTGCTAAGTTACTTAGTTCGCGGCTTCTATCTAAAAACTTAAAGGTTAGAATTTATAAAACTATTATTCTACCAACGGTTCTTTACGGATGTGAAACGTGGCCGCTTACTTTGAAGGATGAACAACGGCTTAAGGTTTTCGAAAATAAGGTATTGCGTAAAATATTTGGTCCAAAGAGAGATGAGGCCACTGGGGAGTTTAGAAGGTTGCACAACGCGGAACTGCGGAACTTGCATCCTGTGAATATAATTGAGCTGATTGCATCGCGGAGACTCAAATGGGCGAGTAAAGTTGTTGGGCTCGATGACGAGCGTTTTCCGAGAAAGTTGGTATTTGCTGATCCGACTGGTAGGCGTCCGAAAGGTAGGCCGAAGCGTAGATGGGAGGATTGCGTTAAGGCTGATCTCGGGAGCTTGGGCTTGATTGGTGAACATTAGACGAGTCTGTGTAGGCAGAATTTGGTGGTATCGGCATCGAACCTTCGGGTTCGCTAAACCTTATTATTATTATTATTATTAATGATTCCTATTATCTAATAAAAAAATCTGGCGCACCCAATACACAACTTTCACTCACCTCCGTTGATAAAATCAATTAAAGAATTTCTAAATACAGTTTAAATAAAAAAAGGTTAAGGAATTAATTACATTGAGTTTCAATGGAAACAAGTGTTTTATTAAATAATCTATTATAGTATTATCTGCAATAATCAGTAAGTTTATTCACTTTTATAAGATAATATTTTTTCAAAAATCTTTAGCTATTTTTTCTAAAATAGCTTATTTGTTCATTTAACGTCACTTTATGCTTTGTGGCTAATTGGACGATGTAACAGTGGGAGTGCTAAGATTTTGTACTCCCGTTAAAACATGCTAGGACCACCTGCCGGTTTGAACCGTGACCTTTGGCATAGAAGGCTGTTATGCTACCCATCCTGCTACAGGTTATCCCAAAATCTTTAGCTTTCCAATGGTATATTTTACATTTATATATTTGTTCTTATGTTCTAAAACAAAAAAAACATATGAACAGGAATATAATTACAATACAGAATTATATTTTTTTGCTCTTTTCACCTTTAGTGGAGTATCAAATTTGTTCAACTTATATATTTACCCATCTTTTATCAATGCCAAAAAAAGGATATGGTTGATTATTTCGAATCTACAAAATTAGATGAACTGAAGAGGAAGAAAATTTAAAATATCAGCATTTTAAGTCTTGTCAGAATATCACAATGAAACCAATAAGATTCAAAAACCCATTAAATTTTACATAGATATAGCAAGTTTGATCAAAATCGTTAGGGCTGTTTTCGAGAAAATTGTAACAAGGTACAAAATGCATGGTATGAAGTGGCTCTTCTGGTTTGCCAATTATGATGAAAAAGTAGCCGTAACATAAAATTTCAGTTCCGTACGACCCTTCGTTTACGTCCTAGACTTACTACACACAGACCTTTTCGCAGGACTTGGTTATTTGTACTCAGGGGACCCTGATTTTTACAATCGCAATAATTTCCCTTACCCTTAATATATATTTCATATATAGATACGGGAAAGTAATATGATTACACTAGAATCTATGTTTTCAAGCTCACAAAAAAACACTTTATAGTTCTTGTTTTTTTCCTGTTGATCTTTCAGAATATCAAGAAATATCTATTTCTTGAAAACATTTATTGCTTAGGAAAACTCATGTACCTTGAAGGGGGTCACCCAACCATACTTCACTATGGTTAGTGTGGAACTTCCCAAGCTCTAAATTCATAGATTCTATCAAGTCTGAGCCAGAAGATACATGAATATTTCTTTCCCCGAATCAGACTGTCCATGAAGTGAGTTTCTACCTCTGGGCCCACCTTAAAAAATAAACTACATACAGACGCACCAAGTTGGGAAGGATTTACCATACCTGTAAGAGCATATACAGGTATACATCCAAGTGCCTCTAAGAACTTTCAATTCTAGCATTACAAGTAAGACCGCCCTTAATGTACGCCTTTGAGTGTCTTATGATAAACTGAAAAGATCCACTGAGGAAATTAGAGCTAAAGGTACAAAAAATATTTAGGAGGTTTTAGGACCAATGAGAAAGAGGATAAGGCATAACAATGAGATCTGTGACCATCAAGAAGACACAGTCACATCCATGAGGAAGAGGCGATTGGATTTTTTTGGACATTTGACTTCCATGAGTACTTACCAGGGAGATCTTTACCACTACAGGCAGAGGGGAAAGCATCCAAAAATAAAGGGTTCGCCACAGTAAGGTCTGGCTCAGAACAGATGGGTATTTTAGAACAAGTCATGCAGGATCATGTATTGTTCCGACATAGGACCATTCAAGTTGTCTTTCAAGAGTCTCTCACCAGCAGAAAGAGTACAAGCACCGAAGTGGACCAAAGAAAGGAAACGGGGAAACAGCCAAGAGATGAAAGCTTTCTGGACAAAGAAAAAAAAGAGTTTCCATACAAGAAGTGAAACGAGCCCCCTGGTCCTTAATAGGCACAAAATATATAATAATAATTATAAAAAAAAACTATATACAACTGTAGAAGAGCATTACTGATAAAAAGACTGTTTTGTTCATTGGCTGTATGATGCCTCCCTTGGAATATTGCTTGAGATACAGTCGAGACATGGATTCCTGTAACTTCCTTAGCTCAGGGGTCGGCTCGAACACAGGAGCCTCCTCCAGCTCTAAGGGAGGATCGGCTGCTTTAAGCACCTCAACGTCAAAGCAGATGTGCGCTCGACAAATAGGGCAAACAGCCTAAAATAAAAAAGAAAAAAAAATATCAAAGAATATAACAGTAAAATGGTATACATGATTAAAAGGTAATGAAAATAGCTTTAGAATAACCTCACTTTAAAAAATAAACCACTCCTGAGCAGTAGTGCTCAATCACTGTTGTGGCATTTCTAAAAAAAACTGCAAATTATTACAAAATGGTTTATTATTTCTGAATAACTATATTATACTATTATTATTCGCATAGTGCGACAAGTTGTGTCAGGAGGCCTTGGTCGTATCATGTAATCTGCAAATAGAATACATTTGTGATACTCCAAGATACTATTCTATATGGCGACTTTAACTTAGAATAAAAAAAATTAAAAAATCAAAACTCCTTAAAATATGAAAATCAGGCGTATCCTTTGAAATAGTAAAATTAATCCTTTTCGTGTGTTAACCACGCTCCCTCCCTAATATAAACAGTTAGACTTATGTTATTTTAATTTTGTAGGGAATTTAATTCTCTGTTGATCAGAAATGACGAGAAGCCAAAATTTGATACATATCAAAACTCAATATCATCATCAGATATCAAGTCGAGATGTTACGAACATCATAAGATTGTCTTGTATTTTCATACTGAATTTCGAGGAATTCATTCAAGTCAAGGATAAAAGCCGCAGGCGGTTTTTTGATTTGTGTTTTACACATCTTGAAACCTGAGACTTAAAATTTTAAGATGAGACTATAAATTTTTTTTCTTCATTGTTTACAGGGGTTCATTATTGAAAATTAACAAACCAAAATTAAGATAAAAATGATATAGCTGCTGGACCATCCTAACAATGTAGAAAACATCAATACTCTTGTCGAGAGTGGTTGTTAGTATAGTGACAGGTCTTCAAAAGGCCTCAACAACACCTGTTCAGTTAAGGAGTGATTATGATGGAGGTTGGTTGGTGCCTGCCTTGGCCCAAACACGTACCACAGCACCAGGTATGAGGTTACCCTGCCAGATAGGGGGCAAACACACACCTACCAATTAGCAGAGGGGACTTGTTAAGAAGGAATGCCCCTTGAGGTAGAAGCTGAACAGCAGCGGTTTGGACTCCTCCTACAGGTGCACATGAGTTGAACATGCACCCCATCCTATGAGGGGGATAGGAAAGTGAAAGGAGAGAAGGTAGATCAAGGAGGTAAAATAAAGATAGACCACATCTAGGATTATAAAGGCAGAGATACACTGACCTAGGGAGATACCACCTGGTAGAAGCAGGTAGGTGATCTGAAGAGCTGAGCTAACTCTTGCTGAACTGATGTCATAATGTATATTATTAACGGCAAAAGTTTCTCTATCAGACTATTAAATTACCTTGAATGGTTTATTATTATATATTATGAACAATAATATTGACGATGGTATTACCAAGTTAAAATATACAATATTATTAAATAATACTTTTTCGGTGTCGAGCCGTGACTTTAGTGTGGGCTTTGCTAGCGCTACCTGTGAGCGAGTGCGTAAATCATCCGCTACAGGTCTGCTACATCCTAATCTCATAAAACTCCATAACTGTATTCAATGTTTTTTAGCTTGGAAAACAAATACCAACCACAAAATTATTTTTTGAAAATAACAGGGGCTGTTGGGCATATCTAAATGCAGCAGGAGCAAAAAAATATGTATAAGTCAGACATTTTGAGAAACTCCATAACCATGTTCAATGGATCATGGAAATGGATAACTCCTGCCTCTTGCTGCTGACATGAGTAACATTCCAATAGTCTTTTAAAATATGACTAAAACTCTAGAAAATGAAGACTATAAGATAACAGAAAATAAGTATCATCCAACAAATTAAGGTTTAATGCTCATATAAAATGGTTTGAGCCAATACATATGAGATTATATGTAGGTATACTAGCTCAAGAGAATTTCTAGCATATTGTAAAAGGTTTTACATATTCATATAATTAAAATATTTTCCAAAACATTAGGTATCAAGGAAGAATATAATAATATAGTATTCTAAAAGTCAATTTATTGTGGTAATTTCAGTTACCTATAAATAAAATGAAGGTTTAATCATCTTTTGTTGAATGATGCCTTATAGTATTACTAATTCAAGATGTATTTAGAAGATTTATAATTTTATTTTAGATCTAAAAAAGTACCAATAATAAAAAATTGTGTAGCAATTCACATTACTTTGGTTATAAACAATATTAATAACTTTGTAATAATTAAATATTAGGTTATTAAAAAGGTTTTAAGGTATTATAATATTTGCTATTAAACTATCGGTCATCAATGTATAATAACAATAGCTAAATTACCTGAAACTCGTCACCTCTTTGCCATGGAGGAAGCTTGTCTTGCTCTTCCTTGTACGAAGCCTCAGAGGCTGTGAGGTGCCCGGCGAGACATCGTGAGTGAAAGTAGTGGTAACAATCAGTCTTCGTAAACTGGTCCTCCTCTCGAAATCCATACAAACAAATGCAGCAAGGAACAGATGGTATATTACTGGCTGTTAACCTCTCTTTCACAATCTAGAAATTTCACAAGCAAAGCATATTGAGGATCATGAAAGCATATAAAAAAAAGTTATTATATTACAATACTTCATGTGGATAAAATTAAGTAACATATAATTTTCAGTGTTTTTTTTTTTTATTTGAACTAATTGTGTTCAATTTTAACCACTTTTAAACCAAACTAAATTTGTTGTATAATTATTCACAAAAAAAAAAAAAGAAAACAAATGAAGAAAATTGCAAATCTTTGTAATTTTACTGTGAAAATTTAAACTAGGATTCATACTAGTAAATTACTTTACAAAACGCTATATTTAACACTGACTCAAACATTAGAATATAAATATATTATAGACACAAATTTGTGATACTTATATACCATAGTTTAATTAATTTTTTTTTTTTTAAACCATTTAGTGACATGTCACAAATTTTCCTACTTCTACTAACAGAGACATTAATATATCAGCATTATATCATAAGCCATTTAACATTAGAAATAATCAGAGTGCATTATAATCACTGACTAAAAGTATTAATCATGAAAGATGTAATCTACTTTGTTTTGTTTTCTCATAACCTTGATTTGTAAAACAATTTCAATAGACTCAACTTAATTTTATCTAAGATACCTCAAAAAAACACAACAGCCCATGATGGGTCTGAAGCTTAGTAAATAGTAAGGATTGCACTATTCTAAGGCCAAGAGCTGTTGGTGAGGTGAATTGACCCCTTCTGAGTGAATTCCTCCCAATATTTGGGTACCCACTTTATAGAGGCTGGGTGAACCCCTGAGAGTCTCCAGAACCCAGAATCAATCCATGGCTAATTTAAAAGAATCAATACTCGTCCCATTAAAGATAGGTTTGAGGCCTGACCCATAAATTCATAGTACATTGTCTTACCCACAAAGCCAATCAAGCCTAATCTGGCAGAGTTTATTTTATCCATCAATACAGTGTTATTTTTTAACTAAGCTTCTCTAAGATCTTGTAGCTCTGCCACACTCTGATTTGGACAGTGTTATATTGGGTTGAAAGTTCATAGTGTTTTTTAATACTTTAATTTAATCCTCTCTGTTTTTATAAAATCATGTTTACTTGGTCAATAATGTTTACATATTCTAAGAAATGATAAGTCAAGGAGCTTTTAAGCATCAATTTCAACAGAAATTCCTTATTTTTAGTAAATGGTATTTTACTTGCTCAAAATGGAAGAGAAAAAATTCATATTTGTCATTTAATGATTTTTTATTTCTAATAAAGAAAATCTGCAATACAGATGTTTAAAAAATTTTGCAGTGTGTATCATGGGTCATCCTTCAACTGTTGAAGATGACCGAATTCCAAAAATTAACTGAAAGATGGCAACATGCAATAGATCAAACTTATTTAGTAGATATATAACTTATTTAAAATATTACAAGAATCTGAAGTTTTTATTGAAATCACCAGTAAAAATGCTAAAAACTTATTTTACTAGCCAATATTTCTTTACTCTTTTATATTGTTATACACATTGGAAGTAGGAACATTTCTGTATAATTCATTGCATCCATATTAGCCCTGGAATAGCATAATTTAAATTGAATTGCAGAGGGAAGAATCCACTGTTCCTATACTATAGAAGGTTTTTCACATAGTAATACGTCAAAGCTTGCAATGACATCCCTTCCTGGTAAGCTCCAAGGCTCCTGCGCTATTCATCTATAAATATGTAATTTACCCCATAGGTTACCAAAAGTATTGATCTTAAATGCATTCCACCAACACAGATTGATTCAGCTTCCATATCTGTTCCATATGTGGAGCATCATCTTATTTTCTGGCTACTTACTCTTCCAAGGCCAGTTTATATTTCATTACATTACTAATGGTACAACAGTTACCTGATATGCCAGAAGCTATCACTTGATTATGTGATGACAGAAGATCTGAGTTTTTAGACTGTATTGCAACGATGATGTTTGAAATGTTTTGCACAGCTAATAGAATTGCATGAATTTCAATGTCGAATTTTGTTTGTCCATTACCCAACTAGTTTTGAAAAGGTAAACAGAAGGGGGCAGAGCACACAATGGAGTGTGCTTTTTGGCAGAACCATAAATTTTCACTTAGACTGAAGTAGGTCAGGAATTTTTCACATATAACTGTTCTTTTACACCCCATATCAGATAGGCTATATCTAAAGTAGCTATATTCTTATATTTAGCCATATAGCCCAAAGGAAGTAAAAGGATAGTTGATAGTAGTTTAAACCTACTGATATTCACTGATCTCTCTATTGTCACACTGTTGCCTGTAACCCATCTAATACGGAAATGTAGACCAAAATCCTAAAACACTCACACAAACAATCTTTCTAAAGACTGATTATACACTCATAAGAGTATTTATCCAAACAGATAACAAGTAATAGAAAAAATAAACATTTGAGATGACCGATAATTTATAAAAAAGGGTCGATAATTAATCCATTAGCTAGTTAGTCTGACTTAACTTATAACAAAATACTCACATTTACAACTTTTGAAGTGTTTAGTTGATAATGAAAGTGAGAAAATAAGGGCACCTTATTTGACTAAAACTTTAAGTTTTAAAATTACTAGAGATAGCAAAGATGTGTGGAGTAAAACAGGAATGTGGCTGAAATAAATACATTAATAAGATAACTTCCAAATATCAAGGATCTGATTGCAAAATTTTCGAAGTGGAAATTTGATATTAACACATGTATCAAAAAATTAAATAAAAAAATATATATATACATATATTATAATTGGATAAAAAAATGGTTAGACATTTGCATTTTAAACCTCAATCTTTTGTATTATCATGTGCCGAAGATTCAAGAAGAGTTGAATCAATAAGTGTGCATAGATTCATTTCAACTGATTTAATGATACATAAAAAGAAAAAGTAGCTTCATGTATAAAAATAATGTCTTTCTGAAAATTCATACCTTGCCAACATACAATATTATTATTTGTATTGAATATGAGAACAAGGAGCATCTTAAGTAACATGTATATGTTTTTTAATATAATTGGTTTCAGTTAAAAAAAGAGGAAACCAGAAATAAACAAAACTTCTTTATAACCTAAGACTATCCTGATTAAGTTAGTGTTATGAACTAGATTGTATGGAATATAATAGTTTATTGATTAATTTATTACTTAAGCCATGATTTTTAAGGAGGGTCAAGAATGTCCGGGAAAATATGAAGTTGCATAGCTAGGGTACTGGGCAAGGTATACAGTTTTATTTATAAACTTATATACAAAAAGGAATGGAATCTTTTCAAGGCATAGAAGTGTTTTTTCACACCTATCAATAACTCTTTAAATTGACCGTATATAGATTAAAAAAACATAAAAACCAACAAAAATGACCATATCTTTAAAAGAAATCAATTTATAGCTATTTTAATAATAATAATAGATATATGTACCTTAATTAATTGGTGATTCCATAAACAAATATATAATGAAATCCAAAACAAAACTAAAAACTATGACAGACAAGGGTTAAAAAAATTAAATCATCTCAAGATAAAATTGAAAACCTCCATATAAGTAAATAAAAGTCACAAAGTTACATAAGGTCAGTTTCAGAATTGGAAAAAATGATATGACAAACCCAAGATGAATTGCAGAACAATTTATATGATACTTCCAAAGATTCTAAATTAAACTATTCAAACTGGAGAAACAATTGCATTTCAAACTCTCAATTATCACAAAAATAAAATGTTCCATTGATAACATTTATATTTCAAACTATCAAGGGATGACTTACCTCCAGAATATCAAATAACACAGGTTGCCCTAAGTTTTCTGTGCATTTGGCTAATACTTCTTTCTGTATAATTTTTAAAAGAGATTCATCCAACCCCCTAGGATTTGCTAGAGTTACATTAGGCTTAACATCAGGATAACCCTTAGTTAACGAAACCTGAAGTGTCAATCGCACATACTGCTGTTCTGTATCCAATGCTGTGCATGGGTGGACTTCCAATTCAACACCAACAGCATTACCACTGAATAGACAGTACAAAGTGTAAGAAAAATCGTGATACACTTAAAATAAATCAGAGATGGGGAAAATAGTACCTGTCATCAGTTTTAATTTTTATTTCATCGAAAATCGCTTGAAGAGCTGATAGTTCCTCGGTAACTCTGCAAAAGAACATTACAAACCAAATATTCCACAGCAATGAAAAATAATTACTAAAAATAATCAATTTCCTGTTTTATACCTTTCATCATCATGCATTGTAAAGTTCGATCTTATAAATTACAAGGTAAAAGTAAGATAAAATTGAAATAATTTCACCATTAACGGATTTTTAAAAAAAAAAAAGGCAAATATTAAATATCCTTTGATTTATTGATTTCTTCTACTAGACACTAGTTCTGGGCAGGTAACATGACTGTTAACTATCACGGTGTCGATATATGAAAGTTATCGATGGAACACAATTATTGTTATTTTCAAATTAATGAGTGATATTTATAACTGATTGAAACTATTGATTATAATATATTTTCAGTTTGAATTATTACAATTATTATTGATTAGTTTAGAAGAAATAAAAACTTTGAACTTTTATTCTTGGTAATCAATAAGATGGATAATTAACATTAATATTTTTTGGCAAATGAAAATACTTTTCATTTTATGCAGAGTATATCAAGGCGAAGAAAGGAAAAATAATCAATTTCCTTATAATTCGAACTTATGTTTGATCGATAACAAGCTAGTTTCCATTTATTCTTGCCACATCATTTCGTTGTTAACAGTGAATACATTTTTGATCTATTCATTTCAAGCGAAAATATTCTTTACTAATATGTATAGTAAATCACAGGATATGGAAGATATCCCAGATACTGAAATAACGAGGCCTTTAGACATTGGATATGAATTACTTCCTGAAGGGCTTTCTGCAGAAGATTTTATCGAGTATCATCTGATAAGACTTCAAAAACCGACAAAATATAACAAGAATGAGATCCCTCAACATGATTTGTTTGGTGACAAAGCAGTAATACGAAGAGAACTTCTTGAAGATGAGCCCATCGAACATTCTGAAATGTGGCTTAAAATCGTCTCGAAATTAAACCCAGAACTTTTACCCCGTGCGGATGAGAAAAAACATTGTGAAGAAGAATATCTTCCGTGTCATTTAGTTGACGAGCCTATGCGTCCAAGATATCTACGTTCTTTGATACCTAGGAAGTTTATTAAAGTGGACGAGGAAGGCGAAGCTGAAAAAGCATCTATCAAGGAAGGAGAAGAATCAGATAAACATAAGCCAATGTTTGACTTTGAAGCTATGGACAAAGTAAAGGAGACGGTAAACTGGTTAAAATTTTGTGAAGAAGATAGTGCTGAGGATAACATTGACAGTGACTAAATCAAAGGTAATATTCCCTAATAATTAATTAACTACTTAATGATAGTGGTTACTCATATGTAAAAATTCTGTAGCCAAGTTCTATTTTATGAATATGATTTTTAATGAATTCATAAACAATTTATATCCATATGTAATAAACAGTTACTTTGGTCATCCCAAGATTTCTAGAAGTCTTCACTTTTTTTTGTTTCTACCATATAAGTAGCATTCAGTTTCTCTCGTAGCAGATTAAATATTGATATATTTAAAGCTTTAAAAAATAATAATAACAATAATATTAAACATTTTCTTGTAACTATTTTTACAAGAGTTATATTCTGTCCGTCCTGGGTTCGAATCCCGGCTATGGCAGAATATTATTTATTCTGTTAATTCAGTCGGGGGGCGACCCTAGGGTATGGAGACCCTCCTGGGGCAGACCCAGCCTCTATAAAGTGGGTACCAAAATTAATTGGGGAAAACCTGGCGGCTGAGCGTGATTAAGGCTTAATCACCTCATTGCACAGCCGTTGGCCTAGAAACAGTACGAATCTCTATATGTACTGAGCCCAAGACCCTTCATGGGTTTTAGTGGTAAAGGTTTTTTTTTTTTTTTTTTTTTTTTTTTTATATTCTGTCCGAGGTGAATTCCTAAAAATATCATTAAATATTTAAAGTAAAAAACGCGTTATGTTGACTTCTCTTATAAGAAACGTATATTTTGATTACTAGGGTTCCATAACACAAAGCAAACCTGTCCTACTTTTTAATAACGAAAAAGCCCTTGGCCACAATCGCCTCGCGTTGAAGGGGATCAAAACTTTTCTCTCTCACCTATGGACCTGATTGTGTGCCCGAGACTGTGCATGCTCGATCTGCTATTTGAATTTGCATCTACTTATTGATTGTTATAAAGTACTCTTAAGTATTTTATTCTAAACAAATTCACCTAAGTGCCTCACATATAAAACTTTTCTTCGAATAGCTTACATTCCTTCATTTTTAGAGATGTGCTTCGTGCCACTAAAATATAACTTCGTTGGTAAACTTTGAGAAACCTGTTCGTTCTCCGAACCCCGTAACCAAAGAGGCTATAATCGCATTATCATCTTTTAACTAGTCAACTACAGCTGATGATTATCAGGATTGATCGTAACCCTACCTTAGTTTTGGTACCGTTGCGAATTATATTTACGGCTATCACTTTAGTTCAGGATGCTGGACTATCGCCTGAAAACAAGACATATCAAATATACCAACATATTTTAGACAGAACATTAGAATCTTCTGTGCACCACGCCAAAAAGTAAAAAATAGTTAATTCGAATATTGTCTTAAGGATATGAAGCATTTAAATACACTAATTCCCGTGCAGTTCCTAGATGTTTGGACAGAACATCTTAAAATAAAGGAACAAGCCGGTCAAGACTAAGGTCCACAAATAAGTTAAAGATCCATACATGACGGATCATGTAGTAGGATCTCGGTCTCCTGAGAAGCGAGAGTATATCGAGAGAATAAAACAAATTTGGATATATTTTTTTTTTTTTTTTAAAAGCACCATTTTTGGCTGTAACCAATAAGCGTCGACTTCTTTTTCTTTTGTAAGTTAACTTATGATTACCTGCTTCCTATGTTTGATTAGCAACAGTTTTATTTCATTTATTAAGTCATAAATAGTAGCATTGTTGACATCGTTATACACGTATCAAACGTAAAAACACATGGCAACATTTTTAAAACGACCACCTCTTAAAAGTTCCAACAGTTTTTTTATTTTGAACTTGGTATATTATTAATCAGACCCTAATAGGGTTTTGGACATATCTAAAAACATCAACGAAATCGTATTCGTAAAATGCCAAGAATTAGATTGTCAAATGAAGAGAAAGCTGAAAGAAAAAGGTTACAACAGAGAATATACTATAGGAAAAAGAAAGCGGAACGAATGGGAAAAGATCTGACTTCAAAGAAGTCAGATTTAATGATATCAGGTGGGATTCATACATTTTTGTTAATCAAAAAATACGTAGGTATTTGAACTATCGATTGCTCAATGTAAAAAAATTGAAAACTTGTGTATGGTATTCTATTATTTAGGAATTCTTCATCATTCCCCTTCATTAATTGCTACCCGAATATTTGAAATTCAAGACTTTAATAATAGTTTTAAAATGTATTCCCTAGATAAAGGAAAAGTAGTTAAACACTAATACTGGTGGCCATGATCTGCTGCTAGTAGGTTATAGCAAGGTTTTTTTTATACATAGATCAATACGTTAACACCATGGGTTATAATACTTCAATAGTAAATATTCAAGTAATATTACAACACATGCTTTTAAAAAGTTATCAACGTTGTCTATTAATTATCGATTTGATAATAATGAACTCATAATCTCCTCTCAATCATACTTAATTTGTTAATAAAAAAACATGTATGTAAATTTATATTAAAACAGGGTCCTGCTAGCAATATTGGTGAAATTTTTTTTTTTCAATAAAACTTCCTCTGGTTGTGCTGATCATAGCATATCTGTTTGTTTCACAATAACATGGTAAATACCATGTTAGTTATAAGAAATTTGTTCTAAGACGGGTTGTGAACAGCATTTAAGTGTCGCACCCGTGCTGGGTAAAAGTTGTAAACATGAAAAACTTAAAAACGCATGCTTCGAGAGGTTCCTATTTATAAAATAATCTATTCGAACAAACCTAAAATTTGCAGTGGTTACTGCACCATACTGGTGGTGCAGTATGCTAATATGATCAAGATATTATTTTCAATTTCGTTTTACTACGATTTAAATATTGACGATAAGATCATAATGATTTTGCTTCGTATGTTCAAATATTTTCATGCAAAATATTTTTTTTAATAATATTTATAAATATCGATATTTTAGTGTCAAGTGAATTAATATATTCATGATAATAACTTTATATACACTAAGTAGTTTTAAGACATAGTTTATCTACCTTGTCTTTACTCATTTCATTTGCAACTGATTTTAATTAAATTAAATACTGAAATAAGGATATTCTAAATGTCGAAATTTTTGTGCCGATATTACACCGGTATCAATAACGCTCACGGAAATTGATAGCGATATCCTATCGTTAGTGGACAGGAATACACAGACCGCTGCGCATGCGCCAGTCTAAAGCATGTTGGTAACGCAAACCGTCAACATGCTAACGAAATCAAAGCTTTTACCCTTACCAACAATTGCATAACGCGCCATTGCATAAAGAAGTTTTCACTTCAAAAAAACTTTTTTTATTCACATGATCTTTGGCTCTTCATTTTTCGGCTTGTACCTCGGTCCATTTTCACCACTTGTTTCTACTTCCGGCATATTTGGCGCAAATTTCACCATGTCTTTGCTATGAAGTAAAAACAAACAAAAATTGATATTTGAGGCGTTGTTTCAAATTTCTCTAACCTTTGTTATGGAGGTTCGAAGGCAGTGATTGCAGACCACATGTTAAACATTAGTGTTATTAGAAACTATTTTTTTTAAATATTTACTTTTGCTTATGTTTAAAACAAAGCGCAATAAACCAATTTGGATTTCTGTTAGCCGCCTCACGTTACAGGTATATTCTATCATAAATATATTGCATGTCAGTCAAATAGAGGATTAGTCACGACATATGTATTGACCATTTGTTGCTGCTGAAATATTGTCAATATTGGTACCGTGAAACAGTCTTAACACTACATCTGTCTGTTAACACGTCAATGACAAACCTATACTTCATTCTGTCGTCAGCAGTAATTCATAAAATCCTAGTGATTAATGGTATTGTTTCAGTAATATAAGCTGCTTTTTAGCACAGTCAACTGTCAATAATAGAATTTTGTTTTTCAGCCGAGTTAATACAAAAAAATTGGCTTCGGATACAACGTACTGTATTTAGTGAAGATGTGCTAGATTACTTTGTGCAACAGTATCAAAGAAATTTTTTTAAAACATTTGAGGAGGACAGTTCAAATTTCTCAATTAAACAAGAGTGTTCAGATTTAGAAAATGATCCAGAGATAAAAGATGAACCAGAAGAAGACGTCAAGGACAATAAAAACGAATTATTAATGGTTTTAAATCAATAATATTGAAAAATCTTTTTTTAAATGATAGTTTTTAACTGATCTGTATATTTATATAATTCAATAGCCAATGTGAATTGAATGATAATATCTAATCAAGTATTGGTGGATTCATTATCAGTTTTTATCATGGTTTGGAGAACACATCACAAAATAAAAAATGATTTTAAAGCTTTTTCAATAGAAAATGATTTATTCTCATTTTAGATTTTTTTTAAATAAAGTTTTTATTATCTTTATTTTTTATTTCGGATTCTATGATTAGGGTCCTACTCTTCGCTACTTCCATTCCCGTGTTCCTATTACAGACAATTCTCCAGAGCTCTAGTTAGTTGCTATCTGTATCTTCCTTCACGTTTCTTTCCACATTTTGCGATGTCTTCCTCGCTTTCGGCTTTTCTCTGGGCATTATTATACAGAATGGGTCAACTCGTCTCCTCCATGCTCATTATGTGACTGAACCATCAGACTTTTCTGGGTGAGGCATTGAAGATGTTTAGTCCAATCCTTAATCAGTTTGTTATTTTCACTTTTATTTTATTTTTTTTTTTTCCAAACTTGGTAAGGCACAGCTTTTTCTTCAGAAGTCCATTTCCAGAGCCATAATTTTCTTTTCAGAAGACTTTGTCACTTTGTCCATGTATGATTGTCCCTAAGGGGGAGAAGCATCTATTCAAGAGAAATAATCTTAGTGAGATTCCTTCATGTTTCACAGTATACCTATTTAAAAGACCAATTATCAGAATATGGTTCCTATTATCCAGGAGATTATTTCATGACAGAAATATTTCACGTAGCTTCAAAATAAGGGCACGTAAGAAAGATCTCACTATAGTTACGTATGGAATCGTGGCATGGACATTAACCTAGTAGCATTAAAGATCTGTCAGGGCATAGCAAAAAACATTTTAAGACGAATTTATGGATGGCTCAACCAAAGAAGGGATTCGCTTATAAATAAATATAAATGCGGAAGTTAGGAATATGTGTGAAAAATATATTAACTTTTATTACAAAATCAAAGGTACCTTCTTCATGGACCACAGCGCCAAAGAAGAAGATTATAAATTTTTATTTTATTTTTTATAGAACCGAGATTGTCAATAGTCTCCTAAGATTCTTCTACACAAAGAGCCGAAAAATAGCGGTTGCACGAAATATATTGCAACAACGCTGAAACTTAGACAGTGCTTGTAGTCTGTAAATAATAAAACGCTGAATATTATCACACAATGGTTTATTATTTCCAAATAAGAACATTAGTGTATAACTGTTTATAAAGCAGTAGATAGGCAATTAAGTAATATTAAAAGCAATAAATAATTCAATGGAAAATGGCATATCATCACTGCTAATTTCAACACGCCATATCTCTGCTAGTTCTTGACCAATTTTAATGATTATTTTTTAATTTTTTTGAAAATTTAATTCTCTATGAAATAGCACAAAGAACAAAACATTTTGTTTTTTATATATTTATTAATTAGGAGAAACGGATTTTTTAATTTGTTATTCGGGTTCTATGCATCTTGGGGAGTAAGCTATCGAAGAACTTGGTTGTGTATAACTCGTCCTATTTAACGTTAGTTGCTAAGAAATAATCCAAGTAAGAAAAAATATCAAAAATAAAGAGCAGAAAAATCCCTTTATTTTCATCAACATTTTGCAACCTCTGAGCCGAAAAATATAAATCAGTTATATGACATTTTAAGAATGAGTTATTAGTACTCGTTATTCTGAGAAATTATACTAGCAAAAAGTTAATGTTAGCGAATCAGATTAGAACATCTTGTTTTGTAAGATTGACGCAACAGGATTATTGGGTCGGAAATTATGAGATAAAAAATAAAGCCTACGAAAGCTGATTATGCTAATCTATGATCAAAATCCAAGTGGTTAAATGTAGGCTCAACTTAGCAGAACTTAATTTCATTTATAATTTTTAAAATCGTCAAGAATTTGCTGTGAGTGATAAGAATAAATCTCGTACTTTTTGTAGAAGCTATTATTCAATATGTGTATCAGCTTATTATTTCTTTTAACATCCATTGAATTTTAAATACATCTACAAAACAAAAGGTTCCAACAACACCTTTACTTAAGTAAGACTTAGCTCTTGATCCCCAAGAAAATAAAGTAATATAACGTAACCTTTACTTGAATCAAACACATGGCACTTTATTAAACTTGTTTTACGTTATCAAGTTTTTTATTTTTAATTGTTAATCAGAAGTAGTATATAAGATTGTGTATTCCAAACAAACTATAAAGCAATTAACAATTATAAAATGCCAAGAATGAAACTACCAAAAGATGAAAAAATCAAGAGAAGAAAAATGGTACAAAGAAAATATTACATAAAAAAGAAAGCGCAACGAATGGGTGTACCACCAAGTTTTTTTATCTTTACGACGTCAGATTTGAAGATATCAGGTGGGAATCATACTATCCTTTTAACAAGGAGTGGTGGTTAATAATTATTAATTTTTTTTTTTTAATTGTGAGAAATGTAAAGAAGAGTAAATTCAAAATATTCCGCTATTGCTTGTTACACATTTTTCCGTATCTCAGACAATTTTCGGATCCCAGCTCAGAAAAACCATACATCTTTTAGGATAGTAAAATCATCAAGCAATTTTTCGCTATCTCAGTAATCATTCAAAAATTTCATGGAGAGCATGTGATACTTGCGATCGATGCTGATGATTTCACTGAACCTTAATATAATGTTCTGAGGTTTAAGTTCTCAAAATATATCCATTTTTCGCCTCCTATAAGTATATCCATTTCGTGTCACACTGTTACCATACTCCTCCGAAACGGCTTGAAAAATTTTTATGAAATTTTATATTCATATTCAGTAGATCTGAGACTCGACTACTATCTATTTTTCATGCCTCTAAGTGATAAGGGTTGTCCACCCATTTTCGGACAAATTTTTTTTTTTATACTGTGGCATTAAAAAAAATACACACAACCCCAAATTTCCACCATTCTATCATCAACCCCTATTTTTTAATAGTCATTTAATAATTTTTCATCCCACTCAATAACTGGTGAATTATCACTTGGTAAGTTATTCCCACCAGAGGTCTACCGGTGTCACTTCTCTGCCAGCAAACAACACAACGAAGCCGGTCTCCTGTTTCTCTCACACAATAAGCCTTCTTTCACTCCCACCACAGTTTTCGGCCATTATGATTGTTTATGCATCAAGCATAGTAATAACGTTTACAATTACCATTTTAGTATCTCGGTGTAACTCTCATATCAAATTATATTCTCAAGTAAATTTATTATTAATTTGCTGGACTATAATTATTTATTCCTATTTTATTAATTACGACATAAAGTAATTTATTATTGATATATATATATATATATATATATATACATATATATAATCTTAGGGAATAAATTATAATAAATTTAAAAAAATTAATGTTTGGTGCTTTGTTATTTTTATATTCCCTCATCGTTCACAGCACCCCATGCCTCTTGCACTTATATACCACATCCTAACACTCTTATACTAAGTTAGTTATTTTTTTTCTACTTTAGAAATTCCCTATAATAATTTATATAGGAAAACAACGTTTGCCAGGTCAGCTAGTTTTTTATATATATAAAACAAAACTTCGCATATCGTTTCCGCTTTTCTATTTGTCTATCGATCAACTGTCAGAAATTTCTTGGCTAGGAGTAGGACTTCTTCTACTTTGGCTACTACCTCTTTGGACTTATTACTATGCCATTTTCTGGCACTACCTTTCATTTTTCTGGGTTCTGAACTGTCTTCCAATATGCATTGGATAAACAGCACTCCAATTCTCCTCTTTCCACTATTCCATAGTGGCGATCGTAGGGTACGAGGATTCGTTTAATAATCAATGCGACCTAAGTATAATCTAAAAAAAAACATGCCAAGTAAGCAGTTGGTTAAGGTAATTTTCAACTTTTCTTTCCGGTTTAAAAAAACCCATACTGATACGCCAGGAATTAAAAGCGACTCCGCCATAATTCTACAATATGATTTTTCTATTGGTTTGCCACTGTCGTGCAATGAGCATTTAAATCTTCTTGTTTTCGAAAAATTCCGCTAAAAGTCCAATTGGAGGCTCACTGATAATAACACATACAACCTCATAACAACCAACGTTCAACCTACTTCTCAAATTCACAGCACACATTCAAAGTTCACCAATGAATGCCTTATGAATATGAGACTGTAGAGTGGTCACATTTAGGGATTATTTGCGAACCATTTATTTATTTAGTCATCCCTTTCCTGGACTTAACGTCTACACGGGATATGACATCAATTCTTTACATAACTGATACCCATTGGTACCGGAAGCTGACCTCGTCTATCACTTCTATTGTCTTCTTTTACTGGCCTTCTTCCTCTTCGAACACCGAGAGTCAAGTGGGCAGACCCATTACTGTCTTCCAGCAATAAGACCACTCTTTGAACCACGGAAAGTTTGTTTCACTAACTAATTGAGGAAACCTCTCTTCTGTGATGATGAACAGTCCCGTGGCTTTTAGGGCATGGAGTGCAGTGCAGGTGCGATTTTTTGCAAATGTTCATCAAACCTAAGTCTTACAATAATCTGCACACTGAGATATCTAATTAAAACTCTATGGTTTTATTAATTGTTTTCTTATTAGATGATGAGTCCTGTCTCAGCTTTACATCAAGTGAGCTGGAGACATCCTGCTATCCAGGATTCTGTATGATTCCAGAACCTTTCATGCAGTGTGTAAAAGAAAAACCGACACTGGATATATGGTCGACTCTGGATATATGGTCTTCTGGAGACTCATTTCTTTTCCAGCAGATAGCTAAAATATTACATATGTTTTTTAGTTTTGGCATAAATGTTTTAAATGTCTTTCTCATTTGTGTCTCTATCTAAATCTTTCAGCTGTGATGTTTACCCACTGTACTACTCAGACTTGATTCAATTGTAATACCATAGCAACTATATTTTCAACACTGATGGCTCTAGGATTTTTAAGGAAGTAAAAAAATCCTTGATCATGCCCACCTGAGAAGATGTAATATGGTGGTCCCGAGCCAGTACGATATCTGGCACACATTAAAGAATTCTATGTTAATTAATCTTGAATGGGCTGAGGTTAAGACTCCCATTGCAGTATCAAAGGATTAGCCATAGTAGCATTAAAGTAAAGTTTAATTAATGAACAAAATCTAATTCTTCATACTTATAATAGGTGCAATTTCAGTAGTATCTGTTGGACCATATCATATGTTGTTGGCCAACTATAGATTAAAGCATTTTTGTTTTCCAGGTGAAGTAATACGAAAAAGTTGGATTCAAATACAACGTACTATACGTTCAGCACTCAGTGAAAATGTGCAAAATATTTTTTTGGAACAATATCAAGGAAAGGTTATGAAAAAAATTGATGAGAGCAGTCCAAGTTCTTCTGCTGCAGGAAGTACAGTGTCATTAAATAATCAGAAGGGAAAAGATGAATCGAAAGATGATATCAAGGAAAATAAAAACAATTAATTAATGATTTTAAACCAACCATGCTGCAAAACTGTTTTTTATTTTTTTTATTTTTTATAATTTTAACTGTTCTGTAGATTTGTATTCTGAGTTAGAATTTGAACAATGTATGAAAATATTGAATGAAGCACTTAATATCAGTTCTAACAAGAACCCAAAATACACATAATAAAATCCAAAAATGATTCTAAAAGTTATTCAATAGACAATAATTTATTCACATTTTGGACTACAAATTGCATGTCCAGCCATGATTAGTATTCCATTACATGGGGTTTTTCTATATTTCAGGACATGCACATTTCTTCAAGAAGGATCTTCTGATTTTATTAGAAATTATATGATTAACAAACGTTTCTCATTCAAAATTTGGAAGTATACAGACAACCAACTTTTTAAAATTAATTAATCATAACATATTTTGTACATAAAAGCTATTTCACTTTATTTAATTAAATAACATTTTTCATTCACAAACACAAGATCCAAAGAGTAGAAATTTGATAGAGGGGCAAATAACACAAAATTCATTAGATAAGTGGGATATACCACTTATAATCTACTGATGCACCATGTTTAGCATGTACCTCACAGTTTGGCTATTCCTGATTTATATTTGATGAAAATGTGACAATTTTTTGCTTCCTAGAATATAATTTTTTAAGATATATTCATAACCAAAAATATTTAAAGGCTTAACAAAATTAATTTAGATTATATCATAATTATTCTGATTTGATAACAAATTGAAATTATACTCCTAATATTATAAATAGATTAGCTGTATCCTGTGGCTTTTTTTGCGAATAGTTTATTTTCTTTTTGATGTATTTAAATATATTATGGTAACTTCACTATTTAATTATAAGACATGTAACTTTACTACTGCTCAATCAGTTACTCTTTTAAATATTTATAAAATGAAGAAAGGTATTATTTAATAATAATAATAGTATTATTTAATAACATATATTAATTTTATTCTGTTAAATTTATAATTACTGAACTGGGTATAACCGCAATTAATCAATATGTCTTGGCTTTTAAAGGTAATTGTTGTACTTGTTTACAAGATACATTTGAATTAATTCCCTTCATTGGTGTAGCTTTCCACAACAAAACTTCAGTTATTCAGGATTCAGATATAACTTTGTCTATGTTTCATTTAAAAAATGTTTTTCAGTTGCTTAAAAACATTTTAAAAGGTCAATAACAATTGCAAGTGTCTCCATGGTAGTTGCACACAAAGCATGGAGATACAGTCTAATATGATTTAATATATATTTATTATATTTGTTAATCCTGATCAGATTATTTACCTTTAATGTGGCTGTTTGTTTATTTTATTTAACGTTCCTTTATGCTGCTGTGACTAATCGGACAAAGCTACAGTGTGAGTCCTAAATTTTGCCTATCCAGGTTTAATTAGGAAAGGGATCTTTCACGAGTACCTGACATCCCACGGGCTCGGGACCACCTTTTAACGTCCCCTCAGAAGAACGGTATAACTAAGGATTTTTACTCCCATTAAAAAATCTTAGGGCCACCTGTGAGTTTGAACCCGGGACCTTGGGCATAGGAGACTGTTATGCTAACCACCATGTTACAGGTAACCCCTTTTTTAATGTGGTTAGAAATTTCATTATCTTTCAAATGATTTATCAGAAATAGTCAAAAGTATTATAAAACCTCTATTTTTAAGTTTTGTTTGAATATTAACTGGTTGGACTGTAAATAATAAATAGTTTTTTACTATTTCCTATTATTTTATTCTTGGGTTGTTGTACTATAATATGTCATGATGGTTTCAGATATTGAACAAAATAATAAACATTTATATAAAAAATATATTTACTAGTTACAATATATACAATCTTGTAAAAATTTGAACTAATCATTAGCCACTTATTAATTTAAGTATAAAATTACAAATAAATCTCACGTATAAGAATACATATACATATTAGTTTATAAAAATAAGTGAACTAAAAAACTAAATATTTACATATATACTAGTCAGTATAAAAAACTTAATGTTTATCAGTTTTGAACTTAGTTTTGGCAGTAGGCCCATCACTTCATGCTTTTGATTCAAAGAAGGCACGACTTCAGACCATTGAGTGCATTTTGAAGTCCTCTTACAACTGTTCTCACTTTGTCATATTATTGTAATTTGAGGGTAGTCTTCTATCTCTGTCCGTTGTTCCTCTAATACTGTCGAAATAGCTTTCAGCAGGTTGTGGGGGAAGTGGTCGAGGAACATTCTTGGCAAGATCCTGATTTCCTCTTCAACAAGATCCTCTGGATCAATCCACCTCATCTCGTAAGTTTCGTCATCTTCCCCTTTCCTTCAAACAGTTAAAACAATATTAATTAATCAAATAAATTTTTTTATTTTTAGATGATAATAATTTTAAAATTAGATTTCAGTCAAGATGATATCTTTGCAATAAATCTTTTTGCTGTGATAAGTGCATAATATAGAGATGTTTAACCCTTAACTGGTAAGGTGAAATTTATAATCAAAATTGGTTAGGTGGGTTTTTTTTTTTAAATCCTTAACCATCTAGAATTGTTTATTCTCGTAAAATACGTTAATTCAACCTATTTTCAATAGTTATCATATGAAAGGATACTTATAAAATTGAATAAATGCCTGATATTATTAAATACATTTGATTAATACTTTTTTTTTTTTAATGTCATATTCTAAGCAATGAAAACATTTGTAAAATAATATATAAACAAGACCTTATCTTCAATTTTGTTATATTTAAAAAACGGAAAATGATTAAAAAAATTAATCTTTTTTATTGTATAGAAAGTATGCAAAGCTAAATTTAGGCACAGTTTTTGCGATAGGAAACCGAACACTTTCCACTAATATTTTGTTAACATTAAATACATACTATTGATGACTTTCTATCCTAGTTTCTTGGACAAAAATAACATCTCCTTTTCTTCGGAGGGGACTCCTGACTATAAGTGTTAGATTCTTCTGGGTTTTTCCCATAATAATGATTGAACTTTAAACTGAAGCTCACAAGGAAGTCTGGGATTTTCTGAGTTCTTGTCATGTGATCCTTAAACAAAGATGCTCCCAGCTTTTAATAAAATAAAAAAGGTGCATAAAATAACACGATCACGAGACATTTCTTTCAACAAATTGAAAAACACTTTCAATAAATCGGAAAAGTAATGGTGAGGTGGGATCTATAGGACCCCAATATCACTGACCTACAGCAATACCGGATAAAAAATTACCTTAAAAGGATGCTATATTACAATCATGTCGAGACAGGAAATGTCAGGTTTTCACAAGCCAATTGGTTCCGGACAATGGATTCACAAAACTTTAAAGAGGCTCTGGGGTCCTGTAGACCCATCTAAACCAGTTGAAGGTTAAGAGTGACGGATTAATTAACTATATATTTATAAATTTAGTTACTTTTCATCTTTCGTTTTTCTTTTTCTTGCTATATGTAGTATTCTTCCTGCAGAATGCATCTTTACATGTGTATATCGCCTTGACATAACGTCCTGTGCAAGAGGAAAAATCTAAATTAATTAATTTAAATTTATTTTATGTGGAATATAAATTTGGTAAACTTGCAAAAAAAAAAAGTAAGGTAAAATTAAATTATATGTTGCCTAGTATTATCTTAAAACCACTCGGTACAACTTACAGTTAAAACCAAATAGTTGATTTGGAGATATAATTTCCTTTTAAAATACATTTTGGATGATTACTTAAACTGATATAATTAAATCAAAGTTAGAGTTTGTTGTTTATATGAAGGAAGAGATGCTTCGGTGACGGTCAATATGATTAGAAAACAGTGTCAAAACTATATATATTACATAGTTTTATATATGTATTATATATTATATATATATATAATATATATATATATATATTATATATATAATATATATATAATATATATATAAAAACCATTAATAATTATTTACACAATAGTTTATACTATAGCCATTGTAATTAATTGATTTCTTTCACATTTATATTTTTTTTTTATGTTATAATATCAACATTTTCTAGCTCAATAGTTTATAAAATATTGTATTTAATGTTATTCTAATTGTACTTTCTTTTGTATCTTTTTAGCCCTGATGATGACCCACAGTACGTTGGCAAGCAATAAATAGTTAAAACTATTTAGTTTTTTCATTTACTGACTGCCACCCGGACTGATTCCTCCATATATAACCAGTGTTTTGAACCATGTTGCAGGTCTTCATCAGAGCTTATAGACTGCCCAACTTCAGGCTAGGAACATACGTCAAAACATTGGTTAAATAAATAGTTTGTACACTATTTTCTAATCATTTTGGAACCAGAACCATCTCATCCGTCATATTAATTACATGATCAACTTTTTAACATCCAATTTGCTTTTTTTTTTTTTTTTTTGAGATGCTGGTTACAACCTTTAAACTAAACATTATCCTAACCCTTTATAAAAAATCTGTTGTGGGCAACACACAACTTTCACTTACATCAACTGTTAAAATAAATTTAAAATGTATTAAATATACTTCAATTTGAAAAATATTCCAAGTTTATTTTAATAAAATGTTATTCATTATTGTTGGAAACATATGATTTAGATAAACTAATATAACTACATTAAATAGTTAATCAGTAATAAGTTTATTCCCTATTCGTCACTTTATATTACCTTTTACAACTTTGTATATCAGATAATATTTTTTCTAAAATCTTTCTCTTTCCAACGGTATATTATATGTCTATATTACTGTTCTTATTATCAAAACAACAAATATTACATTAAAAATATGTTTTCTCTTTTATCCTTTAGTTGGTCATCAAATTCATCCCACTTGTATATTAAACCTTCCTTCGTCAATTTTATTAAGATGATATGGTTAATCTTTTGGAATGTACAAAATTAAAGATAGTTTAGAGGAAGAAAATTTAAAATATCAGCATTTAGGCCCTATCAGACTATTTCAATTAGAATAAAACGTATTTAATATTAAAGCCTATTAAATTTTACATCAATATAGGAGTTTAATCAAAATCGTTAGAGCCGTTTTTGAGAAAATTGTAAAAAAGTGCAAAATGCATGGTATAAAGTGGCTGTTATGGTAAGCCGATTTTGATGAAAAAGTTGCTGTAACATCTCGGGCCTATAGTTGTCTTAAATATAAAATTTAATTTTCATGGCACTTTTCGTTTTTGCGTTTGACTTACCACACTCACAGACCTTTTTTCAGGACTTGGTTCTTTGGATCAGGGACCTTAAAATGTGTATTTCCATTTGAAAACTGGAATTCGAAAATTTTCACTATACCAATACTTTTTCTTACTATATATTTCATATATAGTAAGGTAAAGTAAAAAGTAAAAACTGTTTGTGAATCTGGTGATGCCAACATATACTTCATTATTCCTATGTTAATTTTTTTTTATTATTAATTCTCTCTAGATAGCAAAGATTAAGCTTAGATCCAATTTACAAGTAAATTTTAATATTGTTTTTAAAGGAATTAAAGTAAATAAATGAAAAAAAAAAAAAAAAGTCAAAGGTTGTGAGTTTGAATTCCAGTCCCCCCAGACTTTTACAAGCATACAATTAAAAGGAGATTCACTCACAGACAATCAGCCAACTGATGGCAATTCACAAAAATTTGTATAAGTGATGAACCTACCCTATAACTTAACATTGTTAATAGCAGTGTACATTGTGTAGCCAAGGGCCTGCATGGCCTGTCGTGCCAAAGGAAAAAACTATAAATATAATCACAGAATAAATTTTGACTTGCTAAATATGGCTAGGAAGAGCTGTAAACTACATGCATTAGTTGGAGCTGATCCATAAAACTAGAACAAACACTTACACTGTGAGGAGGTATAAGAACTCTTCTCTGCTGCTCTGGTTGTCGCATTCTTGGTGTAGGCCTCTCATTGCGCCAGACTGATTCCAAATCAGCCGCTGGAACCCCAAAGAGTGCGTACCCGAACCCATTAAGGAACACTCTGTACTATAAAATCATACAGATTAATGCTTGAGGTGCTACAATATAATAATAGCAATAACATAACTCATTTTGGTTTTCCTTATTGATAAACCTACTTTAGGTAATCTGCAGGCCTGAAGTACATTAAAAATTTGTGTTCTCAGATCTTCAAAGTTCGGGACATTAAGTCTCATGATAAAATCGTCCCCAAGTCCAACAGACATCATAAAGTTCTTTGTCTCATCTGCCCCTTCCTTCGACATTATCCCTCCTATCACAATATTGTCAACATAAAATAAAAACTTGAACTACCTACGATATATGAGATATAATGATTATACTGACCTGGTGTAGAGAAACCATACACTTTGAGATCAGGATATTTAGGCCTCAGGAGAAAGCCTAAGATAGCTGCAGTTCCGGCACCCAGACTATGTCCTAAAAAATAAAACAATCTATTTATACTAGGAAAAAATAAAACAACAGCTGGGATCCACTTTCCTTCACTTATCCATTTTAAAAAAATGAAAATACACGAATTTTTACATTTGAGGAAAAATTTACAAGCTTAACTTAGCTGACTTTGAGTAGCTTATCCAATTACATAATTATAGACATTTTTTTTTTTTTTTTTTTTGGCATGATTAAGTTAAACAAGCTAAAATATTAATAAAACAAGCAAACTTGAATTAAAAAAAATATACAGTCATTTACTACATCCAGTACAGTGTGATCTGAGAGTTCTCAAGGCTCTGCAATAAAACTTTAAAACTGTTATGGCACTTTAAATCTGATGCACAAAAATACACTATCATTTTTCAGGGAACCTCAATTCGAGAAACCTAAGACAGTAATGATAAACCTTCTTTTCATAAAACTGTAGTAGCTATAGTTACATCATTGACTACAAAATAATTAACTAAAGTAATTAAAAATAAATCAAATTTAGTTAAACACAACATTTGCTAATTTAATGAAGAACAGCTTTTTTTCTCTCTGTCATTATACCACTGAATGCTCTTAACTTCTTATTAAGAAAATAAATTTATTTCTGATAAAGATTGATACCCATAAATTCATATTTAAAGAAAAATTGCATTAAAAATTTTTATCCTAAATGTGATTCATTATTACCTGTTAGTACAAGTCCATATTCTGGGAACTGAGCAAAAGCTTTCTCAAGGAGATTGTTGTCATCAATGTGCTTTTTCAGATTTATCGCACACAACATGAATCCTTTATGGAACTGTAAAATATTAAGTAAGTATCAAATTTATAAAAATTAATATTTTAAATTAAAGTTATTAAATGGTCGAATGAGGATAAGATTAAGATACTGAAATCAGCAATTTAACGATAGTACAAATATTTTATGGCCACACCTAATTTAGGATATCTACAGTGGTAGGTGGGTCTCAAGATTGGGTTTGATTAGAAGAAATCTTTGTAGAAATAGGAACTGCTAATTTTGATTGAGTCATATTATTGTCATAAAATGAGTTGTTTTTTTAACTTTTAATGTTTAGAAATAAACTCATGATTAATTTTTACTTCTCTTTTATATTACAGATAAATTAAAGGCTAATTAATACATTTATCTTATACATAAACATTTCATGTCACAGTGTTTGTGGTTTTACTCCTCCAAAATGGCTGAGCTGATTTTTATGAAATTTCGTATGTATATTTGGTAGGTATGAGAATCGGTCTGGAAGTATATTTCATACCGCTAGGTGGTTTGGGTGTCCTATATTAAATAATTTTATTGTTTTTTTACTCAAATGTTTTTTTTGCATTTTAAAAATTTTTTATTTGTCATAAAAAAATATCTCTAACTTCAAATTTTCACCCTCCATCCTCCACCTAGCAATTTTAACATGAAAAATATTCAGATCTATGACTAATGAATTTAAATGTTGTTTGCATTACTAAAATCTGGGACAGGCAACACACGACTTTCACTTAACTCGGCTGTTAAAATTAATTTAAGAAAACATAAGATTTAGATTAATAATATAACAATATAAAATTGTTATGTAGAATAATCAATAATAAGTTTATGGCTTATTTGTTACTATACATTACCTTTTACAAATTCGTATATAAGACAATATTTTCCAAATCTTTAATTTAATCTTTAACTTTCCAACAGTATGTGTCAACGCTGGTTCATAGTTAACACTTGTGAAATACATTGAATTGAGAAAATAAATGATGATGGTTTTTTAATCGCTGGGGAGCCCGTGGCTGAGTGGCTAGCGCGCTAGTCTCTCATGCTACAGGTTCTGAGTTCAAATCCCAGTCACGGCGTAGTAAAGCCTGGGCTTTTATAAGGATGTAAAAAAATGTGGATTCACTCACAACCTCTCCACCGGGTATGTGAGACCCGTCAGCCAAAGGGAGGCCACTCACAAAATTAGTCGTAGGGAGTGATGACCCTACGCTAAAAATTGCATCGTGAAACGTGAGTGTAAACTCGTAGGAGTTTACACCTCGAGGCCCAGGGCCTACACGGCCTGTCGCGCCACTGGAAGAAGAAGGTTTTTTAATCGGCAGTCATCATCTGCAACACTTCATTCCTCTTTCTGTCATAGATTGCTACCCCAAACTACTACAGTACATTCCTTATTTTATATTTAATAACTAAATTATTGACTAGAAATAATTTATATGGCAGAATAAAATTTGTTGGGTCAGCTAGTAAACATATCATTTTCACAACTTCATTTTCTGCTGTGATAAAATATACATATTGTGAACTTAAAATTAATTCAAATAAGATTAGTTGATAAATAACTGTTATACTTATTTACCAAGCTATTAGGAGGGATTCCTTCAGTTTCCAATCTCTCAGGGTAAGCAGTCAGGTCAGTAAAAACATCTCTCATAGAAATAGATCCTCTTATGACGACAACAATACATTTTGTTTTATGGTCAACGAGCACCAAAAATGGTAGCTGAAAAATAATGTTTGTATTATTATTAAAAAAATGTCATCCTTTAATAATAATAAGGGTATTGAAAAATATTTTGTAAATAAATTAAAGCTTCTTTGTAAAACTACGATATAATTTAATATAGTGGTTGAGATGCTATTTTAAGGAAAAATCATATGTTAATCAAATTATAAAGTGAACTAACTAATCCTTAAGATTAGATAATCATCAACCGTTTATCATGTGGGAATAGTCTTAAGAAGGTGGTGAAAGTTGTGACAGTAGTTTGGACCTGTAATCAGTGTGGTAGGTCAGTAGAATGATAAAGTAACTTGTTCTTCAGCTAAGTAAAGACCCAAGTAAAGCAATGGTTATAAAGGACTCATCAGATATACAGATGTCTTGCCAAATTTCTTTTAAGGCCCTCTACACATGGAGCCACTAGAAAGAAACGAAACTGGTAAGTAACCCGAGTTTACTGACAAGTTATAGACTCGGTAGTAGATTGAATCCATACACTGAGCTACTCATCAGAAATTAAAATCTCTCCTTTGATGAGATTCTTCATGGATGCCAAGCATGAAATGTCGGAAGATTCAAGCGATGATGAAATCTTTCTAATATACTATCTCAGGTGGAGGAGAAGAATAACAAAAAGTTTTGTGGTACACCAATACTTTGAAAAAATATTTCAGAGCCAGTTGTTTGTTGCTTCTAAGCAGCTGAAACTTTGCAATGAGAAATTTCTAGAATAGACTAAAGAAAGTTATTTGGAACTAGGAGAATTGGAACTAATGGATTGATATTTGAAAGTGCAAGCAATACTTGAAATATATTAACAATGTCTAGAAAGTATTTAATAAATAATTTAGAAGTTAATGTGTCAATGTTTTCATACATCAGCACTTTTGTAAATAAAAATTAATTCATTTAATGAATAAAAAGAGAGTTTTTGGTTTCATAAAAAAATCACGAATACCTCAAAAATATAGTTCTTAAAAGATGCGTATAAGATATCCCTGTCTGAGAGCTTGGATAGTGCTTTAACTCCAGCAAGGTTGCAAAGGCAGCAGTTATCACCTCGGACTAGGGTAGGCTTCGACCTGAAATAATTATTATATATACAATTATTATTATAATTCATTTAATATTAATATTAATGGGCTAAGAATCTACATTTATGAACAATTAGAGAGGTAAGTTCACCTGAAACAAGCGCAACAAGTACTATTGGCCATGAGCTTGAAGGTCCCGGTCACACAGTGTAGGAACATCATCATAGGCACCCATAGGAAGAGAGAGCGAATCTCATATAGTGTTCAGCCTTCTCCAAGCTCATCCAATCAGGCATGTTGCAAAACGCCTCTTTCACATCTAACAAAAAAATAAATAAATAAAAATAAAAAGATTGTTTAAGCATTATATTTGACAATGGGAGACTTTTATTAGAAGTATGGTCACTAAAAAGATAAATCATTATATGAGTAATCACTAAGTTCCAATCACTTGTATAATGGCCTGAAATAAAGACTCAAATTATGCCATATAATTTCTTCAATGACAGCATCCCAACCAATTTCTCCAACCAAGATACATACATTTATAACATTACTCTTTTTTAGAAATAATAAGTCAAAACATCCTTAACTAAAGAATATTTAATCTATCTGATGAAATGATATTAATTAAAGATTATAAGATAAGGTTAGTATAATAATAAAATGTTTAGTCAACTCAGATACGATGCCAATACAACCAATTTTCACCTTAATTAATTTATCCAATGACCACCATCCGAGCTCACTTTCCCAAGATCAGACAACACAATCATCCTATCTACATGTCAGTTCAGCTTTTATTAACTTCTTACAATATTCATTACTAAGCTTAACAACTTTACAAAACATTTTTTTTTTTTTTTGTTCACCCCTACCACACCTTTGAAGGCTATAAAGAGGTTTCTTGGGCCAAGAGGAGAGGGCAAGGGATTAATTCCGAATTAAAAGACCTCTGGCCTGGAGATGTAAACTCGTAATTATTTTATGTCAAGTTATTGACCATCTAGTGTTGTTGGACTACGCACGTTCACAGTGATGCATGCTAACCCCACCCAGAACTTACATTTGAGCCACTTCTATCACCACATTAATACTGATAGGGTACAAGCTCTGCAGTTCTGAGTTGTGTAACCTTCTAAATAAATTATTTCTCACTGGCCTCTTACCTCTAAGGCTATACATTTTAGGTAGATTCTTATTGTTAAAAATATTAAGACATTGTTCATACTTCAAAGAAAGGAGATAACAGCATTATTGAGGAAAATTAATTTATTATTTCCATAAATTAATTTTGTGATAATCAAACATATATTATGATTTAATATTGAGTACCTTTATGTTGGAGTCATCTTCTTGTTATAAAATCTTTCTTGTTTTATTTGTTTGTTTATTCATTTAATGTCAGTTTATACTACTGTGGCTAATCGGAGTCCTAAATTTTGCCTATCCAAGTTTAATTAAGCTTACTTCAACAAGTACCGGACATCACAAATGTCCCTTCTGATGGATGACATAAGCAAGGATATTTTACTCATTTTAAAAAATCCCAGAGCCATCTGCCGAGTTTTAATCCGCAATCTTTCTTGTATTTTTTCAGGTTATATATTCATTTAGCCTAATTTTTTATTGAACATTTTATTCAGTGGGACTATAAAGGATGCTATTTTATCCTAAATAGTAAATCTCAATGCACACAACATTGATAAAATAATTAAACATTCACCTGTTGTATATTTGAGCCTCTGTTCGGCAATGAGCTCAATCCTCCTTTGCTCTCGAGACTCTCGCTTCTGTTTGACTCTCAGGAGGACGAATCCAGCGATGAGGTCAGAAGGGACCAGATCTGTGTCCCTGAACATACAGCTGACAAGTCCTAAAACAGATGATAAATGAATTCTTCAATTTTGAAAATGATAATAATAAAATTACACTAGAATTTAAATAGAAAACTTGCTTAAAATAATTTATGTACAACTGTGATGACTTTTATTGGAAAAAAAACTTTTTTGTGAACACTAAAGTTTGTTCTGTTGAAAGAAAAAACAAAACAACTAAGAACAAAATATAGTTTAACAGACACTTCCGACATCAAATGTTTGTTTATTTATTTAATGTCAATTTATGCTGCTGTGGTTAATTAGACGATACTACAGTGGGAGTCTTTAATTTTTGCCTATCTAGGTTTGATTAGAATAGGGATCTTTAAGGAGAACCTAACATTGTTACAGTGAGACCCTGGTCCACATCTAGCCGTAGCAGCGCTGGAAGGAGGTCCCACTGACCCGGCTGAGGATAGGACATTCGCGGCTAACGCACTCGTATCTTTTTACTAGGCGTCCCGTTCCCCGATGCCAGCACTGTGATGGAACCCTCACCATTCGGCATATTTTTCAGGAATGCCCATATTATTCATTACACCTGAATAAAATTTCAACAGTATTGGGTATTAGAGAGGAAACTATTAAATCAGTCTCTGAATTTCTAAAGGAGCAATCATTGTTATCCAAACGATAAAGATTAATAGTATAAAGTTATACATTCCTTGTCAGTTTTTAATTAATTTATTGTTTACATTATAATTTTTTCCCAATTATTTATTCCCTGATAGTTCCTTCTGATAAAGGTTAAATATACATATAGTAGCTAGGCGTTAATGACCTTAGAGTTTTAAGCCTTAAAACCAAAACAAACCTAACATCACACAGGCTCCAAAGAACGGCATAACCGAGGATTTTTTACTCCCATTAAAAAATCTTATGGACAACTATGGGTTTGAAGCCGTGACCTTACGCATAGAATGCTGTTATGCTAGCCACTACCCTACAGGTTACCTCTAAAGTATGTGTGTGTGTCTGTATATAATGCAACTAAAATCAAAGAGTAGAATGTACCTGCCACCTGGGAAAAAGCCTCATGGCTCTGCTTGTCCCTGATGATCCAACAGAAGACCCAGCGGAACCTCCTGACCCAGATTCTGGTGACCTTACGGTGGTAGAGGGTATCCAGGCTCACGTCGGGCTGGGAGCCCCGCAGCTTCACTGATCCGATTGGATCTATCACCATGAAGAGGGTGAACATAGCCAGTGCGAACAGCAGCCAGTCCAGTATCACAATGACTAAAAATAAGATAATTATGAGTTTAAATAGGAATAAATTCCTTATTTATTATAATAAATTTTGAATGAGAGATAAAAGGATATTAAAATTGAACAGAATTAAAAAAAATTGTCATTTTCATTTATTTCTGCCACTGACTGAACTTTTAGCAGTGCGGCATTAAAAGGCTTGACAGCCGGTCAATTTGACAACTCTATCAGTTCAGATAATAAGTCAAATTCCCAATTATTCTCTTGCATGTTTATGTCACATATGCCTATGGTGGCTTAAGGAGCTAAGATTTTGTCGTTTGAGTAACATCAAAGTCATATGTTTGAATCCGGCCTAGATATATCAGAAAAAAAAAAAAAAACCTGTACCACTACAATCCATGAAGTGTCTTGGGCTTAGTACATATAGAGATTCGTACTGTTTCTAGGCCAACGGCAGTGCAATGAGGTGATTAGGCCTTGATGACGCTCAGCTGCCAGTTTGTTCACCAATTTTTTTGGGTACCCACTTTATAGAAGCTGGGTCTGCCTCTGAACGGTCTACATACCCAAGGGTCGCCCCCAAACTGAATTAACAGAATAAATAATATTCCGCCACACCTCTCAGGTGAACTCGAAGCAAAACTCAAGCTTATTATGAACTGTTATTATGAACCAGGGACACGCATATTACCCTGCAGGAGTATTATGCCGAGTTAAGGTGGCTTTATTCTCGTTACAGATGCCAGTATTTCCTAGCTTCCTTCCTCTACCAGGTTATCAGAACTCATCGTCCCAGCTATATCTTCAATTTAAATAATCAATTCAGTCCATTCTACCAGATCCTGTCTTTCTGACCTCTACCCTCTTCCTCACTGTACTGTGTTTGACAATCCTTTCTAGCCAAAGCAACCTCTCTTTGGAATTTTATCCCTCCCTTGTTTGTATATTATTTCAATTATCACAGAAGAAGTAACTATTTCTGTTTTTTTATTTTCATTCTAAGAGTCTGATTTGTAAATATGTATATATTTTTACAACCTTTAACTTTTTTTTTTAGTTTAGCAATTTTTCGTTCAAAGCCATGGCCACATTGTTCCGGTCATCAATGCTGTATTTTTATTTTATTCTTAAGGGACTTTAGTCCCAGGATAATAAAGAAGTTTTTCATTTCATTTCATATTTCTACTTTCAGATAAAAATTGTTCTTGCACTAGAAGGTGGCATTATAGCTGAAACATAGTGCATCATAATAAAATAGTGGTGAAGTATAATTATCAGCCTCAAATTCTATACATATAAATAAATTCCCTTAAAATATCAAATTGTTTGTTACAATTAATTATTGTACTAATACACTGTGACAGAAATGTTAGTTTACATTGAAGAGTTTTTGTAACATTCAAGCCTATGTATTAATTTGTTCCATAATTTTTTTTGTTTTATATATTTAATTTTAGTGATATAGCTCTTAATAATAATAATAGGCTTATCGAACCCGATGCCACCAAATTCTGTCAACACAGACTCGTCCAATGTTCGCCGGTGAAGCCCAAGCTGCCAAGATCAGCCTTAACGCAATCCTCCCAACGACGCTTCGGCCTACTATTCAGACGTCTACCAGTCGGATCAACGAATACCAACTTTCTCGGAATCCGCTCCTCATCGAGCCCAACAACTTTACTCGCCCATTTGAGTCTCTGCGATGCTATCAACTCAATTATATTCACAGGATACAAGCTCCGCAATTCCACTCTATATAGCTTAGATACAGATATAGATATAGATTAGATATAGCTCTTAAACAGTAAAATAATTGAAACACTCGGTAGTTTTCATATTGTTAGAACACTAGTAAGACTTAGTATAGCTCTATATATTAACTATATACATAATATTATTTATCATATCTGTTTCAAACAGTGTTGTTTATTACTTGGATGATGTAACCAATCTCAGAGGCCTAAATAACAGTCATTATAATTTTTTTTTATAACTACTCTCTAGTTAACTATAGAAATTATAGAAAAGGTAATTATAGGAAGTAAAAGTGAGTATGTACATGCAGTATACCATCAATGGCAGTGTTGGTATAGTGATCGTACTGCTCGCACTTGATCACCTCCATGTAGGCCCACATGGTACCCATAACGTTCCAGGCTATCTCCGGGATCAGTAGAAAAATTCTATCAACAGATATTTGTTTATTAATGAAATGAGAATAAAAAATCTATTCCTAAGAACTTAGAAAAAAGTTAATTAGTAAAAAAATAATTACTTTCTTTGATTAGTATTTAATTGGTGAGATAACATTATATGTGATATGATAATGTTAAAGTTCAAAGCTATTAGATACAGTCGCCAATGTCATTGTGCTCATTTGCATTCATTGATAAATGAGAATGTGTAACATTAGGTTGATTTTACATTAAATCTTTTAATTATTAGCAGTTATAAAAATAAAACTAGTTCATTATTTTATGAATACATGAAATTTTAATTTCTATAATTGATTAATACTCTTCCTGATGATAATTATCATTCCTTTGTCCTAGGTTCTTTACTATAGTGAGTCGAAATCTGGGCCATAAAACCTATAGTGACCCAAAAATTACTACATTCTGATGTGGTATATCACACCAGGAGCGAAATAGATTATACAATATTGAAACCAGGTGGTATCAATGAGAATGGAAAAAAAGATCTGGCCAAAAAAGGGTTTTTCATACCAGCCAAAGTCAAGGAAAAAGAGAAGGACAAGGGAGACCCTGCTGATGTAAGGAAAGAAATGGCAGAAAGGGGATTAGTGAAATAGGAGGAAGTTGCTGGGATCAATGCTTGTTATGGGAAAACAATAATGATTGAATACTTAACATTTTATATTTTTTAATTTGTTATACTTAAATTTTATAATTAGTTTTATTTAAATTTTGTAACATGTAGTACTAGGAAAAAACAGATATTAAAAAAAAAAAAAAAAAACACTTTAGTTTTGAGATCATAGGTCATCATGAGTTTACATCCTATGATATTAAAAGGAGCTTAGGAAACACAACAGACAAAATAGCGAACGCACGAAGAAATTACATAGTCTAAGAGTGATGGCACACTTCCCTAATGAGTCCGCTCTATGAAAGAGACCCTGAGGATATATACCCACTGAACCCCTGGCCTCAGCTTCAAAATATCCTGTCATAGGAACGAGGACACGCTATGTCAGCAGAGGAAAAGTGTAACATGATAGTATTGTTTAAAAAGGACACTTCAGGTTTAAGATCATATGCATAACTGATTATAAAAAGGTCACACTCGGTTTTTCTGTGTTATAATGATAAATTATGTGTTGTGAGAAACTGATTCTTCTTCTTAAGAACCGCATACATTGGAATTGTATATTTAATATATTGAAATAGTATAATAACTGTAATAGGTAAAATAATCAGGGCACCCTCAATATATTGATTGTACTATGGCAAAATAGAAATAATATTCTTTTATGATATGCTTATTCATTGATTAGCGTTTATCAATAATGTTAACCCTAAGTTAAATTTTAAAAACTTGGGAGGAGGGTAGCTTTGGAGGCCTAAGTGCTATAAGAGGAATAGAAAATGCTGAAGGCTACTTTATTATGAACTAAACTGCAAGTATTTGAACATTACATTTTCAGCAGATATAAACTTTCATGAACAAGCTTGTAAGGTAAATATTGTAATTTGTAAATTGGCCCTCTCACCATAATATAGAAAACCTAAGTGTAGGATAAAGATAAGAGAATCAGCTGAGTAAGCTAATGAACCTTTCAACATGTTAAGATCTTATTTCAGATATCAATTTGCTCTGCTGTAAGATCTACTGTTGCTTCTGAATGTTTCATAAAGTTAAAGTAATTTATTTTTAAGTAAATGCTTGTAAATATGAATCACAAAGACAGGAACTAACTCTAGGCTACAAAAGTAAAATGTGTAGCCCTGGCTTACTTACTTGATGGCCATGAGGGTAGGAACATGCCGCCTCGCGTAGACGTCGACTATGGAGCCCTGCGCACTCCTGTTCATGATGATGATGAGGAGTATGCTGACGAGGCAGAGGGTGGCCAACTTGCCGATGAGGTAGATCCTCACCAGCTCCCCTCCTGCAGAGCAGCTGAAAGTCGCATTGTAGTAGCGGCACGTCGCCGTTCCCAGGAGTCCCATCCTGCAACCAATAAGGAACAAGATCTTACCATTGCCTCTTTTATAACTCTAAAATGATTTTATAAAATTATGATTCGTTATATTATTTGACCTCCTTACTCCGCGCTCTTCCAAGCACACCCTAAACACAAGATCTCAACCTACCGATCTATACCTACCCTCTCACAGAACTGCTTCCTTTGAAAAGACCTTGCTACCACACTTTGGAACTTTTTACCCATCTCCCGCCGTAAATTGTCATCATAACTACTTTCATATACCATTTATTTATCCATCTCAAAAATCAATCTTCATTCGATGTTGTCATCTGTTTTATTTGTTTCGACTTTATATATTTCATAATCACTAATTGACTAGATAATCATGTAATAAATGAAGCCAGAAAATAGGACAGAACGAAATATTCCAGAATAGAAATTACTTTCATTCGTTTTAGATTTCAGAAGATATGCTTTTATTACTTGTGAAAATCTACACACGAAGAAAAAGTTTCTACTTGTTAGCTATTCTGGAACATTCCGCTATCAGGGACTCAAAACTCGTAACCATGTTGAATGTATTGAAACAGAACTCGATATTCCTCTCCAAATGACCCCACCACCTAAAGCATTTCATCCTTCAGAAATAGCAAATATCATTCACAGATTACCTTCCCGCAAAGCTCCAGGACATGACCTAGTTACTTCCCATATAATGAAACAGCTTCCTCGAAAATCCATCTGTTTTCTTACCTACATATATAATGCTATCCTCCGGACCACATATTTTCCTGACTCCTGGAAACTATCCATTGTTAAGATGATTCCCAAACCCCAAAAGCCGCTCGAACATCCATCCTCTTACCGTCCAATTTCTCTATTACCTATTATGGGTAAAATCTTTGAAAAACTCCTTCTGAAACGAATATATCCCATCCTTGATTCTAATCATATCATCCCTGATCATCAGTTTGGATTCCGATCATCCCACTCCACTATCCAGCAATGTCATCGTGTGGTGGACGTTGTCTCTTCTGCTTTGGAGCGCGGGTTGTACTGCACGGGAGCCTTTCTCGATGTAGAACAGGCCTTTGATAGAGTCTGGCACCCAGGACTGTTGTACAAACTCCGTAAATTCCTTCCTCCCACATATTTCCTGATTCTTCAATCCTACCTCTCTGATAGATCCTTCAAAATTAATCTTAATAGTTCCTATTCATCCCTTTTTACACAGACTGCTGGTGTTCCTCAAGGCAGTATTCTAGGACCCATTCTATACACAGTATATACAGCTGATATCCCAACCCATCCTAACACTTTCCTTTCTACCTATGCTGACGACACCTGCGTGTTATCAGTTCATAAAGATCCATTTGTTGCTTCAAATACCCTTCAAGCCCACATCAAAGACCTAGAAGTATGGTGTCAGAACTGGAGAATAAAAATAAATTCCAACAAATCCCATCAAATAACCTTTGCCCTTCGCCGTAAACCTTTGACTTCCTGCCCTAAAGTATCCTTTAATAACACTCAACTAGTTCCTGTTGAACAGATCCGATATCTAGGACTGCACCTTGACAAACGCCTTACTTGGAACCCTCACACAAGACTGAAACGACAAGAAACTGCTCGACGTTTTAGGCTACTTCAACACTTACTAGACAAACGATCAAACCTTCCTCTTAACTACAAACGGCTCATCTACATGACTATTATAAGACCAATCTGGACTTACGGAGTAGAGCTTTGGGGCTCTACTAAACCATCAAATTCTTCCCGCATCCAATCCTTACAATCCAAAATCCTTCGTAAAATCCTCAACGCTCCTTACTTTGTCACGAATAAACTTATCCATAAAGACCTTAATGTTCCCAATGTTACTGATTTGGCCCGGACCAGGTATTAATCCTTTCATGACAAACTCCATTCTCACCCTAACCCACTAGTTTCAATCCTTTCTTCCTCTCCAATTCCGGATAATCCTCCGAGGCGCCTGAAAAGGAAATGGCTCCGGGACCTTCTAGTTTAAAATATTTTAAGAGTGCTGCCACTGGGTAGTGTCTCTACATGTTTTCATGACAGTTTTGTATATTACCATCACATTTACTAGATGTATTTTATTTAATACAGTTGTAAATATCAATAAATATGTTTAAAAAAAAAAAAAAAAAAAAAAAAAAACTTTCATTCGTTTTAGATTTCAGAAGATATGCTTTTATTACTAGTGAAAATCTACACACGAAGAAAAAGTTTCTACTTGTTAGCTATTCTGGAACATTCCGCTATCAGGGACTCAACCTCGCTTGTACTGTGTGGAACGAGTCACGAGATTCGAAAACTTACTCTAACTTTGGTAGAGAATATTAATTAACTCAAATTTAAAACCAATACTCATAATTCAAAGTATAAACTTGGGGAGGAGAAGGACTTTTAATGGTTAGCGAAATTTGAGGAGAAAAAAAAATAGTGGAGTGTCATCATTCACAACATGTAAGTGGAAAGTTCAATTGAAAAAAAAGTCCCGAAAATTAAATAACATGCTATAAACGGATTTTTTTTTCTTTTTAAATTATTTGAGTTTGGTTTGTTTGGTCAAAGTTCGTCCCTTCCCTCCACAACGAACAGTAGTCCTGTCCTATCTTTATCCAAAAGAAGGTGCAGGTCATTATTTATAAGGCACTGAAGAGTGAGTATTGTTACTTAGAAGCTTATTTTTTAAATGGGTTGTATGCAGCTTCCCAGATCACATCTTAAGATCAATATTGGAATATCTGAGACACTTACGTTAAACATTAATAATTATTATTTCGAGTTAATCAATACAATGCAAGAACATTGTAACATTAAAATTTTTAAACTTGTGTCCCAGTTCTGATGTCGTAAAAACAACCTGAAGATATAGTATTTAGCTGGGCTACAAGGTGGAAAGTAAAAAAATAATGATTATCTTAACGATGGTATATGTCCAGAAACATATTCAAACAATATACCGATATCTAATTCAGAAGAAGCACGATATCTTGGACTTAATTTAGACAACAGACTGACATGGAGGAACACCAAAATCACCATCTACAAGGTACTCATCAAACCCTTAATAACATACGGGTTAGAGCTATGGAGCTCTTCCAAAACCTCGTACATTCAAAGAATTAAGTCTTTCAAATCCAAAATTTTACGGATGTAGAGGATATATGTGAAAAACAAATTAATATAGAAAATTAAATACCCTTAATTTGAGAGTTAAAACACGTCTGTATGACCAATAGTTATATAGATATGCCTGGAAGGAACTAGTCCGGATGGCGGTCATTAAATGAAACAACTAAATAGTTTCAACTATTTATTGTTTGCCAACGTTTCGACCCCCTGATGATGACCCACAAAGGGGGTCAAAACGTTGGCAAACAATAAATAATTGAAACTATTTAGTTGTTTCATTTAATGACCGCCACCCGGACTAATTCCTTCCAGGAATTCTCAACGGTCAACTAATTACATCCACAATTATATAGATATGGTTCTAACGAAAATCCGGAAACCGAGAAACTTCTTATTTTTGTTGATATCATGAAAACAGCTGTTTCTAACAGTATAATGGCTATAAACCACTATACGAATTAAAATTAGCTTTAATTTGAGCAGTAATAGAAATCCGTAGGTATAATACACATCGACATAATGTCAGTGCAATGGTTACATGGGTGAGAATTTTCGCGGCTTCCCACCTACCTGTGAATGGCAGACTAGCGTCGTTTGATTTATATTATCGCGTAGTATTATGAGGTCAAAAGGAAAATCGAGGCCATATGGATAAGAATTTCGTCTTTTTTGAATGGCCGCCATTTTGTAATCCACCCGTTTTAAGTTGGCATACATGTATTTTTTGCTTTACCATGATAGATGCTTTGAATAAAACTTACTAAAAATTTTGATATGATGGGTTGCATTTTTGCTGGCTCACAGACTATGAGAGCGAATATTGGACTTGCAGCACCTTCTGGTTTAATGGTAAGACGAAGAGGTATCTCTAACAAGTTCCTCTTTAGCCTTCTGCGGACAGTTGTTTGGTAGGAATTATTGTAGAGATGTGTAGAGTGATGATGTGAGCACTAAGTATTGTATAAGTTAGTTCTAACCCATTCTCGACTGAATCAGTCGGAAAAGAAGTATAAAGGTAATATATTTAGAAAAGTTATAATTTTCTTGTATTTAACTTGAATTCCTAATGTCAACATCTGCGAAAAGCTGGAGCAACGTTCAAAAGCACATCAGTTGCGTATAATTTCAACTCTGGTGCCGTGGATACCAATGGATCTAGACCTTGTGTGACCTTGGGTCCCGGGTGATACAGAATGTGGGATTCCCCTCGTTTAAGAGGGTCTGGTTTCTGATATTGATAAAGAGGATTGGTTCTATATAATGAAAACGGAGGTTCAAGGGCCAGCCCTAAACTAATTAGAATTTATTATAGCAAAAGAGTAGCATATGTTTTGTTAGGAAATAAAATGTATTAATTTATATATTTTCGATTCGAAGTGATCGCATATCCTATGATTGGATAGTTTACTTGAAAAACATAGCACTTGGAAGATTCTTCTCATGGCAATTCAATCATATTCCTTCGTTATATAATTTATTTGATTTTATAACAAGCTATTACAAAATTAGTCCTTAAGGAATAATATTTTCCGATTCTAATTATGCGCGGTTTTATCAATGGATGCGTTGAATCAGCATTGCGAAATATTTATCCTAATCGGATATTTCCCAACAGGTTTTGGTCAATAGTTTCTTTTTTATAAAGATTTCTGGGTTATGACATTTTGTCTGCTTCTCGGTTGTTGTTTTATTTCATTTTATTTTTTTTTTTATCACTTCCATATCAGATTTTTTTTTTTCTAGTTGAGTTAAAAATTCATCACACTCTGCTTTTGATATAATTTAATAAGAGTTAAATGTTATCACCAGGTTATCGGTTCCCTCTAGCCAAGGTCATGGTTATGTAAATGCGATATACTTATCAGATATACAAGTCTAAATGAATGGAGCATGAATAAAAGGGTGTGTCTATGACGTTCTGCTTTGTTTTCATCAGGACAAACCACACATCACTAACTATTATCAAGTTTGGAAGGTTCTGATTAAAACGTCACCAGGTTGACAAGGGTGGTTGCATCGTGGGTGTCAAATCCACAACAGTTGAAATATCAACGTATGGATCGACGTATTGGAAATTTCATAATCTATTGCACACTGAGAATCCAAAAAAAAAAAAATGATCTATATATTGAACAAAAAGTGCAATTCGCTTCGTTAGAGAATGTTTTGTACTGGACGCATTTTGGCGTTTGAAGTGGTAAGAGGATTCCTTGTGTTCAGTGTAAGCAAGGCTTTCAAGGAACCTGCTATCGCTTCAGCCGCCCAAAACGCGTGCAGTATAAATGCGCCTCTACATTTCAAGATGCATAGAACTCGAATAACGAATTTATGAATGCAAATATTTCTCTCATAAGTGCTATTTGATAGAGAATTACCTACAAAACAAAAAAAGAATCATTATTATTTGTAAAGAAATAGGAGAGATATATAATGAAAAAAAAAAAAAAAAAAATTGAAACTTTATCCATAAATACGCCCATAACTCAGTTATTTTTGAAGATAGAGAAAAATGTGTAGAGAGTTTTAGATTCAGGATTGCGCGATAAACAAGAAAATCATAAACAAAACAAGAAAAAGGGAATGAATTGAATTCTTGTACATATATATATATATATATATATATATATATATATATATATATATATATATATATACGCACATTACTCAGTTATTTTTGAAGGTAGAGAAAAAAATTATTAGCGATTTTGAACCAAAAAATAATTAAAAAAAAAATGAAATTTTATCCATAAATACACCCAATCTCAGTTATTTTTGAAAATGGAGAAAAATGTGTACAGAGTTTTAGAATCAGTAGAGTGCGATAGTAAAAATAAAAATTAATAAAAAAAAAAAACAACCCGAATAACGAATTAAAAAAATCCATTTCTCCTAATTAATGAATAAATAAATACCAAAAATTGGGTTTGACTCCGTTATTTTCAAAGTTCAAATTAATAAATTGATATTAGTTTTTAGTGCTACTCGTTAGAAAATTAAATTTTCTACAAAATGAAAAAAAGAATCATCGAAATTGGTTAAGAACTAGCAGATGTAATAGCGTTTTGAAATCAGCAGTGGTTAAAGGCAATTTTTCTTTGATTTATTTATCGCATTTCATATTAGTTAAAACTGCTAGACCTTAATATGGTTATTTGGAAGTTTCATATGATCTATTTCATATTCTTATATCAAAAATGCATATAAATCTACATAAAGGTAGAAAATATTCAGGGATTCCTGATATTAAAAAATCTGGAACCGAAGGCAATGCCTCAACTTAGAACGTTCGATCTCTAGAAAAAAGTTAAGTCAAAGTTGTCGAGAAAGCACTATCTCTCCCAAGTTAGGACCCCTTTTAGTTTATCTTGTCTACAAAGGACTAAAATAGAAAAAAAATCTGTCAACTTCGATCAATGAAGAATGCCGTTTAACATGAAATACATTATAAATTATTTTTTAATTTAAACTATTGAATTAGTCGAGAAACAATTTAATTAATAGTTGAATAAGCATAATATTTATATGCTTTATGTTATAGATAATTTTTTTCCATTCCAGAAATAACATATAATTAATTATATAATATAAATAAATAATAACCAATTAAATAATATACTATTGGACACGCCCCAGCTTCGCACGGATGCAATTTTAATGAGGTGTCATTCATGTTTTAAAAATCTCTGTCATACCGATTTAGAGTTTATCGTTTTGGACATTTTAGTTTATGGTAACGAAAAGTGCAATTAGCAAGAAAATATGTATATTTTATAATGTCTATTCATTATTATATTTAATCATTGGCAGAAAAGAAAATATGTAAATTACTTAGGTATAATGTAATTAGTTACATATAATATTAGTTATATATAATGTAAATTAGTTACGTTTATTTGTTTGCTATTTTAAAGTGAAGCACAGATATCGGTAAATTTAATTTTCCCATATAATGAAATCTTGATTTCTATGTATTTATTCAAAAACTACAAAAATCATAACGGTTCCTATCTTATTTGGTTTATTAATACTTTATATTTCAAATGAACTATTTTAATTACATTTTAAAAGTTTAATTAAGTTTACATTATGCCGTCCTTCGGAGGGTACGTTAAAAGGTGGTCCCGAGCCTGTGCGATGTCAGGTACTCGTTAAAGATCCCTATCCTAATAAAACCTGGATGGGCAAAATTTAGGATTTCCACTGTAGCATCGTCCGATTAGCCATATTAGCAAAAAGTGACGTTAGATAAACAATCATACAAGTTTACATTAGAACCCTATTAAGTTAACAGTGAAACATCTGTTTTCACAAAATAGTATTAATAAAAATAGTAGTAAAAATAACGTAATTAATAAAAATGTTAGTTTATAGATTTATAACATCTTACCATTCATGTTTGTTTGTTTGTTTTGTTTATTTATTTAACGTCACTTTATGCTACTATGGCTAATCGGACGATGCTACAGTGGGAGTCCTAAATTTTGCCTATCCAGGTTTTATTAGGATAGGGATCTTTAACGAGTACCTGACATCGCACAGACTCGGGACCACCTTTTAACGTCCCCTCCGAAGGACGGCGTAACTAAGGATTTTTTTGCCATTCATGTTAAAAACGTAGTAAGATTTAAGTAATATTGTTTCTAAAATCTTGCGTACTAAATGGAAGAATATAACTTGCAGAATCCTGTACATTTAACTATAACCTTCCTCTTTACCAATAAAACTTGTTCATAAGTTTATGGGCTTACAACTGCTTTATATTAACTTGTACGATTTATTTTATTGCACATTAACTTTTCTAAAATATAGCGCTTTACAGAGGTATATAAAACGTTTTAGTTACTACTTATATTTCAAAAATAATTTTGTTGATGACATGGTTACAGAAAATTTATTTTCCTCGTTTAAAGGAAAGCTAAATTTCAATATATTTTACATATGTGTATATATATTAATATATACTTCAGGAAAGAATTCCCTAAATCAATGTGAAAAGCTTATCAAAATCAGTCTTCTGGGATCACTTGCAGCTGGGTGGTTAGCATAACAGCCTCCTATGCCAAAGGTCATGGGTTCAAACCCGCAGGTGGTCCTAGGATTTTTTAATGGGAGTAAAAAATCCTTAGTTATGCCGTCCTTCGGAGGGGAGGTTAAAAGGTGGTTCCGAGCCTGTGCGATGTCAGGTACTCCTTAAAGATCCCTATTCTAATTAAACCTGGATAGGCAAAATTTAGGACTCCCACTGTACCATCGTCCGATTAGCCATAGTAGCATAAAGTAACGATAAATAAATAAACAAACAAACAAAATCAGTCTTCTGGTTTAGGAGTTAGCGGAAACCAAAATCGCGTTATCATTTTATATATAGGTAGAAGATTAATTAATGAAATGTTTGTTAGAAAATCTGGTCAACATTTTAGGAAATTGTAAATTCTATAGCGTCTAACAAACTAATGCCATAAGTAAATCATAAAAACGAAATAGCCTACGTGCATTTATTCTCTAATTATCAACGGTTTGAAGAAAGTCATTATGTTTGCCATGTAAACTTTTAATAGCTGAAATAACAATTATTTTTATTATCTTAAACACTGAAAATAAGTATTGGACGTGAAGGGAAATGTGATTGAAGGATTAACACACTCAAATAAAAAGACGTATTTAACAAGTCTGTTTCCAAATGGGATAAGATTTAGAAAAACAAATTACTATAACGAAATAAGAAAAAATACCAAGCTGTTACCTTGGGTCTGGATGATTTGATGAATAGCAAAATGCACTCTACTTAGAAGTGGTGTCAATCCTTGACACAATTAGATTTTGTATGATACCTTACGTCACTTAATTTAACTTCTTATGTAGGTTAGAAGTTAGGAAAGTTTTAATCATTTGCTTCACTTATAAAAGTTAAGACACTCTTAGGGGTTACAGATAAGGTATGCAAATCCACGAGCAATTATGTGTATTTTATGGTCACGTCCTCTAAGACCGCCTCAGGGAAGTATTAAGTTAAGAAGTTAAGTTTACAAATAAAGTATCTGAAGCTGCTTCGTTAGCTAAACCACTTAATGAAACAATAAAAAGAAACTGGTTCAAAGAAGTGTCAATAAGTCTGTGCGTCTCTCAGTTTTATATTTACACGTGTAGCTTGTCCACTTACACGATTTTTCTTACCAAATAAAATAGAAAACTCTATTATTATTATCTCCATATATTTATTTTATTTTATTTTTTCCGATTTTGCACCAACTTTAGCACTCCACTACGGTCAACGGAATTTTAAGTTATACAATGAGATTGATTCTTCAACCATTGTGATTCTTAATAATAACTTCCTTTGTCTCCAAAAATATTCATATTTCTGTAAAGTAAAAGAGACAAATCTACCTCTGATAACCCAGAACCAGTTACCTAGAACTTACCACCCCGCAAAAGAACTCTTACCTGGACTTAATGCCACATTACACGGTGACAATTCAAGAGGAAGGTGAAAATCCGTCAGAGCGAGGTCTTGAGAGGGTTCAAGAAAGTAGCGAGAGAGGAGAGCATATTTAAAAAAAAAAAAAAAAAGATCTGGTACACGCAACACACGACTTTCACTTACCTCTGTTATTAATATCAATTCAAGAATTTTTAAACAAATTTAGAAACGAAAATAAATTGTTAAAGAATTATTTACATTTGATTTTTATAGAAAGACGTGTTTTATTAAATAATATGTTATAATATTATCTACGAAATTCATTAAGTTGTTTTTTCATGACTCCGTGTTAAAACTACTTGGAGCGTCCGGCGATGACAGCGCAATCCAGGGGCCAATCGGTTTAACAATTGCATTAAAAAAATATTTTTTCAGTGTTCTCCTTAAGTTGGAGATCGAATTCGTTCAACTTATATATTTACTCGTTTTTTATCAATAGTAATAAGATCATATTGTTATTTTTATAGAATATAGAAAATTAAAGGTACTTTAGAGAAATAAAATTTAAAATAACTGGATTTAAGCCCCATCAGACTATTTCAATCAGAATGAAACATACATGATATAGCGAGTTAAATCAAAATCATTAGAGCCGTTTTTGAGAAAATCGTAAAAAGGTGCTAAATACATGGGATAAAGTGAGACTTCCGGTCAATCGATTTTAGTGAAAAAGTTGCTGTAACATCTCGGCCGTATAGTAGTCCTAAATATATAATTTCAGTTCCGTGCGACGTTTCGTTTTTGTGCTAGAGTTACGCTACAGACACACACTCGGACATACAGACCTCTTTGCGGGACTTGGTTATTTGGACTCGGGGGACCCTAAAACCTGTATTTGCGTTGAAAACTGGAATTCGAAAATTTTCACGATCGCAATACTTTCCCTTACTATATATTTCATATATTAAAAGTAAAGAAAAGTAAAAATAAATTCGTATAACATCAAATATTACTTATTAACAAAATATAATATCATTAAATACTATTAAAAAAAACTAAATGACAAAACAAACAAGAATAATATACTCATCTTGAAAACATGTTGTTTTTTTGTGTTTTTTAATGTAGAAACTCTTTTTCAAGAACTTAAACGTTGTTCATAATAAAATTAAAAAATAAAATAAATAAATAATGAAGTTTTATATAAAATACGGTAATTGAATATTGTTAATTACCGTATTAACATTATAATACGTTGAAAGTATGTGAGAGTGTATGATAATTCACTATCACCAAATCTCACTAATTTTCACCAACCTATTCTCTCACCGTGTAGAGCGAACTTTAGGGCACAACACCCAATACCTAACCTACATTATAGCCGCGCTATACGGTGAGAGAAGAGGTAGGTGAAAATTGAGAGAGCAATGTCACGTGAGAGCTTACGAAAGAAGCGGGAGAGGAGGAAAGCGTAATATGTTTTAATATATTCGGATATTACATGAAATATTACTTTTCAATAAATCCTACATCATTAAATATTATTAAAAAAAAAAAAACTAATTTACAAATTTATATCAAAACAAACAAGTGTAAATTACACATCATGAAAACATTTTTTTTAATGAAATGAAAAATTATTTATAATAAAAGTAAACAAAAAATAAATGATGAAGTATTATAATTAACTAATACCAAACATCGGCTACTCGGTTTTGAAATGGTGCCCGTCTATATATGCCTAATGTCGTCCACTACTGGACGATGTATTAAGAGGTTACAAAAAATTAATTTTTTTTTTGTGGAATCGGTGTACTGAGAAATAAAAACAATATCCATAAATTTGATTGACGCGAGGTACACTAGGTATTTATAAGGATAGAGATAAAATACAAATAGTTTGTTAAAATCACTATCCTGATAATTATAAATTAAACAAAAAGGGAAATAATAACTAATATGAATGTTATTTGATATATAATTACATTCTCTAGATACGAAAAAAACCCATTTAAATCGAAGTTGCAATAATTTAATTTAATATTAGTAGTCATGATTCGTAAATTATTTTTCTTCACAAATTTACATAGAAACTAGTTAAGCTTTCTGTAGTTCTTTGATTATTTAAACTATAAACATTTATCTGAAGAAATCTGATACAATTTTAAGAGATGAGTTGCTTGCTTGAGAGCTGTATAGTAAATACAATTTAAAAAAAAAAAAAAACGCTAAAAAATATTACACAATGGTTTATTATTTCCAAATAACTATATCATGATATAACTATTTATTTAGTTGCTTAAGGACAATTAACTAATATGAAAAGCAATAAATATTCAAAGGTAAATGGTCTATTACCGCTGCTAATTTCAAAACGCTACATCTCTGCTATTTCTAGACCGATTTCAATGATTTTTTTTTTTCGTTTTGCAGAAAGTTTAAAGGGAGCGGCGTGGTCTAGTGAATAGAGCGCTAGTCTGCTGTGCTCCGGGGCCTGGGTTCGAATCCCGGCTATATCCCGGCAGAATATTATTTATTCTGTTAATTCAGTCGGGGAGGGGGGGGGACCCTAGGGTATGGAGACCCTCCTGGGGCAGACCCAGCCTCTATAAAGTGGGTACCAAATTAATTGGGGAAAAACCTGGAGGCTGAGCGCGATTAAGGCCTAATCACCTCATTGCACTGCCGTTGGCCTAGAAAAAGTACGATAGTAGAATCTCTATATGTACTGAGCCCAAGACCCTTCATGGTTGTAGTGGTACCTTTTTTTTTTTTTTTTTTTTTTTTTTGTAGAAAGTTTAATTCTCCAACGAATAACACGTTTTATGATGAAGCTGAATAGTGCATGGCCCCTGTCAGTTTATCAGGGTAACTCGGTAACTATTATGGAATTACTAGAAGAAATTAGTCCTGGTGGCGGTCGATGAATGAAACAATTAGGTAGTTTCAAGCATCGACCGACACCTGGACTAATTCCTTCTAGTAATTCTCAACGTTCAACTAATTATATCCAATATTATGGAATTAGTTTTATTTTTTCTGCATGCAATTGATTTATCGACAGAAAGAAAATAAAAGAATGATGTTTTGGCCTGTAGACCCCTTGCTAAGTATCCATTCATTCCAGAACGAAGGACAACCGCTTCCGGCGTAGAAAATTCGTTTCAATTTTAATAGTCTTTAATCTTTCGAATTATCCCATCAAGGTGAGCCCACAGAACGAAACATTATACTAAATGTCTGTTTACTACAGCAAAACAGTTATTATTTATCAATAAAATAATTTACCCTTCGTTTTTTCATTCATCAAAATTATATAGGTAGTAAGTAATTTGGTACGCGCAACACATGACTTTTACTGATCTCGCTTGTTAAAATTGATTTAAGAAATAATAAATTATGTTAAGAGTTGAAAAAACTTTGAAGAATTACATTAAGTTTTAATGGAAACATGTGCTCCATATTAAATAATCTAAAATCTCCTTTACCTCAATAGCATTCCTATCCACATCCACACTTCTGTAAGAAATCTTGGAGTTATTATTGACCGGAACCTATCTTGGAGTAACCATATTTCTCAAATCACCCGAAAATCCATCGCTATCCTAAAACAATATTTTAAGATTTCGTGACTCTATCCCACCTAAGACCCGTATGCTACTCGTCTCTTCGCTCATTTTCCCCCAGTTTGACTACGGTTGCCTCGTATATGGCGGGCTGTCTGAGAAATTCGATATGAGACTCAAACGACTTATGAATTGTTTCATTAGATTCACATTGGGAATCCCCAGGCGCTCCCATGTTTCGAGAAGGTATACCGAGTTGAATTGGCTCTATCCCTCTTTCCGTCGGCAGTACCTTCTTGGTGTCGGTCTCTTCCAATTTTTCAAAACAAAAAACCTCCTTATATTCTTGATATGCGTACACTTGTTCCTCTGTCCGTTCAGTAAACACTAGAACCCAACCTATAAACTTGTATATAACTTCTCAGAGATCTGCTTCCTTCAAAAAATCCTTTATTATTCGTGCTACCCTATTTTGGAATTTCTTGCCTGTATCCATTCGTAAATCCTTATCATTATCCACTTTTAAACACCAAATATTTCTTCATCTCCTTAAGTATCAATCTTCCCAACATATGTAATATTTAAAAGCTATAGATGATAGCTATTCATTGTCACAGAACCTGTCTTTTATTGTTGAACTGAAGTCTTAAACGACCAGACAATTATTATTAATATTGTACTTTTCTTGTTATTCTTAGGGGATACTCGTCCCAGAATAAAATTACTTTTCATTTCATTTCATAAAATAGCAATTATTATCTACATCAATCACATTGTTTGATCCACTTTTCGGCACTATCCATTATGAACTTTTCATTCATTATTATGAACTTTCATATACAAATTTACACATATTTATACATTTTGCACTATTTTCAGTTCGTAAAAAACAAGGGAAGCCTTTAATTTCACTTACCTATATATGAAATATATAGTAACGGAAAGTATTGAGATTGTGAAAAATTTCTATTTCCAGTTTTCGATGGTAATACGTTTTATGGTCCCCTGAGTCCAAATAACCAAGTCCCACAAAAAGTCTGTGTGTATGTTTTAAGTCTAGCGCGAAAACTTAAAGTTGTATAAAACTGAAATTTTATATTTTTAGAGCGTCCATGCCTGAGATGTTACAGAAACTTTTTCATATAAATCAGTTAACCAGAAGAGCCACTTTATACTTTGCATTTAGTATGTTTTTACGATTTTCTCAAAAACGGCACTAACGATTTTGATTAAACTCGCTATGTCTATGTAAAATTTAATAGACTTTAATATGATGTAGGTTTCATTATGATTTTTTTTTTTGATTTTTTTTAATTTTTTTAATCTTTTATTGATATTTACAACTGTACAATTTACTTAGTACAATAAGTAAATGGGCTAAAACAGACAATAAGCTTGAAAAAGACATAAGAAGAATCTACCCAGCGGTAGCACTTCAATGATTATTTGTTCAGCAGGTCTCGAGGCCACTGTCTTTTCAGACGCCTCGGAGGATTATCGGGAATATATGTCGATGAGAGGATGCGGACAAGCGGGTTTGTATGGGCGGGTAATTTGGAATGAAAGGAGGTGTATCTTTTTTGAGCGATTTCTGTAACTAGTGGGATATTCAGGTCTCTATGGATGAGTTTGTTGGTAACAAAGTAAGGAGCGCCTAGGATTTGACGAAGGATTTTGGATTGCAAGGATTGGATGCGGGATGTATTCGATGGTATAGTGGAGCCCCATAGCTCTATGCCATAAGTCCAGATAGGTCTAATAATGGTTGTGTAAATGAGTTTTTTGAAGTAAAGAGGGAGTTTTGATCGTTTGTCAAGTAAGTGTTTTAATAGTCGATATCTACGAGCAGTTTCCTGTCGTTTAAGTCTTGTATGAGGATTCCATGTCAGACGTTTGTCAAGATGAAGTCCAAGGTATCGTATTTGTTTTACAGTGATGAATGGGGTTCATTCTGATTGAAATAGTTTGATAGGGCTTAAATGCCGATAGCTTAAATTTTCTTTCTCTATCTTCAATTTTGTATATTCGAAAAAATTAACCATTTCGTAATGTTAACCTTGAATAAAAAAACTGCTAAAATATACAAGTTGGAAGAATTTGATAATCAATGGAAAAAGAAAAGTGCTTTCTTTTTAATGTATTTTTTTTTAAAAGATAAAACCACAATATATATATGTATAATATACCGTTGGAAAGCTAAACATTTTATAAAAAAATATTATCTTATACACAAAGATGTAAAATGTAATGAATAGTGTTGAAAGGAAATAAAATTAACTGATTGTTTTAGATAATAATATAATGGATTTTTAAAAAATAAAATACACGTTTCTATCGAAAATCAATTTAATTAATGCTTTAAACTTATTTTATTTCTAACGGTATTTCAAAATTCTTAAATTGGCTTTAACAACTAAGGTAAGTGAAAGACGTGTGTTGCGCGCACCATAATTTTTTTTCTTCGTATTATACAATTTTTATAATATTAATATTACATTGACCACATTTCAAAAAGATATGTTGTGAATTGCGGAATAGTTCATGTTATATTTATTTTTAACGAAATAATAAGGATAATTCAAGATTTCTTCATATTATTGCAAGTCAAAAATAAGTTTTCTTTAACTCAAAAGTGGTTAGGACTTTTGGAACAATTTATATTTTTAGGTAAAACTTTAACAAAAGCCAGCCAACTTTGTCAAAAAAGACCAGTTTGCCAAAATTTTCAAATAAGTGTAAATCCAAAGTTTTTCGTGAAAATTCTTTGGTGATAGCTTATTATTATATTTTTATATTTATTTGTTTCATGGTTTCTATTTTCTAAATAAGGATGAAGGATTTTCGAATACTTATTCAACCTTTTCGGAAAATGATACCAAATTTTAGAGAAAAAAAAATTAAATTTTAATAATTTCTATTGGCGAAAATGGTTCTATATCATTTTGAGATTTTTCTTATTAAAATTTTAATTTGATCTAATTGATATGGACTGGGAAATTGAATAAAGCAAAAAATGTTATGTTGTTTATTTTATTTTTTTCAAAGGTTAAACAAACGTTAGAAAAAGTAAAGTTTTATGAATAAAACAGTAAAATAAATTTATTATCCGACCAATATTTCATTCTGAAAAAATCGTTTAAACATAAATAAAAAAAACATGATTGTATTTATTTTGGTTCACAAAATGTATTTGCATTGATCCTATAAAATATTAATTTTTTTCTTAAACACTTTATGACAAGATGAATTGCAGGCTTCGGCGTTGTAATTGTGAGGCGGAGAAAATTAAAATTGTGTCAAAAAAAAACGTCAAATAGTACTCTATCCTCCTTGGGGGCACACAGCGTAGTGGCTTGCATAACAGCTTTCTATGCCACAGTTCGCGGGTTCAAACCTGCGGGTGGCCTAGAATTTTTTAATGGGAGTAAAAAGTTCTTAGTTATGCGTCCTAGTGGTCCCCAGCCTGTGCGATGTCAGTATCGTTAAAGATCCCTATCCTAATAAAACCTGGATAGGCAAAATTTAGGACTCGCTCTGCAGCATCGTCCGATTTAGCACATAGTATGCATAAAGTGACGTAAACTGAATAAACAATCTAATCTCCTTTGAGCGATTTTTTAGGGAAAATTTTTTGTTTTATCAATTTTAAATAAAATAAATTTTGATAATTTATTATATTTGTAAAAATTGTTATAAGATGTTGTTGGAATCTTAATCGGTGTCACATTTTTAAGAAATCCTTAAAAAAAAGATAATTTCTTGGTACTTTTGCCGTTTGCCGAAATTATTTATATTTTTTATCTCATTTCCAAGCATAAAACTTTAAAAAATGTTTCGAGCATTTTTTTACGTGACTCCTGGGAAGCGTTAGACTCTAATAGTTTGCAGGTTCTAATATTTAATATCTATTTTTAACCTAAAACAATTTCATGAAAATCGGTGAGACACATTTGAGATCCTTTTAATTACAATAATAATACATTAATGTGTTTTAAAAAAAAATAATAACCATAACACTTGTTTGCAATTTCCTAGTCCATAATTTAGATCAAATTAAAATTTAAATAAGAAAAATATCAAAAAGGTATAGAACCATTTACGCCAATAGATATTATTAAAATTTAGTTGTTTTTTCTCTAATATATGAAATTTTCGAAAATTTCCTTCAATTCCCTATCTAGAAAATAGAAACCATGAATCAAATAAATATACAACATATAACAATAAGCTATCACTAAATAATTTTCACGACAAAATTTGTATTTACACTTATTTAAAAGTTTTGACATATTGGTCTTTTTTGACAATTCGTTAATTTAGGACGCAATTTTTTGTAAACTCCTGAAAAAGGCGGTATCGATGGTAATACTATACTGTTAAGGGTTAAAGATAAGGTTCTGTAAATATGTTGATAATGTTCTTAAAATAAAACAATTTGACCCACATATTGGACCATTTATTTAAGATGTTAAAAATATATTTCTCAAGCTTAAGATTTGAACCTTGAAGTGGCTGAACTTGATACTTAATATCGTTTTTTAAACCGTATACGGACAAAATGTGTTCAAATTTTAGTAAATAATTGGAGTATAATAGCCTAAGTTTTTTTTTTTTTTCGAATCTAAACCTATATCTACAAGACTGAAACAAGAAGAAACTGCCCGACGTTTTCGACTACTTTCGAGTAAAGTTACAAATATAAAACAAGGTTAACTTTATTACATAATTTTATTGATTTTTATAATATATTCATATATTATTATCATATATATTCATAATATACAGCATGAAAGAAGTTTCGTCTCTTTATATTAAACATCATATATTTTTTCCGTCTCAATCCTTACAATCAAGAATTGGAATAATACTCAATTTCACTAAATCCACAAATAAACCTTTACCACAAATACTTTCTGTCTAAGTATTCTTTAAAGCCTCGCTGTTCCCGTTGACAGATCGACACCTAGGACTCCATTCACTAACGTCTATGCTGGGATCCTCATCAGACTAGAACGACAGAAATTGCCAACGTTTTCGACTACTTCAACACTTACTGAAAACGCTCCACGTTGAGTACAAAAGGCTCATTTACATGACTATATAGACCGTATGGATAGAGATTTGGCTTACTAACATCAAATCGATCTTCAATAAAAAGTCCTCATGCCCTTATTGTCACAAATAATCATCCAGATACTTAATGTTCTATGTTCTGACTTTGGGAACAGGTACATCCTTTCATGTAAATCCATTCCATCTAACCACTGTTTCAATCCTTGTTCTTCTACAATCCTGATAATCTCGAGCGTTGAAAATAAGATGGCCCGTTCTATTTGGTTAGAAGTTTTATTTAGCATAGCAAGATACTGCAGATGGGTAGTACCCTTCAGTAATAATGACATTATCTTGTATCACATTTACAGATGTATATCATTGTACAGTTGTAATATCAATAAACATATTGAATAAAAACTGTATATGTAAATTACGTGCACAATCAGCGATGGGTGCTTGCGTTATAAGTGTATTGTAATGATACCGTAGAGCAGAAGGATTGGGACGAATGCGCATAAATTATAAGTTCGCTCAGGCATAGTCTCATGTCTTGTGTTCTGGAGATAAAACACGAAACGCTCTAGATAAAGTTACTTTACTTAATGATATTTTCTAATTTATTTATTTCCGCTGTTTTCTGAAAACATAATGCGAAGAAAAACATATATTTTATTTTAACTTTCACTTAACTGTATGTGAAATCTGAAATATTCGAGTTTTCACCGGAAATACAAGTTTTAGGGTCTCCTGAGTCCAAATGACCACCTCCGCATAAAGATCAGTGTGTGTTCGGTAAGTCAAGCACGAAAACCTAGAATTAAGAAACTGTAATTTTATACTTAAGAACATATAAGATCTGTTACAACTTTTTCATCAAAAGCGGCCAATCATAAGAGCCACTTTATTCCATGCATTTTCCAACTTTTTGCGGTTTTTCTCAAAAACAGCTAGAACAATTTTGATAAAACTTGTTCTATCAATGTAAAATTTACAGGGCTTTAGAATCATATAAGTTTCATTATGATATTCTGACATGACTTAAATGCCGGTTTGTTTGTTTTGGTTTTAAGGCGTAAAACCCTAAGGTCATCAACGCCTAGACATTATATGCATATTCGATCTTTATAAGAAAGAACTATTAGGTAATGAGTAATTGAGAGAAAGAAAAAAAGATTATTATGTAAACAATAGCTTAAAAAGATAAATAAAAAAGATAATGCTAGTAATGCTAACTGACTAGAAATGGTCTTTATAATTTCGATAATAATGACTGCCCCTTAAGAAAATCAAAAACTAATTAAATGGTTTCATCTCTATCACCGAGCACCACTGAAATATTCGGGCTTAGTCCAATTTTATTCAGGTGTGGTGAGTAATAAGGGCATTCTTGAAAAATATGCCGAATGGTAAGGGTTCCACATCACAGTGCTGGCATCGGGGCACCGGCTGCCTAGCAAAAAGATAAGAGTGCGTCAGCCGCGAGTGCCCTATCCTTAGCGACCTCCTCCCTGCGGCTGCTACGGCTAGATGTAGACCAGGGTTAACATTTACTTAAATGCCGGTATTTTAATTTTTCTACCTCTAAAGTTCCTTTAATTTTGTAGATTCGAAAAAATCAATCTTATCGTTTTGTCAGTATTGATAAAAAATGGGTGAATATATAAGTTGAACCAATTCTATATCCAACTAAAAATAGCAAAAAAATTAATTTTTTTTTTTTTTTATATAGATTGCCAGAGGCCTAAGGTTTAGAGCGCTCGGCTATAGTGAGAGGTTGTTAATTTTTTGTTTTAGAACAGTAATATAAATGTATAATATGCCGTTGGAAAACTAAAGATTTTAGAAAAAATATTATCTTAAACACACACCTCAAAAAGTTAATGGAGAGTGATGAAAAGTGGATAAAACTTACTGATTGTTGCAGATAATAATATTATAGATTCTTTAATAAAACACATGTCTCTATTGATGAAACTCAATGGATTTTCATATCATGTAATTTTCATTCTGACTGAAATAATCTTTAATCCCTATTCTAATAAAACCTGGATATGCTTCCACTGTAGCATCGTCCGATTAGCAACAGTAGCATGAAGTAACGTCAAATAAATAAACATTCTGACGGAAATAATCATACGGGGCTTTGCCGACATTTTAAATTTTCTTCCTTTGAAATACTATAAATTTTGTAGATTCGAATAAATTAACCATGCCATCTTATTAGCATTGATTAAAAACGGATATGTATATAAGTTGAACAAATTCGATATCCAATAAAAGGAGAAAAGAGAAGACATGTTTTTAATGCTAGTTTTGTGTTTTTGAACATAAGGAAGGTAATATTAATGTATAATATATCGTTGGAAAGCTAAAGATTTCAGAAAACATATATGTTTATACTAAAAATTGTAAAAGTTAAAGGAGAGAGATGAATAGGCCATAAACTTAAGTGATTATTGCACATAAGCATTTTATACCACTATGTTATTTATATAAAACATACGTTTCCACAAAACTGAATATAATTATTTTATCTTCTTCCAGCCCTATCAATTTCGCATTATTATTAAATTTATTTTATCAACCTTGGTAAGTGAATGTCGTGTGTTGTTCGCACCAGATTGTTAATTATTCCATTGAAGCTAGCTCATATTTTTATAGCATAATATTTTTTGTTTAATTATATTAAACAACACACATCACCATCCAAATCAACTTGTTTCTTCCCTTTCTTCCTCCCTGTTACCAGGGCAGACGCAAAGAACCTTTTAAACTGAAAATTTCATTAATTTATTCATTATTCTTAACATGGATGTTTCCTTCATTCCTATAATCTCTTAAGATCGTATTTCGCAATAAAATATTCTGATAAAACGAAAAATTGAGTAAATAAAATTTAAAACTATTACATATTAATGATTGTTATGATATAACAATAAAAATAAATAAATTCAAATTAAATTTTTATAGTGGGATGGTTGATATAAGATGTTGAAAATAAAATATATCCTCATTAAAAAAAAAATTACTCGTGAAAAGATATATTAAATAACCTACAAGTCATTTATTACCTCATTATAAGTGAAACACGGACTTCTTTCGACAACGCATTTATTAACTGAATCGTATTTATTGACTGAAACGTATATTACATTTTAATGCAATATTTTACTTCGAACATTTTATATAATTTTGAGTAGTACATTAACGAAATCTCACTGAATCATTTGAGTAGCTACCACATTAACTGAAAAAAATAAATAAATAAAAATCTATAAATGGACGGGTTAAAAATATTTTGCCCAAGCCATAAATAATTTTCAAGGAGCCCATACCATACCATATGGGGTGTTTACATATAAGAAATAAAGTAGCACAGAGAATCGAGGAATGCTAAACTCTAAATTATGCAGAGTAGAGTTATAAATGATGCTTAAGATGGAATGGAATTATTTATTACATGTAATATTCTTATTTATTTTGCAATCACTCTCTGAATTTTATTTAGTTTACAAATTTCTTTATAAACATGGGTTACACTCAAAAAGAATTTTTTTTACATTGTTTTAATTAACTGGATATAATACCGAAGTCATCATTGTTCGATTTCCCTAACAGTTTATACAACCAAAATTCAAGTAAACTGCTAACTAAAGGGATTAGTCAGGGTGTTTTCAAAAGGTTAATGATTCAAACCTTGTTAAAAGAAGCTGTCAAAAATAGGGCGAACTTTTATTTAAAAGTCTCAAAACATGTTTTACTCTAAAACATTAAATTTTTGGAACGTTTAGTTTAATTTAAATAATTAATATTGTTCAAAGTACTATTATTATTGTTGTTGAGACTTATCTATACTAATATTATGAAGCAGAAGATTTTTATTTGTTAAACGCGCTAATCTCAGAAGCTACTGGCTCGAATTGAAAAATTCTTTTTGGGTTAGATAGTTCCTTTAATGGAGGAAGGCTTTAAGCTATATAACATCACGACTGCGGCCAATAGGAGTGAAGAATTAGTGGAAAAAACGGGGAAAATTAACCTCGCATCCCAATGATTCTAAATTATTTACCTTTTCATTGTAAAAGAATTTAATTTCCCGTTAAGTTATCTTTTGCCGTAACAATTAATAAATCACAGGGACAAACATTTAAACACGTAGGAATCGATTTACGTCCAGACAGGTTTTCACACGGCCAACTATATGTCGCATTGTCAAGATCGGGTTGCAGAGATAATCAGTATGTTCTTCTGCCACAAGAAAATAAAAATATCATTTAAGCAGAAGTACTTGAAAATATATTCTTTTAAAACTTCTTAATAGCGATCATAGTAACAGAAATTGACACTGACGAAGTCGCCGGCAACAGCTAGTTGTTAATATGTGTTCACTAAATTCCCATCATTCACAATCCTATATTGTGAAAAACAGCTTCAAATGAAATATTAAAGAAATGATTACCACTGAAAAATATAAAAATCGCGCCATAAACAGAACATCAGATATCTAAAATGTTAATTCGCGTTATGAGGGATCACTTGTATCTGGGTGGCTAGCGTAACAGCCTCCCATGCTAAAGGTCACGGGTTCAAATCCGCAGGTGGTCCTAGGATTTTTTAATGGGAGTAAAAAATCCTTAGTTACGCCGTCCTTCGGAGGGGACGTTAAAAGGTGGTCCCGAGCCTGTGCGATGTCAGGTACTCGTTAAAGATCCCTATCCTAATAAAACCTGGATAGGCAAAATTTAGGACTCCCACTGTAGCATCGTCCGATTAGCCATAGTAGCATGAAGTGACGTTAAATAAATAAACAAACAATTCGCGTTATGCAATTTTAATAAACACATATTAACAATAGGTATAAGTAGAGAGAAATTCCGATTTGGATTTGCTGCTCAACTTCGCTGAGTTGCTATGCTTACACAGCATACCACATCAACCCTGAAGATAATTTTTAAGGTACAAATAGAGGGAGATTCTGCCAAAAACACTAGGACATATCGATGAGCCTCTTAGACAAATCGAGCCTAGTCTCAATATATATGGTGATGCAGGATTCCCAGTGAGTCCAGGATTATGGTCTCTGCCACGTTTTGTAACTGTTTTCTTTCGAGTCCATACCTCTCCAAAAATGATCCAGTATCTACTGGGATGGTCCCCCTGCTTCCGAACCAAAGTCCCGTGACTGAAAATTTTCTTTCGCCAAACTCCTTGCGAAATTTTTCTTGTAGATAAGGGATACATTTCGATTAAATGCTTTTCTTCTCCTCTTGAATTCTTTTGCCTTGTTCCCTGTCATTTGTCTAGCATCTGATAGTGGGATCCACTATCAGTGCTTCCTTTTCTGTGGTACTAAAAGCCAAGATGACCACAAATCTAGTTGATCCCCCGGTATCAATGCAAAACACATCTTGGAAACATTTGTATTTTTTCTTTTCCAACAGTTCTGCTATCCCCTTCTTCATGCGGTTGTGCCGGCGGGTAACCAGATAATAATGCTATCATAAAGCACTTACTAAACTAAAAAGAAGAAAAAACACTGATTCATGGACGGCAGTTATTTGAAAAATCCCTACTCCCCTCTCGCCAAACCATTCTTAGTATTTTTGTTTTAGTGTTCTTTCAAAGTTTGTAATATCCACGTAGTTCTATGTAAGACACTATTTTGTCTAAAATTGAATAAAATGAAATATGGAATAATAATGAGTGTAAATAAAACTTACCATAGTAGCCTGATGAAGAGCTCTATGAGAGAGGGAAAGACCATATCGTCTGTCCCTGCTAGCCATTTTCTACCGAAGAGTGTGAGCGCCGGCATCTCCTGGAAAAGCAAGTATATATTACTTTTAATAATAACAATAATATAATTTAAAAAATTAAACTATATATTATTAATTATTGTCTACTAATGGCATAGCTGCCATATTTTTATATTTTAAAAAATTAAAGAAAATTGAAAAATGAGAATTCCATAACTCGATCCTAACTAGGTATCTCATAGACATTCGATTCACCGTGAAAAAATATCTCAACGGTTATGATGACGTAAGTTAGGTATAAAGCAACGAAACTCAACATACCTCCAAATTACAAACACTTTCCTTTATACTTATGCTGATGACAGTTCAGTATTATCAGTTAATACTGATCCAACTGTTGCTTCTCAAACTCTTGAATCCAACATCAGACCTTGAGATATGATTTCAGAATTGGAGAATTAAAATAAATTACACTAAATAACCTTCACTCTTCGTCGTAAACATATGTCATCGTGCCCAACAGCATCCTTTAATAATATTCCGCTTGCCCCAGTTTAAAAGATCCCTTATCTAGCACTCCTACTTAACAAACGTCTAACATGGAATCCGCACACAAGAATGAAACGACAAGAAAGAATCTGCTCGCCGCTTTCGGTTACTTCAACGATTACTATACAGATGCTCTAACCTTCCACTACAACTACGAAAGTCACATCTAAAGGACAGTCATAAGACTGTCTGGACCTACCGAGTTGAGCTTTGGGGCTCTACTAAACCATCGAATACTCCCCTAATCGTAATATTTTAATATATATCTTCAACGAATAAACCCATCCATAAAGACCTTAATGTTCCATATATTGCTGGTTTAGCCTGAAACAGGTATCACTCTTTCCACGAAAAACTCCACTCCCACTCTAATCCACTAGTATCAATCCTTGTTTCCTCTTCCATTCCTGATAATCCTATGAGACGTCTGAAAAGAAGATGGTCTCGAAATTTTCTGGTTTAGATTTCCTACTGAGTGCTGCCAATGGACTTCTCAACTAATTTTTTTTAATGCATTAGGGACCTTCCTCTGAACTACAAAAGGCCCATATACATGACTATTTTAAGACTAATCTGAACTTACGGAGTAGAGCTTTGGGGCTCTACTAAACCATCAAATTCTTCCCGGATACAATCCTCAAAATCCTCGACGCTCCTTACTTTGTCACGAATAAACTTATCCACAAAGACCTTAATGTTCCCTATGTAACTGATTTGGCCCGGACCAGGTATCAATCCTTTCATGACAAACTCCATTCTCACCCTTACCCACTAGTTTCAATCCTTTCTTAAATTCCGGATAATCCTCCGAGGCGCCTGAAAAGGAAATGGCCCCGGGACCTTCTAGTTTAGAATATTTTTAGAGTGCTGCCACTAGGTAGTGTCTCTACATGTATTTCACGACAGTTTTATATATTACCATCACATTTACTAGATGTATTTTTATGTAATACAGTTGTAAATATCAATAAATATGTTTTAAAAAAATGCATTAGGGAATATTTATAGGCAAACAAGTAATCACAATCACTTAAGCTTAGTTAGAAAATGGTAGAACAAAGAAGTGAAAATTGAGATTATTCCGTTTTAAAGTAGAAGCGCTAACTTGTTAAAACATAAGAGCTAAATTTTAGTTTAGTAATAAAACAGAATGAAAAAAGCTTTTTTATGCTGTTTTTAATTAACATTGCCGATTTTAGATCAACTTAATGAACTGAATTATTAAAAGAATTCATACATTCATTAACAACATATCAATAACAGGATGTCATTTACATTATAGCCAACAGAAGCAAATTTATTGAATATTTTTCTTAACACAAACCAAGAAATCATATTTTCAAAAAATTATTTTTTTTATTACTAAATATAAAACTATTATATCTTAATCATCGTTCAGAGACGACCCATTGTCTTATCAGGACCAACTGAACCGACAAGGGCAGTAATTATAACTATTTCCTAGCATTAGTAATTAATCATTTGAGTTAAACGATGTCAATGATTGTGTATATGTTTTAAAAAGTGTATATGTGTTTCACCGCAACAACAACCATTTAATAAACATTTGTTCACATAAAATATCGATCTATATAAGTGGACGAAAAAATAATGAAGCAGTCCTTTTTGTTCAGTCCTGTTCGAAATTTGGAAATCAAATGGAGTGTAATTTTTTTTTTTAATTCAAAGAATAGAATAATCGGTAAATAAACTTTTTCTAAAATTCAATTTTAATTTTTTCCGATTTTAATCATTCTATTGACTCCAGGCGGATCCAGAGATCTATTCAATGCATGTTATGAAATAAATTTGCTCAAAAGTAAATGTTTTCATAATACTTAAGCAATAATTTATAATGTATATACTGAGTGGAAGTTTGACAATTTTGCAAAATTCAGGACTTTCGTCTTCAACGGTAATACCGATTTCAAGAGCCCTTGAGTCCAAATAACTCCTCTCTTTTGTTTTTCTTGCTTTGGTCCAAGAAAAACCTAATAATTTATGAGTAATTTTGAATAAAAATATCGTTTACAAGCCTACTTGAGGATGAGGTGCAAGAGGAATAAACTGGAAAAAAAATAATCGTTTAAATTACTTTTCATATTTTAATATTCTCAAAAATATTTATATTCCTTCGAATGTCAATATAATAGTAACATACAGTCTTCATGGAGAAAAATTGAGATAAAAGGGTTAGGGTTAGGAATGATGATAAGGCGTTTAACTTCTTGGTTTTTTACGCCATATACTAATATTGAGATAATATAAAAGTATATTTTATACCTAATTAAATATTTGTAAAATATAATTTGGGATCAGAGTAAAACTTCTTCTTTCAAATATTTAAATATTAATAATTTTTTAAAAGCGAAATAAAAGTTTGAAATGTTAGACTACGATTTGAGTTAAAATCATAATTTTTGGATTGGAAAAGATTCGGAAACATACTTTGGATAATCAGTAATACGTTTTTCGTTTTAGTCTAAACGGTGAGCTTTGGGGCTATATTGAACCATCAAATTATTCCCGTCTTAAATCCTTACAATATTACATCCTTCGACAAATCCTCAACGCAGTAAGGATATTTTGTCACGAATAAGCTCATCCATAAAGACCTTAATATTCCCTTTGTAGCTGATTTGGCCCGAACCAGGTACCAATCCTTCTATGACAAACTCCACTCCCACTCTAACTCGCTAGTTTCAATCCTAGCTTCCTCATCTATTCCTGATAATCCTCCTGGCGTCTGAAAAGAAGATGGCTTCCAGACCTATTTTTTAATATTTTTAGCTTCTCTACATGTCTTGTTTATGAATATTTTCTTTTAGCCTATTTACTAGATGTGTTATACAATACAGTTGTAAATATCAATAAATAATTTTAAAAAAAAAGTCTTAACGTATCTTATAAAATAATATTTTCGAGCTGTTTTCATTCATTAAATAATTTCGGAAACGAGTAAGTTATGTAATACGTATTATGCAATTCAAAGATGAGAAATGAGAATCGAGCAGAAATCGGAAGAATGTAACAACCAAACTAAACTAACAGAAAAATCCACCAAGATATTTTGAACTCCAAGAGGTTCATATCAGAACAAAAAAAAAAAAAAAAAAAAAAACTTATTCGTACAGTTCTTAAATAAGATTCACCGTAATTTACCTAAAATTGTATAAAATAAAATCTACTAGTTTGACAGTTCATTTATGTCATGTTATAGCTAATACGTTATACATAATTCATATAAACTGCATATTTTAATTTGTTTCTGAATAATTGTCACTCCATAATTATATCATATATATTACAATTAAATAACGCCAATATTTAATCATTAATAATATTATTTTAGTAATCAAGACTTTTTCTATTGACCGAATTAACGTTCTCAGACAAACCACATTAAACGTTCATTGTCTACAATTATAGGCCACCCACTCACATGACAGATTTAAACGGCCGAACACATTTCATTAAGTCTAATAGCTCCAATCAAAGGCTCTACATGTTTTGAAAATTGTTGACTTATTAATTTAAATAATTAATTTTTCAAAAAAAAAAAAAATTAAGATTAAACGAATATTTTTCTGTAACTGTCCTTTATATTTTGTCAAATGTATTGAGGATACTAAGGGGTGTACATTCATCATTGTATAATTATTATACTAATTAAATAATTTTAATATTAATCAAGTAAATGTTAATAAGCCTTTATTGGCAAAAGTTTAATAAGTGTTTACCTAACCTCCCTCGAAATTCCCATATGCACTCCACGATACCCCTGGAACTTCCTAGACCCCAGCTACTACCGCCGACTTCAAGACACCTCCCAAATAAGCCCGGCTTCCTTTGTTATGATCACCAAGATAAGATTCCAAAAGATAGCATTTCTTTGAAAAGAAGAAGGGAGAGAAGTGACGAGGGTGTTCCATCCATAAGAAGAAGTGTTCCATTGACAAGGAAGTGGAGAGTCATATTAGTGTAAGTCCGTCAGAGGTCAGAGAGCAGCTGGAGGAAGAAGCCGAAAAAGACTGATTCCACCTTCGCCAGCCGACTAAGTGTTTTAAAGATATTTTCTTTGTTTGCAATATTGTATGGCAAGCATAGCTGTGATGTCCCTCTGTATTCTGGCATTGTGTAAATAGATTGTATACGAGTATGTTTAGGTTAATTTAAATAATTATGCCATTTATTAAAACCAAGTTAATTTAATATTCCCCTGCATGCCACCTGCTGGGATTGGTAAACACGATACCTTTGGAAAGGAACTCCAATTGTTCCAAAAAGTACAATATATAAATATATTAATTAATACTGTTTTGAAAGGTAAGGTAAAGCTGCCTTAGAAAAGCAGCCGGTCTAAAACATAGCCATATATATATAATTTTTAAATTGTAGCTTGAGAAGTAGTTAAATGAATTTGATAATATAGTAATGTTTACAAAACTTATTATTTTGATCTACGAAAAAAATTGTGCATAAAATTTGTTCACGAAATATATGATTGCAAAAAAATAAGTAATATAAAACAAATCCTAATATGTTGGAAACATCCCCTTAATTTTCCAGGAAACAGTCTCTAATTGTGAAAGGGGAGGGTTATTTATTCTTTGTCGATTACAAAGTTTCTTGATTGAAAAAATAAACCAAACAGTGCTATAAATTTAATATTATCAATAATATATTTAGGAGTTTATTCAACTACTGCAGATATTCAAAACTTAGATTAGGTATATTTATATTTATGTTGGGGTTACAAGTTTTTTGTTTTTTTAAAATAAAAAAATCTATAATACTCAGAATTTTCGGATTAAAAATTGGCCCCTGTAATAAGTTTACATTTAACCTATTTAACCATTGTAAGAATGATATGCCTTTAAATAATAAATAGTGCAATGCCTATTAGAAATTTATCACAAGCTTTGAGTAAAACGCGACTGTAATTTCTTGCCATATTATATCTTTAGAGTCACAGCTTTTCTTTCAATATTGAGACACTTTTTATTAAGACTGTAATTGGAAACTGAATGATGTAAAAAAAAAAAAAAATATGAGCAGTAAAACCCACAGATAATTCAAATACCTGTAAAAATAGTGGGAGGATAATTATTGGTGTATAGGATCGAGAATTTTTCTAGTTAGTTACTTTTATGAACCCTAAACAAAAGTAATACAATAAAATTTACAACTATATATAAAGCAAGTGCTTATAAAGCATTTTTTCATTCTAGAGAATAACTGACCGTAAAAACTAAATAAAATCGTGAAAAAAATATTACACGACAAATGTAGTTTTTAAGAAGTCTTTAAATAGTGACAGGCTTTATGTTTAAAACTTTATAGTGCAACTAAAAATCTACTCAATTTGTCTCGTTATAAGAAATGGGGGTAAATAAAAATAATATGTTCGTGCTCAAGACCGCACGTGCAGAAGTGAAAACTTCATTGGCAATCGTTATTTACACATATATATATTTTTTTCACATTTTTTATTCAACAACCTCTTTATTTCGTTTATATATCCAACTTTTCAGCCCTAGGTCATTTTCAAGGATCCTTTAATCTGTCCTGTTCCTATCTCAAGCACACACACACACACACACGCATATATATATAGTCATATCATAAAAAAATATACCTCAGGACAAAACCAGCCTTGTCAGCTTGTTATTCACTGCACAAGCTGACTGATAAACTGGACTTGTGTCTCGAACATATTTATTTTTGAATATGGGCAAATAAAAGTCATCAGAAAATATGAGTGAGGTTGTTAGCTTTTTAATAATTTATACATATATATGTATGTATGTACACGAAGTGATTTACCTATACGATCTAATCACTCTTAATAATCAGCATTAATATGAGCATAAAATGAATTGACCGAATCACTCTTTATGGTTTATTAACAATAATATTAATTATGTTCTATATAATATTTAATATGTTTCCACTATATAATACACTACTAACTACATAAACTAACCTCAAAACATAAATAAAAAAATTTATAACAAAGAATTGTTAACAAAATAATTATTATGACGTATAAAAGATAAGTATTACAACCTATTGAATACTTGATAATAATTAATACTAAAAAATATTAAATATAAATTAAACGTAGTAAGCACAGCGACACAGTAGTGAAGAGCAGCTGACTGTATCTTTCTAGTTCGGTTCCACTCGGTGGTCCCGAGTTTAACCGATCGAGCTTTTCACTTTAGAGCGTGATTGGTCAGGCGCACTCACAGTATACAAAAAATCTTTATGTGGTGCGCCAAAAGAAGTTTTCACATAAAAAAGTTAAACGTAAATATAAATATATAGACACGGTATTGCTACAAATTTTGTTGATTGAAGCAATGAATCGTATTACTGCTATTTTATAAATATTTTACTTTTTCAGTTTTAGCAATGTTTATTTCGGAGAAACATTTTACGATATTTAAAAAGGAATTCCAAATAAGATCATTTCAGTAAAATACTAGGACATAATTGGAAAGTACAGTAACTTATTACCTACAGGAATAAATTTGATTATGTTTGTAAAACCCGTCCATTTTTTGCACAATTGAAAACAATAAATATATAGGTAGTGGTTTATCAAGGCTTCTTCGATGTTCAGTTCACAATTTATGGCTTTCGATTTGTCGAAAATGGAAATTCAGTGTTGAATTTTAATCAAGTTGCATCAGATTCTTGTCAAAGATAAGGTATTGAACAAAGTAATAAACCGAGAAGCTTGAGAAGGCCCCATAAGTATTTATCGGATCTCCAAAAGAATATCAGGAAACTGGAATTATTAGCTTATAAAGGATGCTTTATCTGAAGAATAAGAGTGGTTTTACCAGAGTGATTCGACCTTACTGATGCATTTACTTGCATTATCACGTATTGGATCATTGGATTCCAACAAGTGGTACACGGACCTCATTGGGTCTCCAAACGATGTCTATAGGGTCCACGAGATGTCATTGGAAAATTAATTTGAATAAAATAAATCAGTAACTTTTCTTACCTCAATCATATCCTCTCTTTAATGTCATATTATAAAAAATGTAAAGGATGTTATAACATATAAATGTTATAACAAGTGTAACATTACATGTATTAAATAAATAATCTTTTAGAAATATTCTATTTAAATTTATTATTAATTTTTTTTTTCCACCGAAAAATAAACGTTTTTGGGTTCCCTTAGTACAAATGACCAATTCCGCAAAAACATCTGAGTGACATTTGTGGTCATTCTAGCGTGTCAAGTTGTGTAAAACTGAAATATTATAGGAGTGTATAGGCCTGAGATGTTACACTTTTTTAACAAAATCAGCAAACTTTAAGAGCCACTTTAACCACCTGTGTAAAAGTAATCTTATAATGTCCACGAGGTGTCATTGAAAAAATAATTTAAATAAAATAAGAGTTGAGCTATGGGGCTCCACTAAACCATCAAATTCTTCCCGTATCCAATCCTTACAATCCAAAAATCCTAAACGCTCCTTATTTTGTCACGAATAAGCTTATCCATAAAGACCTTAATATTCCCTTTTTAGCTGATTTGGCCCGAACCAGGTATCAATCCTTTCATGACAAACTCCAATCTCACTCTAACCCACTAGTTTCAATCCTTGCTTCCTCTTCAATTCCCGACAATCCTCCGAGGCGTCTGAAAAGAAGATGGCCTCGAGACCTTCTTGTTTAGATTAATTACTAGAGTGCTGCAAATGGGCAGTTTCTCTTCAGGTTTTTCATTTACACTGTCTTTAGTCAGCACATTTACTTGATGTATTCCTATACAGATAAATTTCAATAAAATATAATTTAAAAAAAATAAAATAAAATAAATTAGTATTTTTTCTTAATCACATCCTGCCTTGAATGTCTGTTGAGTTGGTTGATTGGAATAATTTTCAGATTAAACTTATACCAGCTCTTTGCTTTCGAGTCATAGCGCCGTGACGTCACAAACACTTAAGCCCTTAATTTTTCTTCTTAAATATAACTGAATAAATAAATATATACACACAAATATATATTGTTTGAACAGTTCTCGTGTGCTGATAATTTAAGTTTTCTACTGTTCTTAGGTTTCAGTCAATAAATAAACAATTTTATTTATGCAACGTTTCGAGAATTTGTCGTTCTCTCTCTTTCTATCTCTCTCTCTCTCTCTCTCTCTCTCTCTATATATATATATATATATATATATATATATATATATATATATATATATATATATATATATATATATTTGGAGGAGGTGAAGGCGAAATAACTACAGCCTGGCACTATTAGTACGAATGGTTCTTTTATTGTTCGTAATGATAAAAACAGTTAAATAAAGCATAGAATACTATAATACAAAAGGAGAACACAATATGAGGAGCACACACAAATCGAGATAGAGCCAATCCACAGCTGGTGAGAGGTTGCAATGGATTTGCCACTGTAAAATAAAATAATCTTTCTACTATCATAAAACACAGAAAATAAAATAATAAATAAAAATGACCTTCAATTAAATATAAAGAAAACTTTTTTTTTTTTTTTTTTTTTTTTTTTTCCCCTTCCTCGCCATTTCTGGCATACGGGGTTTGGAAGCAGTAGGGTAGTGCGCTGGGAATGCGCATGCTACTGCCCCATTATACTCTGTTTTGTTCTCTTTTATTTCTTTATTTATATATTTATATTAAACTGTGGTGCAGCCCGGTGCACGGATGTGCACCTTAGAGCTGCACCTTAGCCGCTACTGCGGTGCAACCCAGTACGCGGTTGCGCACCTTTCTGATGGGGTTGCACCTTATTTTAAAGGCCGGCCATCCTGAGCCTTTTCATCCGTCCGGATACCGTCCACTTCTCCTGGTGAGCTGCATCCGTCCAGACCTCTCCATCCATCTGGCTCTTTCCATCCAGTAGCCGTCACGTCACACCGGTCCGCCGCCGCATCCGTCCGGATTCGTCAGGCCAGACTTCCTGGCTTCAGATGTCATCTTCTTCTTCGCCTTCTTCGTTGGGCTCTCCGGCCGGTTGGGCTCTTCCAAGGGTGAAGTGTGAAGGACCCACCAATTCCTTCCACGCGTAGACAAACTCCCTGAAGGAGGGGTAGTTCTCCTCCTCAAGCAGGCGTGGAAGGTCCGGCTCGGAGAGCGTGTAGAGTCCGGTCTTCCTCACTAAGGTGGCGCGGTGTCGCTCCATGGCAGTGCAGGACAACACCACGTGCTCTGCGGTCTCAGGGACTCCGCATGTAGGGCACCGGGGATCGATATCCTTACCGTGGTCATGCAGCTTTCCCCGGAACCCTCCATGTCCTGTTAGTATCTGCGAGACCCAGTAATCCGGGAGGATCCACTTGGCCTCTAGTCTTGATCGGACGGTGGGGAAGAACTTTCTCGTCGTGGAGCCCTTGTGGCTTGCCACCCACCGTCCGTTCCACTCTTCTATTAGTTCCTCCCGAAGTATTTCCTTCCATTTATTTGGGGTCTCGCCGATTCTTCCTCGGAGTCCCTCCGGAAGCGCTTCTAGCCCCTGCCTCTTGCAGTCGTACCTAAGTGCGTCTTCTCTGAAAATGAGATCCAGGGGCATCGCTCCGGCCAGTACCTGCACTGCACTGGCTCTTCCAAGGGTGAAGTGTGAAGGACCCACCAATTCCTTCCACGCGTAGACAAACTCCCTGAAGGAGGGGTAGTTCTCCTCCTCAAGCAGGCGTGGAAGGTCCGGCTCGGAGAGCGTGTAGAGTCCGGTCTTCCTCACTAAGGTGGCGCGGTGTCGCTCCATGGCAGTGCAGGACAACACCACGTGCTCTGCGGTCTCAGGGACTCCGCATGTAGGGCACCGGGGATCGATATCCTTACCGTGGTCATGCAGCTTTCCCCGGAACCCTCCATGTCCTGTTAGTATCTGCGAGACCCAGTAATCCGGGAGGATCCACTTGGCCTCTAGTCTTGATCGGACGGTGGGGAAGAACTTTCTCGTCGTGGAGCCCTTGTGGCTTGCCACCCACCGTCCGTTCCACTCTTCTATTAGTTCCTCCCGAAGTATTTCCTTCCATTTATTTGGGGTCTCGCCGATTCTTCCTCGGAGTCCCTCCGGAAGCGCTTCTAGCCCCTGCCTCTTGCAGTCGTACCTAAGTGCGTCTTCTCTGAAAATGAGATCCAGGGGCATCGCTCCGGCCAGTACCTGCACTGCCTCGTGCGACACCGTTCGGTATGCCTTCGTGACCCTCAGCAGAGCCAGTCTCTGAATGGTGGCCAGTCTTCTCTTCTGTCCTTGGGTGAGGTTCCGACTCCACGCGGGGGATGCGTACCTCAGGATACCCAGCACCACTCCTCTGTAGATGGTCATCGTGGCTGGGTACCTGAGGCCCCAGAAAGCACCCCCTATTCTGCTTAATCCATTGATCGACAGGGTCACCCTATTCTGTAGGTATGCTAGGTGAGGGGTGATGTCGAAGCCTCTTCTTATCTTCACTCCTAAGTACGTCACCTCCTCACCCAGCCTCACTCTGCTTCCTCCGAATATAAAGAAAACTAAAATATAAACATGTTTGAGGCAGTGACAAATCCATTTCACATAACCTCTTTGCTCCCACCAGCTGTGTGTTATAACCTCACTCCCTCACACACATCAGGCCATCACATCACTCCCCCCAATGACATCGGCACAGAAACGAACCTTTGGCTTTACCACCCGACCAGACCGGGTGCGATAAGGCGGTGGTGCATCCTGCTGTTCTGAGTCGAGGTCATTTGAAGGTCCGGAGTCCACTGATGTGGGAGAAGGAGTGGGGTGATCGCACTTGCCGCTGGCCACACCAGAGGGCGATGGAGTAGGCAGATCCCTGTTGCCGCTGTCCTCTGCCGGTCCCGGGAGAAGATGTGCTACCTTCAGGCGATCCATGGAGACGGTCTTCGGTCCCGTCGGTAACAGCAGCTTGAATGTCTTCTCCTCCCTCGAGAGAACCTGATAAGGGCCGGTGTAAGGCGGCATCAGCGGGCGTCGGACGGTGTCATCCCTAAGGAAAACGTGGGTGCAGTCCTTGAGGTCGCGGTGAACAAAGGTGCGAGCCGTACTGCTGCGGTGCGGAGCTGGCCGGAGCGTCTTCATCGCCTCCCTCAGCGTCTTCAATGTCGCCTCCGCGTCCTCCCGCCGTTCAGAGGGTTCAAAAAATTCCCCAGGGAGGCGAAGTGGTTGGCCGAAGACCATTTCCGCAGCGCTGGCACCAACATCTTCTCTCACCGCCGACCGAAGACCCAATAGGACGGTGGGTAGCACCTTTGTCCACCCCATATTTCCCAACGTTGCTCTTAGGGATGCCTTGAGGGACCTATGCCACCGCTCCACGCACCCGTTGGACTGAGGATGGTACGCCGTAGTCCTGCTCCTCTGGATACCAAGGACGCGAGTGAGGCTAATAAAGAGGTCTGACTCAAACTGGCGCCCTTGGTCGGTAGTAATCCTTGCAGGCGTACCATAACGGGAAATCCACGTGCCCACTATTGCTTCTGCTACCTTGGTGCTTGTAATTTCCTCTAGCGGGCACGCCTCAGGCCAACGCGTGAATCGATCTATCATCGTGAGGCAATAACGCATGCCGTTGGAGAGTGGCAGAGGCCCAACGATGTCCACGTGGATATGCTCCATCCTTCCGCTGGGTGCAAAGGTACCTGGAGGAGTCACTGCGTGACGGACAACTTTCGATCGCTGGCAGAGAATGCAGCAGCGTGCCCACCTCGAGACGTCGGCGTTCATGCCTGGCCAAAAGAAACGCTGCGTGACCAGCCGCCTCGAGGTCCGTATCCCGGGGTGACTGAGCCCATGCAGGCGGTGGAAGATCTCTTCTCGCATGGACTCAAGAACGTATGGTCGCGCTTGAGGCGTAGAGGTTTCGCAGAGGACAGACGAGGCTGTACCGGGAGGCTGGATCCAGCGAAGCTGAAGACGGCTGTTCTTCTGAAGCTCAGAAACCGATGGATCCTTCTGCTGCTCGGACGCAAGGCGCTCATAGTCCTCTGTACAGTCGATGTCCTCAACCCTCGAGAGCGCGTCGGCAACAGCGTTGTCTTCCCCGGGTACGTGGCGGATGTCGGTTGTGAACTGGCTGATAAAGTTCACCAACCGAATCCGCATGGGCGTCGCTGTCTCTGGCTTCTGATAGAACGCTTGTTCAAGCGGTTTGTGGTCCGTCCAGACAGCAAAATGTCTCCCCTCAAGGTAATGGCGAAAGTGCTTAATGGCGCGGTGGATGGCCAATAGTTCCCTGTCGTACGTGGCGTACTTCTGTTGCGCTGGAGCGAGAGCCTTGGAGAAAAATCCAAGAGGCCGCCAAACGTCGCCATCCTTCTGCTGCAAGACTGCTCCCATAGCTGTGCTGGAGGCATCACATACCAGGACAAGCTCAGCGTCAGCCTTAGGATGTCCCAGTACCGCGGAGTTCTTGATGGCAGTCTTGCAGCGCTCGAACGCTTCTACGGCTTTGTTGTTCCATTCGACTGGCCTCTTGTCATTCTTCTTCGCTCCAGCAAGGAACCTGTTGAGCGGAGCTTGCATTTCCGCCGCTCTGGGTATGCAACGGCGATAAAAGTTAAACATACCCAGAAAACGCCGCAGGTCCTTGATAGTAGCAGGCCTAGGATAGGAAACTATGGCCTCCACCTTCGCTGACTGGGCGCTGATGCCGGAGGAGTTCACTGTATGTCCCAGAAACTCGACCTCCTGACGAGCGAAGACACACTTCGTCAGGTTCACCGTGAGGCCGTGATCCTGCAGCCGCCGTAGCACTTCCTCCATATGTGCTTTGTGCTCCTCTTCATCTCTTGAGCCGATGATAATATCGTCGAGGAACCACCAGGCAAAGTCCAACCCTCGAAGCACACGGTCCAGGAACCGTTGGAAGGTTTGCGATGCATTCCTGAGACCAAAGCACATACGGAGGAACTCGAAGAGGCCGAAAGGTGTGATGACGGCGGTCTTCGGAATATCCTCTTCTGCCACCGGAATCTGGTAATATGCACGGTTAAGGTCCAATGTGTGAGATCTTCTTACCGTGCATATTAACGTTGAAATCCGCCAAGTTGGGCACAGCGTATCTGTCCGGGACCGTCTTAGCGTTGAGCTGCCTGTAGTCGCCGCAGGGCCGGATACCTCCATCCTTCTTCTCGACGATGTGCAGCGGACTGGCCCAAGGACTATTCGACGGTCTGCAGATCCCTTCATCCATCATCTGCATAAACTCCTTCTTGGCGGTGTTGTATCTTCCCGGTGGCAGGCGGCGGGCTCTCGCGGTGACTGGGGCTCCCCTGGTCTCAATGTGATGGACGACATCGTGCTTCGGTTCTGTCATAAAGGACGAAGGCTGTCACAGCAGGGTACCGGCGCAGCAGGGCGGAGTACCATTCTCCTGCTGGTACTGAGCAGATGGTGGGCACCGGTACCTTCGCCAATTTACCTCTAGATGTCAGCCCCGTCCTCTGGTCCACCGGCTGGCACCCGGCGAGATCTACCATCATGTTGTAGTGAAAAAGTAAATCCGCGCCGATGATGGGATGGCTAACCTTGGCAACGATAAATCGCCACGACATTTTCCGCCGGAGCCCCAGATCAAGGTTCTGGACAATGGTGCCATACGTTGGAATGGGCGTCCCATTGGCAGCATAAACGTGAACTCCTCGGTGGCCTTCGTCCTGTTCGTCACCGGGTAGACAGATAGGGTGGCTCCGGTATCCACCAGATATCTGACCCCGGACTTTCTGTCAGAGACGAAGAGTCGACGGTTGTTAGCCATAGCGACGGGACCCGCCTTGTTCGCCGCTATGACTAGTTTAAAGCCCTAGCCGGTTTCCAGTCGCAGGGCTGACGGCATCTGGTCGCCTTATCTCTGAAGCGTTCGTGGTAAAAACAGAGACGCCGTCTACTCTTGCTTCTAGAGCCCCTGCGATTCCGACTAGACGATCCGCTGTCCCGCCGACTTGTCCTGGCCCCCATTTGCGCTTTTAGAGCGGCTACTTCGGCAGTCAGGCGCTCGATGGCAGCTCCTATGTCTCCTCCATCTCTTCTTGAAGGCCCCGGAGTTGGCTCCGGCTGATAAGCCATAATCGGATTACCTGGGGGTTGCTGAATCTCCGCTATTTTATCTGCGATGCGGGCCAACTTGGTCAGATCAGTATGATCGGTAGCAGCCAAAGCCGCCTGCATTCCCTCAGGTAACCCCCGGAGCCACAGAGTACCAAGCATGTCCTCCGGGACCTTCTCTCCTGCCAGCTGCTGCATCTCTCGCAGAAATTGGGAAGGCCTCTGATCGCCCAATTTCTGCTCTTCCAGGAGTTTTTTCATCTTCCAGTATCTGACTGCCCGAAGCTGGAAAGTAGCCGCTCTTTTAACCTTTCCTAGGGCTCATTAACAGGCGGATTACGAGCCAGATCTGCGACTTGTCGAAGAGTCTGAAAATCAAGCTGGGCGATAATCAGCTGAAATTTGCTCTTACTATTACTGATCTTACATGAGCTGAATACCGCCTCAGCTTGAATGAACCACAGATCTGGCTCTTCTCTATAAAAAGTTGGCAATCTCGCCAGCGCATTGGGGGCCGATGCTGACTCCACCTCCACTTTCTTGTCCTCCATGTCCAGCGTGAATAAATCAAATGGCATTGTAATGATATTGCCAGAAAAATAAAAAAAAGGAGAAAGAGAAGAAAAAATAATAGTTTAAAACTCACCGTCGGGGTCACCACTTTGGAGGAGGTGAAGGCGAAATAACTACAGCCTGGCACTATTAGTACGAATGGTTCTTTTATTGTTCGTAATGATAAAAACAGTTAAATAAAGCATAGAATACTATAATACAAAAGGAGAACACAATATGAGGAGCACACACAAATCGAGATAGAGCCAACCCACAGCTGGTGAGAGGTTGCAATGGATTTGCCACTGTAAAATAAAATAATCTTTCTACTATCATAAAACACAGAAAATAAAATAATAAATAAAAATGACCTTCAATTAAATATAAAGAAAACTAAAATATAAACATGTTTGAGGCAGTGACAAATCCATTTCACATAACCTCTTTGCTCCCACCAGCTGTGTGTTATAACCTCACTCCCTCACACACATCAGGTCATCACATTATATATATATATATATATATATATATATATATATATATATATATATATATATATATATACATATATACACACACTTATTTATTCACAATTTTAACTATTTAGGGCGTCCTTGAACAAATGATTGAATGATGGGGTCCGTGTAAGTTTTTCTTTGGGAACCAATGACATGGATAAAATGATAGGCGAGATTTGGGATGATAGACAGAATTCAGATCAAAAAAGTAATAATAATAAATAAATAATAATAAAAAAATATTGATATTGTTTTACCTGCGTAACCATTAAAAGAAATACTAAAACTGTGGCTATCCCTAAACAATTAATATAATTCTGACACCGGAGGTTCTTTTACAAAGCATTAAGCTTTTTATTGATTGGTCATTTATCATAAATGTCGCTAGCAAATGACCCGAGAAAACCTCAGAAAGAAGGAATGTACGGTGAATATTTGCAAGGTTAAACAAGTTTCTGTGCAGATGTTAGACTCTAGTTTGCAAGTAATATATTCAAAATGTTATTAAAATAAATTTTATAAAGCACACGGTAATTCCTCCAACAAGCCAGGAATAAATGTGGTAAGTAGTAGACACATTTATAGAAAACATTGGTGACTCTTAAAATCCGGTCAATTCGTGTAGTATGGCATACAATTTTCTTTTGTATTGCACGCGCTTTTAGTACTCAATTATCGGAAAGTATCAGCGTACAGAATGCATAGAAGGGGACTTACCTCTTATTTACTCTACCAAATTAACTTTTCTGTCTTTTTTTTTCATAAAATCCTTCTCCTGACTGACATATACATAACAAAAAAAGAAATAGCGAAATCGGTCAAGCCGTTAACGGAATCACCAAGGGAAAAAAGGGAAAAGGGGATTCATATATATACATTTATATATATATAAAAATACATAATATAATAAAAACATATTAAAAAAATATATTAATAATATATTAATATTTAATATACTGACAATTTTTCATTTTTAAACCATATTAGTTTATAATACAATTGTAGTCAATATGGATTATAATTTTACAATTAGTAGAATTCAATGGTACGTGAACAAATTAATAGTGCCCCTACTATCCAGCGGATGGATAATGTGATAATCAGATTGCTGCATCACTAGATAACTGTTCCGACCCCGCCGGGGGCAGCAAGTTCCTTGTTGATGTAGAAATATTGGAAAAGCAGAAGGAACGAACATTAAAACATAATATTTGTATGGTTGGCCGTTCACAAAAACAAAAAAAAAATGAATATTACAGAATTCCAGTATCATGGTAAATAAGACCCAGGTATAAAAAAACTTTTAAGTGCAATAAAAGAATACCCAGGAACAAAAAAACCTTTTAAATGCATTTAAAAAAAAGAAATAAATGAGAAATTTATCGTCACCTGTTTATATATACATAAAAAAATATAAATGCAAAAATATTGACAGAGAATGACAATTTTAAGTTAAATAATGAATTGTCCTCTAAAATCTGTGTGTTTTGATCATCATCTAAGCCTTCTACAAATAGTTGAGAAGGTATTAAATAACAGCTTTAAATCTTTATCAGCTACAACTTAAAAAAAACAAACTTGTTTACCGTTGTTAACTTCCTTTCTCATTAAAATTATGGCAAAAATGACAAGTTTATCCAACAGGCTACAACCTATTTTATTAAAATTTATTCCGCGGGACCGCTACGAAATAAATGCCAACCCGTCCGTACTGGATTCCAACCGGAGCCGTTTGACTCGAGATTACTAATCCGATAAAGCGTCAATACTCACAAAGACTACGGACACAAAACAAGGTGATCTTTGAGTTGTCGCCTTATTTATTTCCAAAGCTCACAACTCCGAAGGACCATTTTTTAGTTTGCAACTTACTCTCTGCAACCACAGAGTTAATATTTAAACGATTAGCGTATCCCGTTATCATTTAAAAGACTTCAGGCAGAACCCTAGAAGTAAACAAAGACTCATCCCCGCCTCTGATAAGAGGGGACAGTTTGGGTCATGGAGACATTGATCATGTTTCGAAACACCTGCAGCCACCCGGACTGGTTCTGTCGAAACCTCCAATGTCTGTGTGTGCCAACCTGTTCAGTTCTTTTAACCGATCCTCGCTATACCCAGCTAATTAATTCTAAACAGCATAAAATGCGTAGGTTTTTATTTATGTATGTAGTTTGAATTTCGTTAATGCAAAGAACACAGAGCCCCGATATACTTCAGGGTCATTGTGAAAAAAATATCTTTCATATTTTTGTTTCAGACCTATATTTTATAAATATAAAAACGACTCTCCTAAAATATTGCAATGTTCTGTCGAAAAGCCAATCAGGCATTAGCAAGGGATCCATTAAATATTTTATTGTTACACCTCTCCCCCTTAAATATGTCTGGAAACATGTCAAAAATCTGTAAGCCTCAAAATGTATGACCCAAGGTGATAAAAATGTTCAATAAACTTGCAGCTAGTTTTGGATAAAATAGAATAGATAAAATATGTGTATAGTGCCAATAGTAAAAACGACTGTCTTGTAGAACTGCTGCGAATGTTAGGGAATCCGGTAGCATTTCATTTGATAAGGCTGGTTCGAATGCGGAAGTGGTTCTTTTAAATTAATGATAGTTAAAGTGCAAATGAGGTACACTTACATCAGGACCATGAGATTAAAAAAAGTATAAAAAGCACACTAAATGAATCATGTTGAAAAATTTCGTTATCTATTTTGTTTTATATCTTTTTCTGGATTAAAAAAAAAAAAAAAAAGAAGCTTTTTATCCAGGCAGAGATTGAAAATAAAAAATATTTTAAACTGTGGTTAAATGGATTGAGCCTAATTCGTTCCACATCAGTTTTATCGAATTGCATGCAGTATTCTCGCTTAAACAGGGGTATCTTATTTTTCTTGGCACACCTATATTTCGAAATGAAAACATTTGTCCAATTTAGTATGAAAAAAAGGTAAAGAAATAAACACATTGTTTTATAGAAATTTCATTTTTACACAGGAATACTTCGAATTAATAGATCAATTGCATTAGTAAACGTTTTTGTATATGATTACCATTAATTTTGTTTTGACACCACCATAAAAATATATGTAATATATATATATATATATATATATATATATATATATATTATATATATATATATTTATTATTATTAAGTTAGTAATATTTCATATGTTTTCGTGTAAATACATTCCACACTTATATAGTGCGTGATTATATCACACAAATTTGATTCGAAATCACTCAAAGGTCTAACCGTGATACTTTGTTTTAGGCAGTCTTAAAAATTCTATAAGAAACAGACATGATTAACAGAATATTATAAAATATATAAAGCATGTTATAATATATAAATAATAACAGGTGTGACATAACATTTATAAAATAAATAATCATTTAGAAATATTCTTTTCAAAATTATTATGAATGATTTTTTTTTACTTCCACTACCAATGTATAAAATATATAGTAAGGTAAAGTATTGCTATCGTGAATATTTTGCGTTTTTACCGAAAATAAACGTTTTAGAGTTCCTTTAGTCCAAATGACCAATTTCGCAAGAACATCTGAGTATTTTTGATCAGTCTAACTTTAAAGTTGCATAACACTGAAAAAATTATAGGAGCGTATAGGCCTGAGATGTTACACTTATTTAACAAAATCGGCCAAGTAGAAGAGCCACTTTAACCATCTGTGTAAAAAAGTAATCTAACGATTTTCTGAAAAACGATTTTTATTAAACTGGCTAATATCCATGTAAAATTTAATTTGATTTAATTACATATAGGTTTAATTCTGATTTAAATAGTCTGAAAGGACTGAAATTTAAACCATTTACCTACATATATTTTTAATTATCTAAAAAAGAAAAAGAAAACTTTCTGTCTAATTAAATAATTGCAGCGGCCTTCTAGACTCAAATAGCACATCATAAAATCCCTGCATTATACTGGTTAGATAGATATCTCTTCAAAATGATCAATAAAGCCTTGTGAATTTTAAATGATTTCCTAGCTACACCAGAAGACCGGATTGGACAAGGGGAATTTCCGGAACTTAAAATTACATGTTGGATAACGAATCTGTGGGAAAAATATTATTTTATGACCGGCTACATAAGTCATCATTACCATAAAAACCTAATTAAAATGTTTTTTTCATCGTTATGCGTGTATATTTAGCAGTGAATACACATGTTTTTTTGTTTTTTTCGGGGGTAGTGGAGGAGCACAAGAGTGGTTTAACGTTAATCCCAATCAAGCCAAACAGGACGTTTTACTCCACAGTGAAGGTTTGAGATTCATTCTGAACGATAGCCGTGAATTATATGTATTTATTGATATTTACAACTGTATTTTAAAATACATTCAGTAATATACAGTGATATACCGTGAATTAAAAATAAAATTTCGATCTGCTCAAGCTGGATTCTAACCGGAGCAAACGATCATCCTTAGATGACATCTTGACACTCCCTTCGAGACTAATTGACAGCCTTGCATTCAGAGCAAGATTAGGAAGCATCGAAGGAATATCTCAGTGATTAATAATCCAATGTCAAAGGTTTGCATTTTTTCCAACTTAGTTATCCATATGTATAAATTAATCCATATTTGCCTTGGCAACGGCATCAGACCTGAACGGCTGGACGGATTTTTTAATTATTTTTTTGTTGGGTGTGTGATTGTCAGGAGAAGGTTCTTCTGAAAGAAAAAATACGAGAAAGTTGCGTGGAATATTAGCAAGATTAGTATGGTCGTTAAGATTTCTTTAATTTCCTGTGGTAATAATAATATACCTGCCTGTATATATAAAAATTAATTCGTATTTCCTTTGGTATAAGTTCATTTGGTATTTCCTTTTAAGGTCTGAACGGCGGGACGAATTTCGCTAATTCTTTTTGTGTTTGGTTTCTTTTTGTCTGTAGAGGGTTCTTACGAAAGACAAAAATCAAGAAAGTTGCGCGAAATGTTATCAAGATTAAGATTCTCGTTTAGTTTTCTTAATTTTCTAAGCTAATAATAATCTACCGATCTCAATATATATATATATAAATGAATCCCTATTTATCTTATTCAAGGAATCAGGCCTGAACGGCTAGAAAAATTTAGCTAATTATTTTGCTGTGTGCCTTATTGTAGATACCGATATTCAAAGTTAAGACAGAACAATATCTGTCGGGTAAGCTAGTTCTATTATATTATATTATTATATATTATAAAATATGAACCAACTTTATATTGAATTAAATTCTGAACAAGATTCAGTTTAAGCAAAATACAGATAATGAAAGGTATCACTTATTTATTTTTTAATTAAAGGGGGTGTGTGGCTAATATGATAGTATACTGCACCCAAGGATGTGAGTTCGAATCACAGTTCCGGAAAGACTTTTTCAAGTATATAATTAAATGGGGATGCGCTAACAGCTATGTTCGTCAGCAGTCTATTACTACTGGTCACTCACAAAAATATCTGTAGAATGTGATGAACACTGCCTATAACTCTGTGATCTGATGGCGAAATGGTATAAATCACTTTTTATTAGCTATGAAAGTTTTTCACACTCTGGGATGTTATTCGTTTATGTTTATAAGGTGGAAAAATCTCAAAATTGTTTCTTTTTTACTCCTAATGAGTACCGAACAACTCTATCTTGTACAAATAAACGAACCACCTTCTAAACATAAAACAAATGGACACTGTATTTATTTTTTTATTTTTAAATATACATATCTGTTATTCGTCTTTTCCTTTTTATTTTTTTAAATGCCATTATTACATTTTGTAAATATTTATTTATATAAAAAGATACTAGAGCTTTATTGGTATCGACAATTTTTATTTTTATTTTTAATAATATAAGGTATGGAGGGCAACTTTTCAGTTCCTGTAATATTATTCTACCGAGCTCAAAAAAAATTGTAATTATTATTAAATAAATGACTTCTTAAAAGGGATATATTGCATGATAATTTATATATTATATATTTCTATTTTTTTTTTTGTTATTATAGGGAGTGGTGGATCAGTTTATAAAAAAATAGAAAATGAATGAAATAAAACGACAGAAAAGGGTGCCATTTGGTATCAACATAAAACTTTATTGATAACGTAGTCAGCTTATTACATTCATTATGAATCTTTTTTTTTAGACCAAAAGTGAAATTGATTCAAAACAAAACTGTTATCTGTCCCATATTGACTTATCAAGCTGTAGTCAGGAGTTAAAAATGGGATTCCAATTATCGGAAAATGGAAGTCATCCAAAATTTATACATGAGAATCGTCAAAGATTATCCCCGCTTTACAAGAATAGTAATTATGTTTTCCAATTTAGAATTTTAAACAATTAAAACTACAAATACACGCAAACATTTTTTCTCTAACTCCACATTGCAACAATCAATTCATCCAGAAAATACTTGACTAAGACAAGACTGCACTAAAATGATATACTCACAAACGACCGAACCATATAGTATTGCATTGATTGTTTATTACAAATGAAAAATAAAATAAAAAGTTGTTAGTTTATTTATTTTAATTTTATTTTGTTGTATTTTATTTATGTCTTTTTGATTTCTACTACTGTTTAAATCTAATTTAGTCTTTAATTACTTAACTGGAGGATATATAGTCGACATTAGAAAGTATTATAGGTGAAATAATCTGGAGTCAGTCTTTTTTTTTTTAATATTTTTAATTTTGCCAACGTTTCGGCTCAAGCTTGTGAGCCATCATAGGGGCATTACTGAGCCATGTCCAAGCAATGGAGCCTTGTTGGCAAAATTTAAAATATTTTAAAAAAGACTGACTCCTGATTATTCCACCTATAATAATTAGTCTAATATTACCTATAGTAATTAGTATAATAGTCAGTAAAATTTTATGAATAAAAATCTTTTATCTATCGATTTAAAACTTTACGTTATATGAGACAATAACAATATATATATACATACATAGACACTGCGGCCATTAATAAAGACCCACATAGATGCTGAAAACCATTTTAGCGGCGAGACTACCAATCGGCGCCACTTCCTCCCCAAGGATGCCATTGAGCCCTGGATTCGCAATCGCACTCAATGCCAACATGAGGTTATGCAGAAAGGGATTATTCAGCAGATATTCCACTTAATGATCCCGTACTGTCCGTCATGGCAGGAGAATCGCGACATCAGCCAGCCACTTTTCTCGACAAACCACCTGCCATTAGTGCTCAAACAGGCGTTACTAATGGTTGTCCTCAATTTCATAAGTGCGTGATTCTTATTTTCCAGAGCGGGGAATATTACTGCTATTCAGAAAAATTATGATAATGTAAACGATTATTTCAGATGTTTCTAATGTAGCAATCAACTATAAATTGCATTAATGTGCTAATATGTATAATAAGTAAATTAGAAATACAAGAACGATTTGTTCGCCGTTTTCGGCAACTTCAACACTTACTAGACAAACGGTCACACCTTACTTATAACTAAAAAACACTCATCTACATGACTATCTTAAGAACAATCCGGACTTACGGAGAAGAGCTATATAGCACTTCTAAACCATCGAATTCCTCTCGTATCCAATCCTTACAATTAAAAATCCTTTATAATAATCCTTAATCTTTTTCACATTATCACGAATAATCTCAACAATAAAGACCTTAATGTTCCATATGTTGATGAAATGGTCTGAACCACGTATTAATCTTTTTATGGAAAACTCCATTTCCACTTTAATCCACTAGTTTCTATCCTAGCATCCTCTTCGAGTTCTGATAATCCTCCGAGGCATCTGAGAATATAATTGGCGTGGGATCCCTGCCAATGGGTAGTGTCTTTATATGCATTTTAAGTCATAGTATTACTTTTCCATCACATTTATTTATTTAATTAAATAATAATAATAGGCTTACCGAACCGAAGGTTCGATGCCGATACCACCAAAGTCTGCCTACACAGACTCGTCCAATGTTCACCGTTGAAGTCCAAGCCCCCGAGATCAGCCTTAACTATTCCGATTCACAAAAAAGGACCGAGGACGCATTGTAGAAACTATCGTGGGATCTCACTCTCTCTATTTATCTCTATTTAATTAAAACAGTTGCTAATATCAATAAATATGTTTAAAAAAAAAAAATGAAATCCATCTGTAATACGCATTTAGAAATATAGTACTTATTCGGGCTTGTCAGCCACCAGGATCATTTGTGCCACTGGTTGGTTTTAAGGTTATTTTTAAATATTTGATAATTTTTTTTTTAATTTTTGGATGTGGTTTTTATTGAAACCTTGCTCCCTTAGAGATTTTTATGTATAACATTCAGTAAGAATGTAAAATAAGGACTGAATGGTACAGCACACACCCACTCGAATACTTTAGACATAGATACAGTTTTTAGCTATGGGTTCCAAAATTTTTTTATGTTACGTTTTTTTCCTCTAAAAATGTAACGTTTTTTACACACTCTTACTTTTGGTGTTGCTCACATCGAAAATTTGAAGACAGTTTCCTGCTCATAAATTTAATGGATAATATTTTTTATAATATAACATTTGTTGTTAAGCTGTAGGCCTTAGTAAAACAAACTACAATGATTTGAAAGAAAAAAAGTGAATAATGTCACTTCAATTCAAATGTACATAGATGATTAACAATAATTTTCTCAGTAGATTATTTTTTTATTTACTTTTATCAATTGCCCGATTGTTCGAAAACTCAATTACTCCCACACTGGGAAGTAGACAATCGATGGACATGTACAATATCTAAATCCACATTTTTCCCTCGTAAATATACAATTAATACATTTAACATTGATGCTCTGATGGCTTCAAGCTTGTGCATGATCGTAAAAAAGTTATAATAATATAAAGTGTATATATATATATATATATATATATATATATATTATAATAAACGTATATGAATCACTTAAAGGATTTGAAAATTAGTATCATTAAAATTCAAAAGTGATATGACCAACAATTGGGGGTATTGCTTCAGGATTTAACTATAATTTCAATTAACTCATTATCTTATCCTCATATAAATAAACAACATTAAACCACTTTAGCAGAAATTTCTGTTTTGCGACTACCTTAAATTTACTTAACTTTTTTTTTCAAGCTTTTAATTACCAGAAATATCATTTTAACGACGCGAGGTTGGTTTATAAAGCCGACAAGAAACATTGCAAAATCAATTAAGCAACGTTTTACAATTAAAATACCACTTAATTATTGCATAAAAAAAGAAAATCTAATTGCTGATATTAAGTAACATCATGCTAACGGGCGCGGAGAATACGGGCTGATTTAAAAGAAGTAGTAGCCAGCAGGAATAGTCACCTGATGCAGTTACGTAAGGAGACCATGAAAGGTCGCCACTGCTTTCTAACACTTTCCCTAGAGAAAGCAAGAATCTCCGCTTACTGCATCCTGTAGTGTGGGTTCGCCCATCATGCGTCTCGGTCAACTCATTATATATATGTATATATGTTATTATATATATATATTACATATATATTATATATATATATATATATATAATATATACACACACCCGCATACAAACAACTGTGTATATATGTAAGCGAAATAGCTGAAGAAGCAATTTTGTTTCCTGGGCTCGTGTTTGAATCCGGCTTTGTCAAATAATTCTCTTACAGTAACATCAATACAGTTCAAAGCCTTCCTGGAGACGACCCAGATACATTATTTGAGTCCCTTCAGCAGGGAAAAACCTGGCGGTTAATATTTACTAATATAAGACCGCAGGGTTTAAAGTGTTTCAAATAGGGAATCCTGGTTGAGCAACGTTGAGCCTTGTTAGTGCTTGGATGAGTGACTAATGGGGAAAGCCACGAAGTCCGACATTGTCCAGGCAAATATATTAAATAATTAAAAGAACTACAAAAACGCAAAATGAGCAATAGCTACTGTATGTATAGAGATGAAGCGGGGTAGTCGAATTGGTTAATCTGTGCGTTGCCAAGCAACCAGATAATATAATTTGATTGAGTTAAAATCATTATGAGTTCGAATCACGGAGCGGGGGATTTTATTTCGGCATTAATCCCCCGCCCTCATACCCCTGATCCGAGAGAACCCCTTAGCCCACAAAGGCAAGGTAGGGGTGAATGTATGAGATGTTAAAAATTAAATAAACTTAATGTTATAACAGGAGATAAGAAAGAACAAATCTTATGTCGAGATACTGGTTCTTTTGAAAGTAAAATAATCAAACTATTTTTTTTCACAAACGATGGAATTAGTGTTTTTTCAAAACTCAATCTGATCCTGATATATATACTTTGAGCTGAATTTATAGGGTAATAATTTCATGAGAAAATGAAAACAGCAAGAAGAAATTTTTACGAAGCACTTATTGCAAATATGGAAGCATCATACAAACAATAATCTTGATATAACAGCAAGATAAATCGCTCAGTACATAGGAAAGAAATGTTATAATTATATTAGAACTAAGAACGGAATTGTTTTCGAATGAAAACAAACGCGGAACTTAATGATCTGTATAGAGAGCTTGGTGTAGTATCTTGCGTTAAAAAAATAACAATATGATGCTTGGTTGATGAATGATAAATGAATCATAACACATCCAAAATCGGAGAATGGAGGAACATCTAATTGGAGGAAGAGAGAGAGGTGGGCCAAGACTACAATCGGTGGAAGAAGGCTGACCTTGAGTCACTGGATGAGAGCGCTTGGAGGATAGCTGCAGTGGAGTAGAATCGTTGAGGAGAGCAAGGGCGAAGAAGAAGCTACTTGATAACTTTTTTACTTTTTATTCTCTGAACGACTAACATAAAAAATTGAGTGATTAAGAAGTGATAACATATTAGCCATTATGTGACAAGCAGTTGATGACTGCGCATATTCTAGAAGAATGTCTGTTATGTATGAAACATTTTCATGAAACAGGAATGAAGAGAAGTCTTCCAAAGTTACTCAGTGATAACACCAGAAAAATCCATATTCTCAAAAAAGTCGATGTGTTTAGCAAATTATAGCAGATAAAGCCATTGAAGGAGACTGGAGACCTCAGCAGTTGAGTGTCCATAAAACCTCTGCCCTAACCTAATCTATTAGTTATTAGCAAAAACTATGCATGATAGTATAAGAATGCAATCGATTTAACTTGTCGAATGGCGAGTGGAAAGTACTGTAGATGCATTTTCTTCAGCATACGTAACCAAACATAAAAAATACCTTGCATCTAAGGTGGGGCTGGTTCTTTTATTTTAAGGGAGTTTTTATATTTTTGAGAAATAAGTTTAATAAACATTGAAGGAAAAAAATGCAAACTTTGCAGGCGGAAAGTCCCACAGAAACAACATGCAATCGAAAGAAATAACTAGAGGTCTACCGGTACTTAGTGGACGGACCTTGACGGGCTAAATACAGGCATCTCCAGGATGATGACTGTCTTGGGCCGCAGTCATAGCGTCCTCTCTCATTACCTCGCGGGCATACGCAGGTTGTTGTCTGTCTCCTGTGTCCTATGGGGTTATTTGCAATCTTACATAATAGTTCGGCAAAGGAAAAGACGCAATTCCTTAAGTCGTGTTTAAATCGTTCGTGGAAGCGTTTCGTCCAGAAAATAATAGCTAGTCTTAATTTTCATGCACGAAATTGCAGTCAATACATTTCAATACATATAAACGTTATAAATTTGACAAATGACAAGTTAAAGAAATGTATCAAACGTGTTTATATTAATTGACGTTAACTTAATTCACACTTATGGTTGAGCAATGAAACATCTAAACTATTACTCGTAGTCTTCAATATGAATAACGTGGCGAATACCTCGAAACATCCAGCTTCAGGTCTGCTCAGTTGTAAAATTTAAATATCTTTGTGTTTTTAAATGTCTTAGGGCAGTTTTTTAGGTGAAAAATAAATTTATAGTCTACAGAAAACGTTTAATGGACATTTTTATTACATTCCCGGACATTAACCCCAGCAAAGATTTCTCCAGAACGAAACTGCCCCAGGTGGTTGTAACTTATACACCAACGGGACATGTTATCCCAGTACACCGGTTCCTAGGGAAAGTTGAACCAGGAACCGCCTCTGTGACCATATGAATATAATAATAAATACAGAGAGCTCCGGCTTCCTCAATGGTCACTGATATTTATTGGAGAAATGATCTTACTGCAAGTTTATGTAACAAGGAGGGTCAGTCTGCTTTGGCTTGCAGTTCACTTAGATCTGATTCTGATTATTAATGGATATATCTATTCAATCTGATTTTATACAGTGCTACAGATATGTTATATGGTATTTTGTCCGAGTCAAACATTTAATATACCGAAATATTGACTGAAACTAACTCCAAGTTCTATGGAAATTTTTTAAAAACAATAAACAAATAAATAAAACCTTTTGGTGCATAAAGTATGAGGGAAAAAAATTCAATTTCATAAAACTTTAGAGTTACACGAAACTTTAAACATTAAGAAAAAGCGTCAAACCCCGATTATTATGTTTATTTAATTAATTTGTAATTAAGGTTTGTCAAAGCTTTCGATTATTTCACGTAAAGATCAATCGTTGAAGGTAAAAAGGTGAAGGAAATACTCAACCGGTGTAAAAGCGATTTCTGGGAAGCAAGTTTGGCCTTTTTGATTCCATGGTTTCATCGAAACTTCTTTATGGAGCCAAGATATAGAGTTTGAATTACCTGGAAGGCTTAGAGTCGATACAAACTAAATTTTTGAAGTATTTATATTTCTGGCCTAAATGTACTCCAAATTATATTTTTCTGACATTTTTCTTTAACAACATTAAAAGTAAAAAACAACCTTTCTAATCGATAAAAAAAAAAAAAAAAAAAAAAAAAAAAATAATATATAATAAATATATATATATATGTTAAAATTGAGATTTACGTATTATAATGCGATATCGAATAAATAATAAAATTCCGGTCGCTACGCGGACCTACCTATATCTCCGAAACTGCCGCACCAATTTTTTTGAAATTCGTCACAAAAATACTGGTCCATTCAACGATGAACGCCTAGACGTTGATATCAGCTGGTTAGTTTTAAAATGGCGCCGATTAAAAGGATTTTATTCAATAACTCAGTTATTTTTTAAGATAGAAAAAAAAAGATTAGTGTTTTTTAACCGACAAAACGCGAATAATTATATAAAAGAGAAAAAAGAAAAAAAAAAATGATATTTTTCACATAAATACGCTCATAACTCAGTTATTTTTGACGATAGAGAAAAGTATGATGAACAATAAGAAATAAATTTTCTTCTTGAATTGAATATCAGGCTTGTTGAGAGTCTGTTTGGAATGAAAGTAGGTACTGGAACAGCTGGGACTTGAATAATGGTAGGGAAGAAGCATGGTGAATATAAGTAGGAAGGAATTCCAGAGAGTAGCAAAGCGGACAAGAAAGGAATGATCAAAAGTTGTTCTATGGGTAGGGATGTAAAGGTCTGAATGGCGCGATCTTAATTAGGGAAAATGGACTAATGATTTAAATTGCAGAAGTCTGTGGATATAGGGAGGTAGCTGGGAGTTGATGGTTTGGTGAAGATATGATTCTAGGAAATATTGTCGGCGGGTAGAGGGAAGGAGCTACTTTAACTCACTGTATAAATGGGTCAAGACCTCTTCGGTATGCCAAGGGCAAATCTTAAAAATATGTTCATAACTCGCTTTAGCCTTTTTGGAATACAGAATTTCAGTGGCAGTGTTATTTCGCATGAAAGGTACTTGATATGGGGTACCCCACTAAAAATCTTTATAAATACCTATCTAATATTCAGGATTTATATTTTTAGAATTTGGGAGCCCTGGTCATTGAAATAGTTGAATGAAGTGATCCGAGAAATTTTGTTGTTGGGAACCACTGCTCTTGCGTACCATCAATTTTAAAGAGTTAGAACAATTACCAAATATCGTCATATAGTTTTACTTAATCAACTACAGAGATATCAACTTGTTATTTAAAGTAACATATAAGGAATAAGAATCATACTATGAACCGTAATAGCACATCTAGGATTCGAAATTATACGAATAATTTTTATTTCAGTTGAATAAAAAAAAAACCTCGTTATCTAGAAGTCGGATACGGGCTGCAATCAATATTATTACCGTTGACGTACCTTAGTTCATCTATTTTTTTCTTAAATTAACTCACCAATTGACGGATATCATGCATTAAAATCATTATAATACACGCGAATATCGACCTTGGAGGGGGTACAAAGCCATAAACTGTAAACAGAAGAAGGGTACAGTCATTGATTCCTAATGGCGGCGGACGGTATTGACGGCATGGCCGAGCCTTGAACGGCTGAGGTCCAGGCGGTAACTAGTGAGGCCTTGTGCAGTCCGGGTTCTTCGCCTTCCTCCTCGACGTAGAAGGAGCTCCAAGGGATCCACCAGTAATTGACAATCGATTTATCGATAAATATTAATGTCACTACTTATATATATATGCATATCACGCCGGAAATTGCTTACCTCCACAAAAGTTCCGGAGCTCAAGTACAAGCAATTAGTGTCTACCTGGAGAGAGCGTCACAAAACCTACAATAAGAGTTATTTACAACTTGTGTTAATGGGCATCAACAAACAAAACATCATCGATTCTCTACAATGAATCTAGTAGGCAGGGGAATCAATTCTTAAATAAGTGAGAGAAATAAATTAAATGAAGAAAAATACTTATAGTATTCTTGGACTTAAGGCCCTTAAGAATAAATTAAAGATAAAACTTAAAATACAAGACCAGTGGTCATAAAATGTAAAATTAACAAAATATACTAACATAATAAATTATAATTTTAAACTATATATAGTAATATCGAGCTATTGAAACGAAATATTAAATAAGATTTAACTAACATAGAAGACACAGCCTAATCGGTATTTCCTTATAGAGGTTATTAAATACTTGACTATAAGAAGAGAAGGCGATTGAAAAGAAGCGATTCAAAGGAGCAAAGAATTTGAGCATGACGGATCTGGGAAGAAATAGAATTCCAAAGAGAAATGGTTTTGGACAGAAAGGACTTGTCGAACGCAGTAGAACGGTAAGGTGCAGTGTAGAGGTTAGAAAGGCGGGATCTGGTAGAACGGGACTAAACAGAGGAGTATTGCAATTGAAGGCTTTAAAAGATATAACTGGAGTGCTGAGTGCTGGCACAGAAAAGAAGCTAGGAAATACTGACATCTATTATAAGTATAGAGTAACCTTAATTCGGCGTATTACTGGGTTTTATTCAGGTCTCTGGTGATCCCGGATACAAATCGTTTAGTTCATAATATACTTGAGTTTTGTTTCGAGGTTACCTGAAATTTAAACTGCCGTAGACAAAGTGGGGACAAGACGGGATTAGAAATAAGGAATTCCAGAATTTTATATGCCAAAAGGTGACGGAGACGATGTAATTGCTTTAGACTAAGGGTCAGCTGGAAATTCGGAATTGTGCGATTTTGAATGACTTTGATCCAGAGTAATTCCGAGGTTTACAACGAATGAGTGGAAAAACAAAGGGATATTGTTTAAGAGAAGGTTGGGAGAATTAAAGATGTGGATTTAAGGAGTAGAGCGGATGCTATCAAGAAAGCTTTCGTTTTCCCAGCACATAACAGGAGTTTGTTACAGTTTGCATAAATAGCAAAAATACGTGTACATGTGATCAGACCGAAATTAAGACTAGCATAATTCATTTCAGTCTAATCTCAACAAAATAATAATTGTAACCATCTTGCCAAGCCTTTGATCTGTTAGGTCGTTTCATATAAAATTCCAGGTTTATATTATTTCAGAAATTAAAAGTGGGTTAGTAGATTTCTGTTTATGTTTACAGATTATAATGTGCCGTTGTTGTCAATCTCTATTATTATAATACTATCACTCCAATTATCTCACATTGTTTGGTATGCTATGAAATATGACCTTGAAAGCGCACGATTTATCGAGCAATTTCATTTTATGGATTCAAACTTGGACACTATGTAGTCCAGGCAACAAGAAACATAACCACGGTGTTGGGGGAAATGTGTTAAAACGAACAGACAATTCGCCGGTGGTTAGACAATTTTTTGTACCAGGGCCCTATAACGCCATCTCATAAGCCACTATTTAATCATTTCTTTTAACGCCTCACTTGTTTATGTATTATCTATGATTTTCTCTAGCGTGGATGTGTTTTTGGTTAAAACAAGAGTTTTCTTTGGGTTTTTCGATTATCAAAACCTATAAGTTTGTTTAAACGCAAGCTTTCTGAAGGGAAAATGATTTTTGACTTTAATTTCATTCCACCACAGCGGAAAATTTGAAAAACAAAATTGAGTACAGAGGAGGATTTTCTGTAAAAATTCGATGAATGATCTTTTGAAACTGTTTTTTTTTTTTTTTTTTTTTTTTTTTAATATTTTGATTTTCATTTATATACTAAAACTCGGCCATTCGTTTAAGAATCACGATCATATAATTGTTTTTATGTGTTTGCCTCCTAGAAACTAGGAAAAAATCAAGATTAATTAATTTAAAATTTTGGTAGTTAAAGGTTTTTTAAAATCTGGAAAACGGTTTGAATTAAAACGCTACAAATTTAGATAAATTATTTTTATTCGACACCAAATCGATCCCCTATGTTTGAGTAAAAAATGTCGCGGGGGCAGATTTTTCATACTTACCGGCTCAACTCTTTAAAAAAAAAAAAAAACAACCTGAATTGGTTAATTGGAAGGAACCTATACTCTTGCACGAAATAAAATAAGCTTTGTTACCAAGTTTACTTCGTTTGGTTACGAATTTATTCACCAGACTTATCATCTTCAACAGATATCCACCTGTTCAGATATTTAGACAATTTCCTTAAAGCTAAAATTTTAGAAAATGATTCTCAGGTTAAAAGAAAATTTTCTGACTTTATTTCTTAACAAAACTGAATTTTTCAACTCTCGGATTGAAAAGTTGATAACACGTTTAGGTAAAAGTACAAAAAAAAAAAAAAAAAAAAAAAAAAAAAAAAAAAAAAAAAACCCGGTAAATTTTTAATGTACGTAAATTTTTAATGCATTATATAAAGTTATTTTAGTAAATATCCTTTCCTGTGAGAACGGAAATTTCACATGAAAGGACCCAATAGAAAGGAATTATTAACGATTGAACCCAAATTTTTTTATAGGCGCTGAAATATTTTTTTTTATGTTTATTATTTTCAATAATGAACCTTTGTAATCTAGCCAAAAAAAAAAATATTTCATCTCAAAATTTGAGGGTATACGTTTCAAGAACCCGAATAATGAATAAAAAACAATTCACGAAATCTAGAGCACGCAACGATGATCTTAACGAAAAGAGGTGTTGATATCAGATGGCTATTTTTAAAATGGCGGCCAATAAAAAGTAATTTAATTCAATAACTGAGTTATTTTTTTAAGATGGAGAAAAAATGTACTAGTGTTTTTAACCAAAAAATCGCGAATAGTTATAAAAAAGAAAAGAAAATTGAAATTTTATCCATAAAGACGCCCATAACTCAGCTATTTTTGAAGATAGAGATAAATGTGTATAGAGTGTTAGAATCAATAAAGCGCGATAAATAAAAACAACAAAAACAAAAAAGGAAAACAAAATAAATCTTGCCTGTACATACGAATAACCGTTTCTCCTAATAATAAATAAATAAATACAAAAAAAAAAAAATTCTCCGGGGCTATTTCATAGAGAATTCAATTTCCTATAAAATGAAAAAAAAGGTTCATTATTGATCAGTTCAGATCAAGGTTGGTCCAGAACTAGGAGAGGTATATATCGTTTTGAACTTGAGAAGTGGTGAAATACCATTTTCTTTGAACTATTTATTGCTTTTTATATTAGTTAATTGCCAGTTAACAACTACATAAACAGTTATATCCTGATATAGTTATTTAGAAATAATAAACCATTGTGTAATAATTTGCAGTGTTTTTTTTTTTTTTTTGTTTTTTTTTTAGGATATTGTTCAACAATGGAATTGTCTTAGATATTATTTATACTTCAACACGGAAGTAGCAGGATTACGCAAAGAACGCTTATTATAATTAGAGCTGACGGGTATGTGGCAATGGCAGTTTGAGATGCTAAATTGGTAGGTAAATCCCAGTCTTGATTTGCGGTGTGGAGAAACAAGCCATTGTGTAAGCTTTCACGCCGACGATCGAGAAAAAAAAAATTGATTTTTATGACGCTTTATTATCCATTATGTCATGTATAGTAAGCGGCTGATAATTTTGAAGAAAGTGAAAGGATTGGAATGAAATGTGTTGAAACGGGTTCGCTCTACTTTTATTTTGAACTGTTAGATTAATTTAAATGGAAAATTGTAATTATTATGGAGAACGAGGTTTGTATATTCCTCCAGAGGTATTGTTGAGCGACGTAAAAGAAAACAGATGTTAATGTTCAATAAATTGATTACTTCCATATAGTTATATATAATAAGTATCCCTTGGTTCCGTTCACAGTGGATCCCTTTACAGCTATTGCTTAAAATCCAATATGATAAAGTATTTTTGCCAATAATAATAATAATTCTTTACTCATTTCTGGGACAAGTTTATTTAGAATAATATTACAGTAAAGTGGACTATAGAGTCTTATAGTAAAATTACTATAAATAAAATAATTAAACGATCAAAAATAACAAATAACAAAAAGAGGAGACATTCTAATAATAATGTTTAAAAAAAAACATAATAATAGCAATTAAAAAAAAAAGTTAAAATATCCAGTTGGGATAATAAAAAAAATTCACATTACTTCTGGGCTTTGTCAAATAAATTAAAAATTGTAAACATATTCTGTTTGCTTATAAAAAGAAATTCATAATATCACTGAAATTTATATACAATAATATGTAGGTTAATCTTACGTCTATGACAATATAAATAACATTTTGTGTTCAATTTTCAAAATAAACGTTTATATTATAGGTGGAATAATCAGGAATCAGTCATTTTTTGAAAAATTTAAATTTTGCCAACGTTTCGACTCAAGCATAAATGTGTGTGTGGTAACTCCCGGGCGGAAACGAAAAGCCCTATGAAACTGAAATTATATATTTAAGATTACAATACGACCGATATGTTACAAAAACATTTACATCAAATTCGTCTAAATAGAAGATCCACTTTATTCCATGAATATTGCACCTTTTTATGATTTTCTCAAAAACGGTTCCGACGATATTAATTAAACTCTCTATATCGATGTAAAATTTAATGTACTTGAATATCATGAAGGTTTTATTCTGATTAAAATGGTCTGACAGGGCTTACACGTTACAAAACCTTTTTCATCAAAATGAGCTTACCAGATGAGCCACTTTATACCATGCATATTGCACCTTTTTATGATTTTCTCAAAAACAGTTCCGACGATATTGATTAAACTCGCTATATCGATGTAAAATTTAATGTGCTTTAATATCACGTAGGTTTCATTCTGATTAAAATGGTCTGACAGGGCTTAAATGCCGATATTTTAAACTGACATGGTTTATGCTTGGATATGGCTCACAAGCTTGAGCCGAAACGTTGGCAAAATTAAAAAAAATGACTGATTCCTGATTATTCCATCTGTAATAGTTTCTACAGTCGACTATACATCCTCACTTACTATATATAGTAAGGGAAAGTATTGCGATCGTGAAAATTTTCGAATTCCAGTTTTTAACGGAAATATACGTTTTAGGGTCCCCTGAGTCCAATAACCAAGTACCGCAAAAAGGTCTGTATTTGTGTGTGTGTGGTAACTCCCGGGCGGAAACGAAAGCCCTATGAAACTGAAATTTCATATTTAAGACAGATATACGTCCGAGACATTACAAAACCTTTTTCATCAAAATGAGCTTACCAGAAGAGCCACTTTATACTATGCATATTGCACCTTTTTATGATTTTCTCAAAAACGGTTCCGACGATATTGATTAAACTCGCTATAACGATGTAAAATTTAATTTGCTTTAATATCACGTAGGTTTCATTCTGATTAAAATGATCTGACAGGGCTTAAATGCCGATATTTTAAATTTTCTTCCTCTTAAGTACCTTTAATTTTGTTGATTCTATAAAAATAACTATATTATCTCATTACCACTGATAAAAAACAGGTAAATATATAAATTGAATGAATTCGATAACCAACTAAAGGAGAAACCGAAAAAATATTTTTTAAATGAAATTTTTGGTTTTTTTAAACATAAGAACAGTAATATACATGTATAATATACCGTTGGAAAGCTAAAGATTTTAGAAAAAAATATTATCTCATACACAAGCTTTTAAAAGTTAATAGACAGTTATAAAAAGCCGATAATAATAAGTGATTATTTTAGATAATAATATAATAGATTTTTTAATAAAACACATGTTTCTGTAGAAATTCAATTTAATTAATTCTCTTATAGGTTCACTAATGTTTATCTCTAACTGTATTTGAAAATTCTTTAATTGATTTTAACAACGGGGGTAAGTGAAAATCGTGTGTTGCCCGCACAAGATTTTTTAAATAATTTTGTGAACAGTTAAATTATTTTCCAAATGATCATCTAGAATTTATCTTTAACATCAATCCTTCAAAACATATAATAGTGAAAATATTTTTCGGGGGATCAATAGCAACATAAATACGGCTTATAAATGTATTGTTTTTTATTTAACTGTTGCTTTCATTTGTTTATACATTTGTAAATTTAGTTAAATAAATTAAATGCAATTTTAAACCGTCTTGGGCTCTGTAGTCCCTCTGTATATCGCATTGTATTTTAATTCTATTGTATATTCATTATGTTAAAGAATAATAAAAAAGTATTTAGTAAAAATTAACTAATGCTAATGGTTGGCAATATTCCAATAGAGTAAAGGTTTAAAAAAATAAAAATAATGATTAGATTATGACAAAAAAAAAAAAACTTCAAAAATAAAAAGTATTTTTGAGCATTTTACAAATAAACTGTATTGTAGAAACTTGAGGGTAAATTCCCGCTAAGAAGTTTTATATTGTAATTATTTCTTTCACTACTCAATTATCTAGAATCTCAGTTCAGAAAGGCCTGGACCGTTGCATTATTTATTTTTGCAACTGCTACATGTTTTTTGTACAGTAAATGATATAAGAATAAAAAAAATTATAATCTCACATTAAATAAACATAGTTATAAATTGAGCCAACAATTAAGTTGACATTAACATATCAAGGAAGGCAGAGCATTTTGACAAAACAGTAACAGTATGATTTATTAATATGGATTATACCACAATTAGCACAGTATTGCAAATTGGAAGTGTGGGAAATCGTTTAGCAAATACTGTGTTAAATACGTTCCCAGATCATAAAAGCTAGTTTTTATCTATAATCTTTTCATATGAATTAATATCAGAATAGATTCAATAAAACAGTTACACCATCATAAATGATAAAACATTGTGTATATATTATCGATAGGCACTATAATTATTTCAAAATTTATCACTTTTTAAGAAGAAGCTTACAACTGAAATATTAGGTTGTTTCACATGAAATGTCCGTTTTTATAGTTTCTGAAATACATAAAGGATTTTGCAGGTCTCTGTTGTTTTCTTCCAAATGTTTACATATTTAAAGTAAACAGTTACTAATTCTCTATCTTTGTATTATAAACAGTAGCTTCCCAATCAATTACCCACTTTTTAGTATACCTCCAAATATGAACATGGAAACACGCGATTTTCGAGTAATATTTTTGTACGAGTTTAAACTCGGCCATTCAGCAGCCGAGCGAGGCCGCTAGAAATATTTGCAAGGCGTTTGGGGAAGGGAGTGTTAATGAACGGACCATTCGCCGTTGGTTTGCTAAGTTTTCAGCTGGGGAAAACTTGCCCCGAGGAGGACCTCCGTCCGTAATAGACAACGATGTCCTCAAACATACAGTAAAAAGAAACCCCTACTAAACAGTTAAAGGACTCTCAGCACAACTAAATGCAAGTGCATCTACCGTTTCCAGACATTTAAAGTGTATGGGGAAAGTAAAAAAGCTCGATAAATGGGTACCCCATGATCTCACTGAGCGGCAGGAAGACCCCATGTTTCAAAACATACCGTGCAAAAATTGATAGAACTGGGCTACGAAGTTCTTCCGCACCCACCATATTCTCCCGACTTGTCTTCGGGTTCGGGGATAAAAAAGTTGGTGTCACGTTTGGAAAAATGTGTAGAAAAAGAAGGTAAATACTTCGAATAAAATTATCTTGTTTTCATATCGTATTTTTAATAAAAATCCTTTACCTTGAAAACGGACATTTCATGTGACACAACCCAATAGTAAGAGGCATACATTTTTTCTCTATTTTGTTTTTTGAAAAGTATAACAAAAATAAAAGTTATGTATAATAGTAAATGCTAGATTTTTTTTATATAGCAGTTTTTTGTATTTTTGTAAGCATAAAAAAAAGAATGGGGCAAATGAAAATGATTATGATTATTAATCAAACAAATAGAATATTTAAGATTAACTAGTTATTTTTGTTTTAATAATTTTAATTGGAAAGCATATTTTAAAACAAAACCTTAAAACTTCATTATAAACAAACCCTAACATAATAATCCTGACACAACATATTTTGAAATGCATGACGAATTTCCTAATAGGGTATAAATTTCGCTCCAGGAATATTGATGGCTCACCTTGCATCCGTCTTAAAGAATTACAAGTCATAAATATGGTGATTATTCCACAGAAATATAAATTATAAAGGTATGATTTATCTCTAAATAATAACGCTAAGAATTTTCTTATGGTCTTGACCGTTTTTTCAAGATGTTTTAAATCGTTACAGCTAAGTCTATAACCTTGGAATTAATCAAACATCTATCTAGAGAAGTAACTGATTTATCCTATGTTTACCTTTTGATTCATCCGATTCAAAATTACGATTTCATTGTTTATAATTCAAATCATGCACTCCCGAAACAGAAGTTATATAAATACCATATTTATTTGGTATTTATAAATCTGATATTTACACAGCGGGACTAATATATGCGGTTATAGACATTAACGTTTTTTGAAGGTCCCACTTTGCAGAGCTCCACTTCTGGCGAGAAATATTAAATTTATTTAGTTCAGTAATTTTTTATGTATTTCTTGATTTTTTTTATTAGTGTAATTGTTAAAAAAGGGATCTGTTTAGAACAAAATATATAAAACCAAGGAGTGGCCCTAATAAGACGGTACAAATTTTGGAGTATTTTTTAAATTTTTTATTCAATAAATTACATTACTTAACACGTTCACGTTGGCATGAGCCACTTGTCTGTTCCGTGGGACGGTGGGCCACGCTTAACTATCCCGTGGGGCGACGTACATCACAGGTGAGGCACTTGTTTTTAGAAATTAATTTTATTTTACTTTTTCTTAGCACTATATGTTGTAGGAATTAACAGGCATAAGGGTTTATTTATTAAATATTTTATAACTTTCAACATCACCCCTCAAAGGACACCTATCGGTTAATTTTACATAATTACTCTTCTAATATGATATAAGAATATAATATATAATAATAATAATATAAGAATCACTTTATATAATAAATAATAATATAAGAATCTTTTTTTAAGTATTTCCATAATTACTCCTTCAAGTCATATGTCTATGTCGAAACTGTTACAATCCCACATTTAGCGCCTTGGAAGCCTGGGACTGTTTTGATCTAGAATTAAATACGCTGGGACTAGCAAGTGTCGCCCCGCCCCACGAAGCGTAAGTAGCTAAGGCAGTCCCGCCTCACTGGGAAAAACATAGATATTCGCCCCAGCGCACAGTGGGCAAAATCACCTATTTAGGTGGACAAAAGTCAAGTCAAAAGTTTGGAATTTTCCAGTGCTTCACCTTTTTATTACTAGTTGGCAAGACCATTAATACTAATATTTCCCGCCATACCGTATTTACAAATAAATAGTAAATTTATGAATCATTCCTGTTCACACAAGTGCCTAATAACCGGCAGTGGGGTTATCTTTATTCGATGGTCATTTATTCTGTTCAAGGTGTATTTAGAGCAATGTCTTTTTGCTTTTATTTAACAATGGACATTGCTGAGACAGGTAAGACATTATATTTCCTAACTCGTTATTGAATATAAATTGCAATCTCACCTGTAGAGTTAATTTAGCAATTTGTAAAAGTATGAACCTATTCAATAACAAAAAACTATATAACCCCCAAGTTACCCAAAGGATTTGTTTGCAGGATTTGTTTTACCAATCTATCAAGTCTTTAGATATCACAATGAATTTTTGCGAATTTTGCGTTTTGGGTGATACATAATTTTTTTCAGACACAGCACTCCGAATCAAAAGTTTTGCAATCTATAATTTCAAGAATTTTCTAAATCATATAAAATACATCTATTAGCAGATTTTAGCAACTCCCAGCTATAGTTAGATTTTTGGGATTATTTTTTCCGTATTCTAGGACTTCAGACGTAAAATATAGGAGAGGTTTAGATTTAGCAAATATATTTGATGTTGACCACTGTGCGCTCGTCAATCGGGTCAACAATTAATTGGTTTTCATAATTGTTTCTTATGAATTTTTAAAAATATTTTTTCCGTAATCTGGGACCCCAAAGATTAAATATAGACAAGTTTCAGAATTTTGTCCACCTAAATCGGTCATATTGCCCACTGTGCGGCGTGAACGTATTTAACCAATTAAAAGGTACATAAAGTATAAAATTCATACCTCATTTGTTATTGGTCCCATCACCTTGACCCTTAATACTTTCAATAATGATTTTATAATAATAAATCAAATTTAGAGGGAGGTTAGGTAAGTCTCGTTTAACTGATTTTTAAAAAGTTCAAGGTACGAGGAGCTTTTCTTAGGTTCAAGGTACGATTTCTCATAATTTATTAATTACAATATGTCATGTGCGCTAGCACTAATTGCGATTGCCTCAGCCTCACTATTCCGTGTTCCAATTTACATTAAAACTTTTTGTATGTATTTTTCTACGTATTGTCTTTTTATCCAAATTGAAGATACTTTGTCAGTTATTATCCGGAAAAAATTCCAACATAAATATACAGTATAAACAAAGAAAATAAAATATAGAAATTCATCTATTCTTTAAAAAAAAAATGCATAATAACTGTATTGATTGTTTTCAAAATATATTAAACTATTGGTACTTACGTATAACATTCAACAGAATATATTTTACTGATAACATACAATGTTTGCTGTATATTGATAAATATATACTCATACCATTCATTATAGTAGAAAATTATGTTTATTTGACCTAAGGCAAATTAATGAAGTAAGTAAAACGAATGATCAACCTTAGAATTCAGAATGCAACTAAATTACAGAAGCCATATATTCATCACTAATGAGTGAAGCAATTGAGACGTTGATTTCCAAAAGGTACTATATCCATTCTAAGAAATTTTACAGGAGACGCGAAAATCACTAATTATTATATTATTAAATTAGCTAATTTGATTCTTTTCGCATTAAAATCTAAAATTGCTTTTTTTTTAGTATATCAATAACATCATATTAAAGTTATGAAATGAGATGTTTTGGTATAATTTAGAACGAAATTAAATGTGTAATTAGTTCCTTTGGAGAATAATTATATTTCTAAATTGCGTTTATAAAGGACTTAGGTGTACATTAGATAAAATAAAATAGAATATTTTGATAAAACTAAATGATGAGAATACAAATATGTAAAAAAATCAATTTTGTAAAAAATGTCCTTTATTACCTTTTGGAAATCAACGTCTCAATTAGAGGTACTAATAATTCCTTCCTCATGAGGAATTAAATCTTGTGCTATTCTGCGAGAGTAAGAGAAAGCAAAATATGAAAATGTGGGAAGGTTTGGTGTGATATCAGAGCTAGTGAATTATCATAAACTCTCACATACTTTCAACGTATTATAATAAATATACAATAACTTTGTTTTATATAAAAAATAATTCAATAGTCACCATTGAAGTAGGACAAGCAGTATTAAGCTACAAAAAAAAAACGTAAAATAATGGAAATGAACAAAAAAGGTAAATTTATAAATAACTATATAATATGGAAAGTCTAATTTATGACTTTTAAAAATGTTCGGCTAATTTACTAGATGTATTAATCAATAAAGTTGTAAATATCAACAAATAAAAAAAAATATATATGTTGACTGTAACTTAATTTAGATGAGGAAGATGGTTGGGGGTGCGGTCATAAAATAGAAACATACATTTAAAATAAGTGCTATTTTAATTATGTGCCGACGTTTCGGCCTACATTGTGGGCCTTCATCAGGGCTAAAAGGAAAAAAATAATAACCAATGTAATTATAGACTTAATAATGCGTTAGGTATAGTATAATAATATGGTGACAGTAATATAATATGGGAAAATAAATAAAATTAAATGTAAAATGATAATAAGATGACAGTTAACTTAATTTAAATTGATTTTAGTCTTAAAAATGGGGAAAAAAACCTCGAAACGTCGAAGAATATAAATGAGATGTAAAGAGTTTTCAAACGGAATAAAGAAGGGATGAAAGTAAATATGTAAAAATACTTAAACTTCCTCAAGTCGAACAAACGAAAAGAAAAACATTACTATTTATCTTTTAACTTTTATCATAAATAACTTTTAATTTCTTTAAAGAGTGTTTCTAAATTAAATAAAAATACGCTTTCATAATGTGTACATTAAAATTTATTTTAATATAACTTTATCATTCAGTTTTGTAAAATTTAAAAAAAATACTAATGATATAATGCGATTTCCTTAAAAAGTAATATTTGATGTTATTATCCCAATTTATTGAAAATAATTATGCATTTCCCTTCTCCCGCTTCATTCGTAAACTATCACAAGCTCTCGCTTTCGCGAATTTTCACCTACCTCTACTCTCACCTTGTAGCGAGGCCTTAAGATAGGTCAAGCTAAATTATTTCAGGATTAATATAGATTAAATCAAGGAAAATTAGTTCAAGTTGTTCAAAATCTGCAAAATAATAGAGAAAGGTATTAAAAAAATATATATATTCCATAAATAAAAAATGGCATCCTAGCCTGTTAATAGTGATTAATATCATGCTATAAGGATACCTTGAAACATATTTTGGTGTTTCCTTTCCGCCAAGTAACTTTTAGAAGGTTGCTTTATCAACCTTACTAAAGTAGATAGTGTCAGGACAGTTTTTTGGATTTCTCATTGTAATTTAGTGTTCATTAAGACACTAGATAAGCATATACTTTATAAAAGTCTATATCTCTTAAGAGCAAGCCAAAACTGACCTATAACTTAAAAAGGAATTCCCAGCTATTAATCCTTAAGAAAGCCACCTGCATACATAGCACTCAAATGATTAATGTTTTCCGCAAGGCTTGCTACCATTAAAATATCACCTCGTGCATCAGAAGTAATCTTTCTATTTCGTAAATGTTGCCTGTACTCTGGTTGGGTTTTTCCATTAGCTGGCGTTGAAATATTACAAAACCAAGGCTTACCTATGTAGCATGTTCTTAAGAATCATAAAGATAGTCCAGGATGTCGTAAATGACATTCTTGGAGCCTAGAATACCAATTTAATATTAGATTCATTTTTAGTTTATTATTGCCACGGAAAAAAAATACCCCTCCCTCCTTCGGAATCTAAAGAATTACGTTTCAAGATACCTTGAATATGTATTAAAAAAAATTCGTTTGGCCGCTGTCCGCGACTTTTCTCCGAAACTACTTGATCAATTGTTTTTATAATTCCGCACAAAAATACTATTGCATCCAACGATGATTATAACACCAAGACGTTGATATCAGCCAACTAGGTTTAAAATGGCGTTAGATTAAAAATAATTTAATTCAATAGATACATTATTTTTGAAGATTAAGAAGTATTTTTATTGAGTTTTCTAATCAGGATACTGCGATTAATTATACAAATTAGAAAAATACTAAAAATTTTCCTATACATACTCCCATAACTCAATTATTTATGAAGATAGAGACAAATTTGATTGGAGTTTTATAACCATGAAACCGGGAATAATTGTAATAAAGAGAAAAAAAAAGATTTTTTTTCCAAAAATACGTCCATAATTTGTTATTTTTGAAGATTAAGAAATATTTTTTTGAGTTTTCTAATCAGTATACTGCGATTAATTATACCAATTAGAAAAACACTAAAATTTCAACTTTACATACTCCCATAACTCGGTTATTTTTGAAGATAGAAACAAATTTGATTGGAGTTTTATAACCAATAAACCGGGAATAATTGTAATAAAGAGAAAAATTTTCTTTTCTAAAAATACGCCCATAACTCGTTGTTTTAACATAAAGAAAAATGTGTATAAAGTTTTAGAATCAGTAATCTGTATCCGGACGAATTAAGAAAAATCTTCTATAATAAACCGTTGAAATAAATAAATGCCAAAATTTAGTTGTTTGTGCTATTCGGTAGAGATTTAAATTTTCTACGAAACGAAAAAAAGAATCATTCGTTAAAATCTCTTTAAAATTAGCAGTGGTGACAGACCATTTTCCTTTGAAATATTTATTAGTTTTCATATTTGCCTTTAAAGAGTTATATAAACAGATATTCCCAAATATACCTATTTGGAAATAATAAACCATTGTGTGATAATTTGTAGCGTTTTTATCATTATACTGTAAGTACCAATAATATTTTAAATTAATCCCCGATTAATTAACAATATGTAGAGTATTATGTAACATGCATAATGCTTTTATTATTGATGCTTTTTTTTATTATTGTTTTTTTACCCCATCCAGTTTAAACATATAAAAAAAAATGAAATTTTTTGTTTGTTATTGGCCATCGGTTTTTATTCTAAAGGAGTGGTCTCTTGTGCCAAGGATTAGCCACTTTAAAGTCCCGGAAGACTCAGGGTTACGTGAGAAAAAAAATTCCAGAGTATGTGATATGGGAAGTCCAATTAAAATGTGATTAATATGAGTAAAGTATATTCAACCTTTTCGTGAAGTTTTTTTAGTTTTAGCAAGTAAATCCATTAGCTATGAGTAATTTTTGGATGGATAACAAGGTATACCATTGCTATTTAAAAAGTATAAAACAATTTTTAGTTTCTTTATTGCCGATTTTCTGTTTCCCAAAATCACCCTCAGACCTCAGAACCGATATATCTCAAGGATAAATTTTTAAATTGCAGGAAAACAGAAGAATATTTTGAAAATTAAAATTATTTAAATGATTTCAGCACTAAACACACACACAAATATATATGGATAGACATAAATAGATATACAAATGTTGACAGTCGGATGTAGGTAGTTTAAGTTTAGATAATTTCTAAGGGTTTCGAGGTTCGGTCAATAAATAATTAATTGCGTGTAGGTTACGTTTCGAGAATTTATTGATCTCATATTCATGACCTAACAGTGAAAAACCAACAACAGAATATTAGATTTTACTAACAATAATTAGTGTATGCCAATAATGTTTCAGAGGAAGAAAGCTTCTTTTGAATAAACTTAAGACTGCATTGAATTTACAGTGAGTGCATCTAGAGTAGTTAAACGGATATTCTTATTGGAATTCACTTTTGTCCTAACGTTGTAAGTACATAAAAAGAAATAACTACAAAGGTACTTACAATTTTAACTTAAAACTGCTTAAATTTTACTGTCTTCAAATAAAATATTTTTTGTTCACTTCAGGCAAGCATATTACAACGAATTCTCAAAACACTATTCTTGACGACCTCGAGACACTTAGAAAAACTATATATATATATATATATATATATATATATATATATATATATATATATATATATATATATATATATATTCATTAATCTATTATACATATTAATTACTAAATACACCATAGAGTTAAATTTGTACTACTTTAATTTTCATAGTTTTGTTTCGTGTATTACGAGAATAATTATTTACGATTCTCATGCATATGTTTTAAACCACTTCCATTTCCGATTGTTAATATTATTATAAAAAGTTCCACGATTAAAAGATTTTTTTTTAAAGTTAGAGTGAGAAATATGGATCATTTGGTTTTTGAAATAACCTATATTTAGAATTATTCAATCAAAGAAATACATATATAATAATAATAAAATTTATTAACCATTTTTACTACATTTTAATTAAATAAAATCCTACCAATTTTTAAGATTTTTCTTTTAGTTTATTCTATTTTATTCCAGATGGAATATATGTTTATGCTTTTATGAAAAAACTAATATGAGAAGTAATTATGAAGGATAAGGGCTATAAATAAAAGCCATTAGGGACTAATTACTAAGAGCTATCTTGCTCTAAATCTTCCAACTAGGAACGTGGCTTCACCCTCTCCCAACAACACCTCATTACTTTGAACTTTCTCAACGATTACCCATCAAGAAAATTGGATGCTCTGTCTGCTACAGTTCCAACGGACGGCTTTGTCAAAAATAAAAAAAAATTAATAAATAAAAATAATATTTATACATAGAAAAATAGTATTTTTTAGTAATGTTGAATAAACTGTTAAGTAAATGAATGTCAATAGATCTTTTTTTGAAAGAATCTCAAGTGCAATGGTGTGCGTAACGCACAAAAGAACCATGTGCTGATGTGAGAGTGAAAAAATTCTTCATTAAATTTTTGGTTTATTATTATCAATAATGAACCTTTGTAATTGACCTAACATATAAAAGTTACCCTATATCTAAATTCAAGATACTTAGAACCAGAATTACGTATAAAAACAAACAAAAAAACATTTGTCCGCCGCACATTGGGCATATGACCGATTTAGTTGGAAAAAATTCTGAAATTTGTCATTATTTAACCTTTGGGGTCCCAGATTAAGGAAAAAAAAATTGAGAAAAAATGATAAAAACTAATTAATTTTTTGATACGATTGGCGAGCGCACAGTGGCCAAACATCAATTTTATTAGCTAAAATCTAAAACTTCCCTATATATTACATTTGAAGTCCCAGAATAAGGAAAAAATCTAATTATGGCTTGGAGTTGCAAAAACCTGCTAACAGATGTATTGGGTTGTGTCATATGAAATGTCCGTTTTCAAGGTAAAGGATTTTTATTAAAAATACGATATGAAAACAAGATAATTTTTTTCGAAGTATTTACCTTCTTTTTCTACACATTTTTCCCAACATAATACTAACTTTCTTATCCCCGAACTGAAAAACTCTTTAGCTTTGAAGTGAAACAAAATCTGAAAACGCACTTTTCACTTGATCATCATTTTCAAAAAGATTTGACGAAGTTGTCTAAATTCCTGAACAGGTGGTAATCTGTTGGAGACAAGTCGGTAGAATATGGTGGGTGCGAAAGAACTTCCTAGCCCAGTTCTTTCAATTTTTGCACGGTATGTTTTGAAACATGGGGTCTTGCTGCCGCTCAGTGAGATCATGAGATACCCATGTACTTTCCCAATACACTTTAAATTTCTGGAAACGGTAGATGCACTTGCATTTAGTTGTGCTGAGACTCCTTTAACTGTTTGGTAGGGGTTTCCTTCTAATGTATGTTTGAGGACATCGTTGTCTATTACGGACGGATGTCTTCCTCGGGGCTAGTTTTCCCCAGCTGAAAACTTAGCAAACCAACGGCGAATGGTCCGTTCATTAACACTCCCTTCCCAAACACCTTGCAAATATTTCTATATAAATATATATATTAATATTTCGTACAAAAATATTACTGGAAAATCGCGTGTTTCTATGTTCATATTTGGAGGTATATTAAAAAGTGGGTAATTGATTGGGAAGCTAATGTTTATAATACAAAGGTAGAGGATTAGTAACTGTTTACTTTAAATATGTTTAAATTACAGAGACCTGCAAAATCCTTTATGTATTTCAGAAACTATAATAACGGACATTTCATGTGAAACAACCCAATATTTTGCATGATTTAGAAAATTCTTGAAATTATAGATTGTAAAACTTTTGATTAGGAGTGTTGTTCTGAAAAAAATTATGTATCACTCAAAACGCAAAAAATCGCAAAAATTCTTTTTTATATCTAAAGACTAAAAGGATTGGCAAAACAAATCCTCGGGATAACTTGGGAGTTATATAGTTTTTCGTTATTGAATAAGGGCATACATTTACAAATTGCTAAATTAACTCTACAGGTTAGATTGCAATGTATATCCAATAACGAGTTTGGAAATATAGTAATAATAGGCTTAGCGAACCCGAAGGCTCGATGCCGATACCACCAAATTCCGCCTACACAGACTCGTCCAACGTTCACCGTTCAAGCCCAAGCCCCCGAAATCAGCCTTAACGCAATCCTCCCATCGACGCTTCGGCCTGCCTTTCGGATGCCTACCAGTCGGTTCAGCGAATACCAACTTTCTCGGAATCCGCTCTTCATCGAGCCCAACAACTTTACTCGCCCATTTGAGTCTCCGAGATGCTATCAAAGCAATTATATTCACAGGATACAAGTCCCGCAATTCCGTGTTGTGCAACCTTCTAAACTCCCCAGTGGAATAAAAATAAAATAATAATAATCTAAACATAAAATAAATAATCTAAACATAAACATAAATAACATAAAAATAAATAAATAATCTAAACATAAAAATAAATAATCTAAACATAAAATAATCTAAACTCCCCATTTCGTTTGGAAATATAATGTAGTAGAATTTGTCACCGTCTTGTAATGCACACGTCGTAGATTCATTAGTTTTTGAGATGACTTTGTTGTACTGATGTTTATGAAGTTCAGTTAAGAAAGTTTTAAAGGTTTCTTGTGGAGAACACGTTTTTTGTTTGGGAAAAAAATAGAATAAAACTGATGTTATTAGGATCCTTGAAAATGGCCTAGGGCCGAAACGATGGAGATAGAAAAATAAATTATTGAGTAAAAATTTGGATTACAATTATTCTTAAAAATCTATAAATAATTTTCTTAAAAATTATTTTTCACTGTAGAGTGTCTTGAGATTTTTTATTTTTTAATCCCATTATGTAAGAAATATATATTAGCTATTATCGTAGCATTTGATGCATGCATGAGAAAATGTTATTAATAACAGTATTGTATTCACACTGCCAGGAAGCTATTGTTAATATTAATGCATCGTTTAGCAAAGGTTCAGGGAGGAGCATCTCAAACTGACAGGACCAAGGACGAACGTTTAAATATTACCACATGCTAACACTGGACAGAGAAATACTGCTGAACTTGTTAAACAATAACGAATAAGGTAAAAATACCATTGATTATGTGGATATTGCTCGTAGATATCGTTCTTACGAGAGGCCTTCACAGGGAGTTTTCCTCTTTCTTTAATGTTAATAAGCCATCTCGATTCCGGATGCTCTGGTATATGAGGCCAAGAGTGCAATATATTTTCCGGAGACTTCCTCATTCTTAGTTACTTTTCAAATTTGGAGAACAAATATGAAGTACAAACTTTCATTTAATTTCAAGGAGAACCTCCTTTCCCTAGTTACAGAAGTTAAACAACAGATCCATCTTAATTATGACTGTAACAAAAGGTGACCAAATTAACAAGTAAAAAAACAGTAATAAAAAAAAAATGATTTGAGGATAAAAGTGTGTACCTATTCTTTCCGGATGTTTAGTCATAGTCTTGTCTTTAGTTGAGGGGTGTGGTCTAGTGGATAGAGCGCTATTCTACTGTGCCCCGGGTCCTGGGTTCGAATCTCGGTTGTGGCAGAATATTATTTATGCTGTTATTTCAGCCGAGGGAGGGGGGTGACCCTAGGGTATGGAGTCCCTGCTAGGGCACACCCAGCGTCTATAACGTGTGCACCCAAAAATAGGGGGAAAAACCTGGCGACTGAGGGTGATCTCGGCCGAACCACCTCATTGTACAGCCGTTGGCCTAGAAACAATACGAATCTCTCAATATATATACTGAGCCCAAGACCCTTCATGATTTGTAGAGGTATAGTTTTTTTTTTTTTATAACCAGCATTACTAACGTTTATTAGAACACATGTACTTGTTTACCTGAGAGATGTGGTTACGGTGGAGACGTATTAAAAAGTTAATATTTGTTAGGAAGTTAGTTGGGGGTGCAGTCTTAGGAACATTTAATTTAAGTGAACTTATATTCTATTTATAAATAGAAGGAGACGTCAGTGACAGATCGAAAGTGATAGAAGAGAAACATTGTTGAGGTTTGACAACCTACCGAAACAACAACTCAACCATTATCACTAGAGAAGTCATTAATAATTTATAATATGAAGACGTTAGTTAAAGGTGGAGTCATAGAATAATTTAAATTAGTTAACTTAGTTTATTGTGCCAACATTTGGACCTAAATTTTAGGCCGAAATATTATCACAATAAATGAATTTCATTTACTCAACATTTGGGATTTTAATTGAAATTTTTCAATGAATAAACCAACCAACTTCTTAATTTCTACATACAAATAACCATTTTTTACCTTATTATTATTATTATTATTATTTTTTATTCTTAATGTAGTTAGGTGATGGTAAAAAATATTAAATTAGCCCATGTCACACGGGCATATTATATAATAATGTATCCTATTTAGCAATATATTTGATTCTCAATGCATTAATAATTATAGAGGTGCTAAAATTAGGTATGGGACACGTTTTTAGGGAAAATTGTATGGGTTATCAATATTTCGAAGCTAGTTTTTCTAAAACTTACAAGACTAAAACAGTATTATTCATTTATTTTTTTCAATTTAGAACAAAATATCTGATTTTTTTTTTTTTTTTAATGAATGAAAAAAGAACGTTATTCTGGGTCTAGATCTCCCAAGAATAATATACATGTACAAGAAAAAAAAAGAATTTATACCTGGTCAAAGAACACATACAAAAAATAAAAGAGTGATAGCATTAATGATTACAATAAATATATACAATTCTTTTAAATGATAAAAAGAGAAATAAATAAAAAAAAATTTAAAAAAATTTAATTGAGGCGGGAAATGAAATTTCTTGGAAAGGGAAGGAGAGAATTCATCTTCGACATTGAGGAGGTTGAGTTGTCTCAAAACTTTAACTGCACTTTTTAAATGTTTAACAAAAAAAAAAAAAAATTATAACAAAATGATTTAATGGCAATGTTTCTTAAGATCTACCATTACCATTTAACTTATATAGGACTTAAAACACACCACATTATAAAACAGTAACAGATATTTAAAACGAATTTATTAAAATAAAACGATAAAAGGTTCTCTGTCATTCATCTTCCGAAATTTGTTAATGCTGATATACTCTTCATCATAAGAAATAACTAGCGAATCGTTCTGCGTTTGTTGGCGTGCGTGTGATCTTTTATATAAAGTAGATTTTCAGAATATATATTTATATATATATATATATATATATATATATATATATATATATATATATATATATTATAATTTGTCACAATAGACAATAATAATCTTGCTACAGGATTACATTCATACAATATTTACAATAAAGTAGATTTAAATAATAATTTTAAAAAATCACCTTAGGTTTAGAATAATATACTTTCATTCGTATTAGTATTAATAAAATATATCTAAATACGAATTGTGAAATTATTTTATGGAGAAACAATATAAAGTATTATCTGATAACAGCTGGAATTTCTACCGATCTTTTTACAGCTATAAGTTTGCTGGTTTATTAATTTAACGTAACTGAATGTCACTGTGGCCGATCGGAAGATGTTATAGTAGTATGGTGTAGTTGAGTCATAAATTTGGCTAACCAGGCCTAGTGAGGATAGGGATTATTAACGAGTACAAGCTCGGGACCACCATTTTACATTTGTTCCGAAGGACGGCATAACCAAGGACTTTTTACTCCCTTTAAAAATCTCTAGGGCCATCTGACAACTTAAATTGAACTTTTACAATTTAAGGCATGCCAAAGGTTTGTCCATAAAGATACTGCTGTTTTTCGGATCTCGAGTTCCTGCTCTGGCTCGGTCAGAATTATTTATTCTATTATTTTAGCTGTAGAGAAACAATGGGGAAAGGAGACCCTCCTGGGGCACTCCCAGCTTCTGTAAAGTGGTACCCTAAAATAGGGGTAAAAAAACAGGCGGTTGATCATGGTCTAAACCTAATACTTTCTTTTACAGACCTTAGCTGTAAAAGAGTACGAGTCTCTATAAGTTTTGTGCACAAGACCCTTTATGGGCTGTAGAGGTACAGGTTATTAATACAAATTAATTTTTCGAGACAAAAATTATTATTTTTTACCCACTTTTCACTTTCCTACCCTTTACATTTCCGAACAGAAGATTATAGTACTAAACATCTTTAAATTAGCTGTCTTATAACATTTATTATTTCAAATGTCAGAATCAATTTTTTTTCAAATTTCTCACACAAATCCTCCAAAGTATTCAAATTATTACTACAATGTTAAAATGTTGGCGAAATCCCTCAGTGAAGAGAGAATTGCTGAATTGTTGAATCCAAATTACTCATCGCTATAGACATGTCGTCAATGCCAGCCTGCGTCACTCATTCTGATATTTATCCTGTATACAAGTATATGTATTCTTTATTGACTTTTGATTTTGTCAATTTCTTACTGTGTACTATGTTCTGTATCTTCATATTGCTTGTCATGTAATTCAATATTGTATTTACTTGCCTTAATTTTATATCTTGAATATATGAATTTGTATTCCTTATTGCTTTTGTTTTAGTCAATTACAGTCTAGTTCTGTATACTGTTTAACTGTTTCTTATAATTGTTTTTTGTATAAATTAGGGATTATGTAATTCAATTTTATATTTGCATGCCTTAATTTTATATCTTGTATATATGTATATGTATTCCTTACAGCTTTTAAGCTTAGTCAATTACTGCTTCATACTGTGTTACTTTCTTTATAATTGTATTTTATATTCCTTATATATTATATTGTTTTTGCTGTGTAGTGTGTTACTGTTCCTCTATAAAATTGTGTTATATTATTTAAGTATTGTATTGTATCATACTATATACTGTTACTGTTTGTTATTGTACTTTTATTGAATTGCCGCAGGTGAACTCTTTTCCCACACACGGGCTCGCCTTAGTACTATCCCACTAAGACTTCTACTTGCACTGTAATATGTCTGTGTTTTGATTCAAATAAAGAAGTTTATAAAAAGAAGAATTAAACATTTCATGTATATAAGTGAAATCAGTATACTTATTTTCGAATATCCTATAGTATAATCATATTATGAATAATACATTCATTAATTCGTCTATCCGATTTTTTAGAATGTTTTTTTACAAAACAATGCGGTGATTCCAAGGTTATGATTAATATTCAAGATTAAGATTCTTTGAGAAACCTAAACTCATATTGATTGAGAAATAGACAATAACTTTTGTTCAAGCAATCCTTTCTATCTCAACTAGTATTAGGTTTCAGTTATCCCCTTGGACTGAGATGAACATTGACTGCACTTGCTATTGAACGCGATCTCTTTGATAAGCTTGCTCAACCTCCTATCGGCAGGAGCCATTGTGGCAATCTAATGAGAGCTGCAATTATCAGGGAGGTGATCACTCTTACTATCAGTTTCTCCGGCGGTCTCGTGCCTCGATTGCTCAATCAGTTTAATAACGACTGTGATAGCAATGAGCTTATTAAACTAATGTTGCATAGGCTATTTAATGTTTTCATTCATTGTTTTTACATTAATTCATCGATCATTTGTGGCATTGCATTCTCCCAAACACAAATATAGCAAACTCACTAACGTTCGGGAAGTAGGATAGTCAAGCAGGCTAACGCGTGTAATCCGTTTTCTAGCAACCTAGTAAACGAAGTAATAAAGATAAAATAATCACGGGAGTGAAGGTGGTATTTTAACTCCGTCATTGATTCCCCACCCTCATCCCCAGGACCGAGGAAAACTTCGTATAGTTTAAAAAGGTAGGATTAAACAAAAAAAAAAAAGATAAAAAAAAAAAAAAAAAAACTTGAATCACAAACCTAACAAGGGCTCACCTTAGCATAGTGGTAGCATAACAGCCTTCTATGGCCAAGGTTACAAGTTACAAAAACATACTAGTTATGAGTTTTTTAGGGACGTAAAAAGTGTCGATCGTGCGATTTCAGTATTCGTTTAATATAACCTATCACACTAAATTAGGCAAAATTTAGGGATTCCCGCTGTAGCAATCGTCCGATTAGACATGGTAGCATAAAGTAACGTTAAATGAATAAATAAACAAACAATTTTAGGAAATGATGTTATATACAAATGGAGAAGAGAAAAAGAACAGGGATATTCAATAATACTTTTATGGACAACCTTTCATTTAAAAGAATCAAATAGGTAAAATAATATAACAAAAAATTATGTATTTTAAAAAGTTATGCTGGGCATGTATAAAAAAAAAAAAAAAAGTAGAAACGGTTCCCATTTTATTGGTTTGGCTATTATAATATTTTTCGAATGAATTATTTAAAATAAATATAATAGTTTAATTCAGTTTACATGAAATTTCCATTTAGTTTGGAGCGAAACATCTGTTTTCATGAAATAATCTTTGAAGTAGAAATAGTTAATAACAATTTACTTACGATTGGGCACGTAATACTGTTTCTAATATTTTGCGTATGTAATGGAAGAATATAACTTGTACGGTGATACAACACTGATACCTCCCGGCTGTTTTCATTGCAAACACTTCATTTCTGCTCATCATTTTTATCAAAATTCAATATCCATTAAACAGTTTTTCGGGTTGTAACATGAAACGTAAAAAATTATACCGCGTAAATTTTAAAATTCTGGACATCAAATAAAAAATAATATGAAAAAAAATGATAATCGTTATGTGTTACGCTATTTTTATTTGTACTTCTTTACTTACTAAATGTTGATTAGTTTGTGCCACGTCTACGTGAAACGCAGCGTTTATTAATAAGTAAAAAAAAACAATACAAAACCGGAATTCCAAGCAACTTATTTTTTGTTTTTTGAGTGAGTGAGTGAGAGAGAGAGGAGTAGAGAAAACTGATATTTTAGATCTTTAGAGAATGTCTCTCAAACCATTACATTTATCACAAAAATTGTGATGAACAAAGTTGAATAGCTCAAAAAAATCTATAATAATAGTAATATACAATATTTTGCTTAAAGAAATGATTATGGAGATATTTTAGGGATAATTTTCATGGATTCTTCACTTTTAGGAAAAATGATACATACATTAGACAATTTCATTGCTTAAGACCAACATTGAGTTTTAAATCGAATGTTTAATATTTTATTAATCAATAAAATAACCTGTTACTATCAACTAAACCGTTAACCTGATGATGAATCACTTTATTGTTGTTTTTGCACGTAGTTCATACGTGCATTATTCATAAACTAAACGTTACCTGTAGCATGGTGGTTAGCATAACAGCCTTATATGCCCAAGGTACCGGGTGCAAACCCACAGGTGTCCCTAGGATTTTTTAATATGAGTAAAAAATCCTTGGTTATGCGTCCTTCGGAGGGGACGTTAAAAGGTGGTCTCGAGCCTGTGCAATGCCAGGTACTCGTTAAAGATCCCTATCCTAATTAATCTGGATAGGAAATTTAAGACTCCCACTGTAGCATCGTCGATTAGCCTAAAGGGACGTAAATAAATAAACAACAAACGATATATATGTAGATAGTGGAGAGGTTATAGGACAATTAACGACAAGATTATTACGCCCGACTAATATAAACCTTTATATAATAATAATAGGCTTACCGAACCCGAAGTTCAATGCCGATATCATCTAATTCTGCCAACACAGATTCGTCCGATGATCGCCGTTAAGCCCAAGCCTCCGAGATCATACTTAACACAATCCTCCCATAAACGCTTTGGCCTACCTCTCGTACGCTTACCAGTCGGTTCACCACATACCTACTTTTTCGGAATTCGTTCTTCACAGAACCCAAGTCTGAGTCTTTGCAGTGACATCAACTCAACCATACTCACAATGTATTATTGTATAATTTTTTTATAGATATTATAATAATTTAGTATTTAAAATTGCAAGTTATAAGAAAAATGATGGATCCTGAAGACTAGGTATTAAAGACGTTACCTGTAGCATAGTGGTTAGCATAACAGCCTCATATGCCCAAGGTACCGGGTGCAAACACGCAGGTGTCCCTAGGATTTTTTAATATAAGTAAAAAATCCTTAGTTATGCCGTCCTTCGGAGGGGACGTTAAAGGTGGTCTCGAGCCTGTACAATGCCAGTTACTCGTTAAAGATCCCTATCCTAATTAAAACTGGATAGGAAAAAATTAAGACTCCCACTGTAGCATCGTCCGATTAGCCACAGAAGCACAAAGGACGTTAAATAAATAAACAAACAAACATAAACTAAACGTTTGTGAACCAAACAAATTTTATAGAAAATAACATGTGTTTTTCACGGCATTGTATATTTCAGCATACCTCATTGATAAAATAGAAAATCGCCTACAGCAATGCTTTAAAACAATTAACAAATATTGCATAAAGTGGAAATTGAAAATTAATCCCACCAAATCTGAAGCGATTCTATTCACTCAACGTCGCCCACAAATAAACCACCAAATCAAGATGAATTCAGCCCCATTCCATGTTCAAAATCCGTAAAGTACTTAGGCATAACTTAAGACAAATCTCTTACATATCAATAGAAAAATTGACAAAGCGAAAAATATAATATTAAAATGTTTCTTTAATGCAACAGAAAATTCCTTTTGAGCCCGTTAATTACATACGCCTCGCCAGTCTGGAGCTCAACCTGCTTGACTAATTACCAAAAACTTGTAAGAATTCAAAACCTGTCAAAATGGATAATTAATAATCACCCTCGATACACTAAAATATCATCTATGATCTAGGACTTGCAGCTTCCTACAGCTGAACAACCTGTCCATACATAAATAGCTTCTTACTTCAGACACACGTCTCCAAAAAGCCATTAATAAAGGAAATCGGTAATTACAATAAATTTCCTCTCAAACGCTGCACTCATAAAAGAACAAAACATGTGTCGTTAAATTAAGTTTGTTTGTTTTAATTTCTGAATTTTATATTTTTACTTTCACTTACTATATATAGTAAGGGGAAGTATTGCAATGGTGAAAATTTTCGAATTCCAGTTTTCAACGGAAATACACATTTTAGGGTCCCTTGAGTTTAAATAACCAAGTACCGCAAAAAGGTCTGTGTGTGTGTGTGGTAACTCCCGGGCGGAAACGGTAAGTCCTATGAAACTGAAATTTCATATTTAAGACAAATATACGTCCGAGACGTGACAAAACCTTTTTCATCAAAACGAGCTTACCAGAAGAGGCACTTTATACCATGCATTTTGCACCTTTTTTCGATTTTCTCGCAAAGGGTTCCAAAGATTTTGATTAAACTCGCTATATCAATGCAAAATTTAATGGGCTTTAATATCATTTAGGTTTCATTCGGATTAAAATGGTCTGATAGGGCTTAAATGCCGATATTTTAAATTTTCTTTCCCTAAAGTACCTTTAATTTTGTTGATTCTATAAAAATAACTAAATTATCTTGTTACCACTGATGAAAAATAGATAAATATATCAATTGAATAAATTCGATACCCAACTAAAGGAGAAAATTGAAAAAAATATTTTTTTAGTGCATTTTATTTTTATTTTTTTGAACCTAAGAGCAGTAATATACATGTATGATATACCGTTTGGAAGCTAAAGATTTTAGAAGAAATATTATCTTATACTCAAGCTTTTAAAAGTTAATAGAGAGTGATGAAAAGAAGATAAAGCTAACTGATTATTTTAGATAATAATATAATAGATTTTTTAATAAAACACATGTTTCTATATAAATTCAACTTAACTAATTCTTTAATAGTTTCACGTATTTTTATCTCTAACTGTATTTGAAAATTCTTTGATTGATTTTAAAAATGGAGGTAAGTGAAAGTCGTGAGTTGCCCGCGGCAGATTTTTAATTATGTTGTCCGTTTTTATGTGAAGGTTTTTAGTATATTTTGACCATAGTAATATGGTCTCAGAATAAAGTTATTTTTATTATTATTTTATTATGATCTCAATTTAATTGTATTACATCTAGGCTAACGGACTATAATTACAAAAAAAAAAAAAAAAAGTTGCTGATTGTAAGGATGACACATCCGAAATCACTTGTAAACATTTTGTAAATATGTAAATAAAGTACATTTTCTTCTCATGAGTTTTTATTTATCAATAATAACAATGATTTTGCTTTTAGTTTGACTTTCATCATATAGTAACGGTTACGGATATATAACTAAAGGCTTGGAAACGGAATAGGTCTCGTCCGATCTTTTCGCATCTCGATATCCTGCTAGTAAATATCCTTATAAATAAAAAAATAATTTTTTTTTTTTTCGATTGATTTCCTACCAAATTAAGGAGAATGAATCAGATTTTTATTTTTTCAATTACATAAGGCTCTCGCTAAACATTCAAGTGTGATTGCAAAGCATATTTTTTAAAGATTATATTTCAATCGGAACTAAAGATTACAATATGAAGTATACATTTACGAATTACTTCCTCGTTATTGTTGATTTTGATAAGATAAGGTAATATCTACTTCCAAGTCATGTTGGTTAGTGCACGCACTGAGATTTCAAGAACAAACGAATGATCGAAGAAGCTTCGAAGTGCATAAAAAGAAAATGAAATATTGAAGTAAAAAGAATTATTTATCATTATAACTGCATTTATTATTTTTGACTTGCATGACCGTACTCTCAATAACAAATAAAAAAAAAATCAAATTACTCATTTATTTCTTATATTTTTCATGTTTATAAATTATTTAAAATAACGACTTCGTATATATGTCATTTCCCGTAAAATTATATTTAAATCATTACAAAAACTTGTCATAGTTTCTAAATATATAGATTTACATACACATTGGTTGGTGAAAGTGATGGTTCAACAGATACAGCATTTGAAACTAAACATAGTTGTTAATCAGAAATTCATACATTAGGAAACGGTCTCTAATAGTTATCATAGCTAAATCCAAGATAAATCTGTAAAACATATTTTTGCCTACACTTACATATGGAAGGAATATCTAATGCGCGAAATTATCGTAATTGTGAAAATTTTTAAATCCGAGCATTCAAGTCCCTTGAGTCCATATAATCAAGTATCCAAAAATGTCTGCGATAAATCCAACTAAAAAAATGAAAGTTATTCAATAATGCAATATCTTATTTACTGATGTTCCTGCAAACATTTCATTAAAATCGACAAATGAGAAGTACGCCTAATTATTTTGTGTTCTTCTAACGATTTTGATTTATTGTATCCGTGTAATTAAAAAACAACAATATTTCAGATCAGACAGATTTTATCCTCATCGAAGATCTCTGCAGGACTTAAATGATAATATCCTTTCTTTCATTATATTAATTACATTTACCGATTGGTCGTTTCGAACTATCAGAAGCAAAAGGTAGATCAAATTTTAAAAACTATAAAACAACTTGATAACCAACAGAAACTGATAAAATAGATACATTTTTTTTTTTAACAACACATTTCAGGAAATAAGAGATATAATATAAATGAATATATCCTTGGAAAGCTTAAGATTTAGGAAATACTTTAATAAAACTATTTAATCATAGACTCCATGCACATTAAAAAACAAAAAAACGTGATTAATAATCAAAACTTTTAAATCATTAAATTTAATTAATACAAAATAAAAAGTAAATCCCATGGAAGCACTGCATTTGTTTTTCCATTTTTTAAAACATAATATATTTTCCTTCTTATTGTTTTGTTTGTTTATTTATTTAACGTCACTTTATGCTACTATGGCTAATCGGACGATGCTACAGTGGGAGTCCTAAATTTTGCCTATCCCGGTTTAATTAGAATAGGGATGTTTAACGAGTACCTGACATCGCACAGGCTCGGGACCACCTTTTAACGTCCCCTCCGAAGGACGGCGTAACTAAGGATTTTTTACTCCCATTAAAAAATCCTAGGACCACCTGCGGGTTTGAACCCGTGACCTTTAGCATGGGAGGCTGTTACGCTAGCCACCCAGCTACAAGTGATCCCTCCTTCTTATATATGATTAATAAATAAGAAAAATAAAATTTTAATTATTTTCCATATAAAAAAGGAGAATAAATTTGTTTTATAATTAGAGATTGATTTCTATGAAGTAAAAAATATTTAAAATTTAGGTAAAACTGTTATTTTAAACATTATATGATTTTTAAATATCAATTCCAAAATTTATTAAACTAGACAGTATTCATTTGCATTAAGCCAATAATATTTCAAAAATAATTATTTATTTCTAGGAATCATATTTACATTTTTATTTTATAGCAGTATAAAAAGTTAATTATTCGATTAGAAAAACATACCTTTTTATTTAATTGCTACTTGTAAAGGCAGCCTTCGTGTATTATCATGCAACATTTTACAAACAGTGTAATAACTGGAGTGAAACAATTAAAAAGCTTAAGATAATAATAATTTATAATAGTATTTATATTTATCGTATTATCATTAAAATCTTTATTTTAATGCTACTCCCAAATAACATCAAACCTTATCTGAGTAACCACAATTAAGAAAATATTGTAGTAAGAAACAGTACAAAGAAAAATATGTTAAATTTTCAACCCTCTCCTTTATATATATTTGTATTTATTAATTCTAACGCATCGAATTAATTAAGTCAGTGATTTTTCGAACATTAATGTATTTACAAATGGAAAACACTTATTTATCGAAATTTAAAAAAAAATAAACGAGCACACACCTTTTATAATATATGTGCAACTTTATTCAAATGCCAGGTTATATGCCATGTTTAGAAAAAATAATGAAATACAGTAATTGTTGTTAAAATCTGAATAAAAAAATAAATATTAATAGATTTTCCCTATGTTGAACGAACGTTTTAAAAACTAAAACAACCATTTGCAGACACTTATTTATAGACCAAAATTTTATTTATTTATTACAATTTATTAGGCATAAGGGTAATAAAAATAAGATGCTAATCGACAAAGTAAATATTTATAAACTGCACCTATTGGGTTGATGCAAAATTAATGCAGGTTTCCTCTATTGCAATATCTTAATTCCAATTGTGTAAACAAAGCTAATCCTAACATTGATCATTATTATACCAAAACAAACCTTATCTAATACCCTCTCTTTCACCATGAATTTGTTTAGTAAAATCGTTTTGTTCAGTGTGTTCAAAGGTCTTGAATCGAAAATGTCAAAGTGCGATTTTCGTCAAATTTATTTTTACGAATTTAAATTAGGGCGCAGCGCTGCGCAAACGGCTCGTAATATTAATGAAGTGTGGGGTCAGGGGGCTATTAATGAGTGCACGGTGCAGCGTTGGTTCCAGAAGTTTCGCAGAGGAGATTTCGACCTCGAAGACAAGGAAGGTCGGGGCCGTCATCTTGCTCTGGACAACGACTAGCTGAGGTCAAAAGTGGAAGAAGACCCAACCAAAACCACACGAGAAATGGCGGCGGAACTCGGAACTCAAAAATTGCAACGTCTTTGCCCAGCATTGATGAATCGGAAGGGGCCGATCCTGCTCTACGATAACGCCAGACCACACGTTGCACAACCAACGCTTCGACGACTGCACGAGTTGGGCTCCGAAGTTCTCCAACATCCGCCTTATTCACCTGACCTCTCTCCTACAGACTTCCACTTTTTCAGGCATCTGGACAACTTTTTGAGGGAGAAAAATTTTCAAAACCAGGACGACATTGAAAATTCTTTTCGTGATTTCATTGAGTCCAGGGATTCGGATTTTTTTTCTGGTGGAATAAGAAAGCTTGTTGAACGTTGGCAAAAGTGCATTGATTCAGATGGAAATTATTTTGATTAAATATATATGGTTAAAGTAAAGATATGGCGTATTTACAATACCTACTAAAAACCTGCATTAATTTTGCATCAACCCAATATTTTCATATTGGTATTTTATCAACTTTTCGATTTAATCCTTCAGTTTAAACCGTTGATGTTATTTTGAAATAATAGTGTTTTCATTTTGAAAATTAAATGTTTGACCAGGTGTAAATGAATGGTTTGGGTGGCGGTCAACGAATGTTTAATAAACCTAGTATTTACTGTTTATTGGAAAACAAATTTTTCGACCCAACTTGTAGGTCTTTATCACAGGAAACTAAATAAAACGCAGGTGAAGTAAATATTATCATGAACTAATTAGATAAAACACTGCAAATTATAACACATGATTTATAATTTTATTATGGTAAAACAATTTATATAGCTGTTTAAAGACATTAATTCATATGAATAGCGATAAATTATTCAAAGGGAAATTGTCAATTCCTACTCCTAATTTCAAAACGCTATCTATATCAGTTTTTTAACTGATATTAATGCATTTTTTTTTCTTCTGTTTTTTACACTGAGAATATAATCCTTTTTAGACATCAAAAATAAAGAAAAATTCCTAAATTCGTATGACGGAAAGACGGATTTTTAAAAATTCATTATTCGGGTTCTGCATATCTCGAAACATAAGGACCTGAATTTGAAGGGAGGAGAAGATAAATAAAATACTAGCTTATTAGTTAAAATGCATACTAAAGTAAATATTATCAATATGCTAGTATTGATTTATATAAATCAATACTAGCATATTGATTTATATAAAATAGCATTAAACTATAGTCTAATTCTTCAAATTCAATTTAAAATGATAATTTTTGTTGTTAGGCAACACATATAAATGTATCTGTTAAAATAAATATTAGATAATTGTGTAAATACTCGTTTTAGATGTGTTCATTTAGTATAGCTTCTGTAAGAAAAAGTTATTATTGTACTGTACTGATTAGTTCTGGATGTTTCCTATATGTTTATAGTTTTGTGTAAATTGTTAGCATTGTGTAAACATATTGTAAATGTTTAAGTTAATTTAAATAATAATGCCATCTATTGAAATCTGTCTAATTTAATCTTACCCTGCATGCCACCTATTATGATTGGTAAACACGATACCTTTGCAAAAGAAATCCAATGGTTTTATTAAATATATTCTATATATTGATTAAAGGTAGCAATTAATAAAGTTGTTGAAGGTACCGCTTAGAAAAGCAGCCGGTCTAAAACATAGCTGTATTTCATTAAAGTTAGAAAAACTTGATTAAAGATAATTGATCAAAGTTAATATGATAATTAACCAATGATGACTTAAAACTAATAAGTTAATATAAACTAGATCATATATTTACATATCCAATATAAATCGTCTGCTACATCTAATATATTTAGAGTATTATGATGTTACTATATCTAGCACAGTAGTATAAGATATTACGATAAAACTGTGGTAGTAAACTGCTTCTACAACCAAGCTCTTAACTTTCAAATTCATAAATATACAGTGGTGTTTTGAAAAATTATTGAATATTTGAAACTCTCTCTAACCTTCTCTAACGATTTAGAACCTAATTGGCACCTTCTTAACAAAAATCTAGCTTACTCCCTTGTTGTATAAGGTATCGAATAAAAACCTAATATAGTAATGATAACCCGAATCATATCTTACTTCATGTTTTTGGTTTATTTGGAGCAAATATAAACCTTAGTAATATAACAAAGTAAGATAAAAAAAAAAGAAAAAAAAAAGGGGGGGGGTTCTGGAGTCAGGAATTTTTATTTAAATCGTTTCCAAGATAATTAAAAGAAAATAAGTATAGAATTCTAGTATAGATGATTTTGGTTTATTATTTTATTTCTTTTATTAAGAACCTTCCTAATCGAATAAGAAAAAAAAAATTCTTACGTTGTAATATATGAAGAATCCGAACAACAAATTAAGAAAAATCCATCTGTCCGCCTTACATATTTATGAATACCAAAAATATCTAACAAAAAAAAATCGTTAAAATCGGTTAATTTTAAACTTGACAATGGTGATTGGCCATCTATCTTGAATATAAATCGATAGTGTTCCTGCTTTAACTAATTTATCGCTATTCATACAACTTATTTGCTTAAAAAGCTCAACAAATGTTTATAACCTTACATAATTATTTAGAAATAATTATATCTTGTGTAATAATTTGAAGTGTTTTTTTTTTATTCTAAAGTGTTTTTTTAAATAAAATTCTCTAATAAAGGCTTTCCATAGTTTATTTTTTTTTATTTTGAACTCAGTAAGAGAAACCAGTAGGAAATTAGTGAACCTATTGATTTGAATCGATTTCGAATAGGTGTCGGCAATTCCTATAAATAATATACACATAATATTTTCTCGTGACAACGATACACCAATCAAAGTAATTATCGTACATTGGCGTTGAATAAATTAGCCTCCGATCGCAAATCATTTTGACCGTAGTTGCCCAATTTATATGTTATGGTTGTTTTTTGAGGGAGTGCTAGGCATAAATCGTATATCGGATTAAGAAACATAATCGTTGAGGAACGATCAGGTCGTTTTTTCCTTCTTAAGCTGTGTCTCTAATTAAATTCCCGATACCTCAACTGTCTCGTAAAACACCGCCATGGATATTATACAGTCCCAGGAGTCCTAATTTATTCCGATTCCATCTTGGAATTATTGAAGCGTGTGGATCATTAACTAGAGAATTGATAACGACCGACAATAAAATAAATAATTATTCAATCAAATTTCTAATAACCTTTATTGACTATAGCTGTAATGATCCAACTGGTTTGCAAATAAACATTTTCAATATTCCTATATCTCTCTGATATTTTCTTTAACCTATTCGAGACCGAATGGACACCGTGCGTGCAACAACAGTAATGTGCAATTATCAGTTATTCGGAGTAAACTAGTCGTATTGTAGTAGTGTAAAGTACAAGACAATACAATTTGGCATTGGTTTTACTGTCTGCCAAAAAATCTAAAAATTATCTGAAGCCTTTCTTACAAAGAAAAAAAAATTAGCTCCTGGGGACCGTGTTCGAAAAAAATCTTCGTCAGGAATGGGTTAAGAAGGCCAAATAGATTTAAATATATATAACATTTATTAAAAAATCTAGTGCGAGAAACACACGACTTTCACTTACCAAGGCTAATAAAATCAGTCACATCACTATTACTACTGTTCATTATGAAACAAATTATAAATATAAATATAGAAAAATAGCATGGCCTTACAGATATAAACTTATAAAAGTGTTTTACTATATTTAAAAATTGTAATATATTTATGTATATGTAATTGTTTATTGTTATTGTTTTGAGCCTGATAATGATGTAGTTGAATCAGTGAGTGAGATTGTTTTACTGTTATTGTGTAGTGTATTGTATATGTATATAGTTACTGTTATATAAATTGTAAAATTGAACAGGTCGGCTCCGGACTAGACGGTCTAAAAGACCATAGTTCTATTAATTTTTTTTATATGTTATATTTTTGTTGTAATATGCTGAAAAAAAAACAGTTATCTATCTATCTATTATGAAACAAATTGTAATAAATAAAAATAATAATATAAAATTAGTCTAAGAATGATTAAATAAATATAGAGATGAGACAAGTTTAAAGATTAGATTCAGTTTCGTTGGAAACATATGCTTTCGATTAAATAATTTATAACAATATAAATTATTATCTACAATAATCACTTAAGGTTATACCATTTTCTGAATTACATTTTACATCTTCGTATATAAGACAACATTTCTTTTTTATCATTATCCTTTCAACGCTATGTTATACATCTATTGTAATTTTCCAAATAAAAAAAAATTTCCTCAACAAACCTTTTTGCTATTTTATCCTTTAGCTGGTTATTAAATTCGTTCAAGTTGTATATTTAGCTAGTTTTTTTTAGCAATGCTAAGAAGATGATATGTTTTATTCCTTTAATCTACAAAATTAAAGATACTTTAAGGAAAGGAAATTCAAAATATCATTATTAAAGCACTGTCAGACTATTTCAATAAGAATGAATTCTACATGGTATTAAAGCCCGTTACGTTTTAGATAGATTTAGTTAGTTTAATCGAAATCGATAAAACCGTTTTCGAGAAAATCGTTAAAAGGTGTGAAATGCATTGCGTAAATTAGCACTTTCGGTCAGCCGATATTGATGTAAAACTTGCAGTAACATCTCGGGCGTAAGCCTGTCTTAAATACGAAATTTCAGTTTTATATGACTTTTCAATTTGGATTCAGTGGACCCTAAATCGTGCATTTCTGTTGAAAACTGAAATTCGAAAATGTTCATGATATATTCCTTATATAGGTAAGTGAAAGGAAAAAAGTATCAAGGTATTATTCGTTGTTCAGACTGATAAATGTATGTTTGTCTGAGGGAAATCTATTAATCTGCCACACCCTTGCTCTTCTTTCGACTATGTTCAAATATTTTGTGTATTGAGGGTATTTCGGTAATGATTTAATCTTGATTTTATCTTCTAACAGGATTAACATACTGCTTTTTGGATGCTTTTAGTACATGTGTCGACTGCCTCTTCTAATTTGGCTTTTTTTTTTCTAGAAATTGGTACCGTAGCACCACAAAAATATTAAATTCCTCAGGAAATCGAGGAATGAGGTTCTTTAAAATTAATACAGTTCATAAAAAAAAATTTGGTCATTTGTTTCAAAGAAGGAACATGACAGTGCCATACGAAATTCTCGTGATTTTTAATACATTATTAAAAAAAAAATGATATAATTGGTTTATATAATCATATAAGAATGAATTTGTACCATTATATTAATAAGTTAAAGTTTCAATGATACACCTTAAGATGAGGTCAAGTCTCGAAACTGTTAAAATGTTTGATGATGTAATAAAAATATTATTGATAATAAAATATTGATAAAAAAAGAGACGTTCCATTTAGTGAAATATAATTAATTTAACTTCCCTATATATATTATAATTTAAGGTAAAAAAATATTATTGGAAAAATAATACTGTTTTTATTTCAAAGCATAATATTCAAACTTATATGTATATAGACAATGCTTAGAAAAAAATTAATATTTTTGTTCAACTTCGCACTTGGTCTCCTTTTAGCAAAAATCCTGCAAACGACTCTGAAAATATCCCTAATAGGCTGAAAGGAAGCTAAATACACTTATTTAGCTAAGTAGGTCTCTACCTCCTTGAGTAATAAGCAACATATCGACACAGAATCTTCTTAAATATGTAAATCAGCGTGGACAACGTAAGGTTTATTTTAAAGTACAAAGTAGAATGTTATAAAATATATTAGGTAATAACATTAAATCAAACCTGTTCCTTGTGCTGTTGAGAAACTAATATATTTCTATTAGATGTATTCACCAACACTTCATTATTATTCTTAATGGTTAAGAAGCTAATTCATTATTATTTTTTCAATATTCTGAAGCGTGTATAAGAGCATTAAACGGCTTTAATCTAATCTAAAAAGGCATAGATATCCGTCAAAGGCAGCAAAAACAGCGGGGTCAATCGGGTCGCCCGGTTTTTGTCCTGTCTCGACTTTATCTCTGTCTGGGGGCTACTCTCGCGCACAAATATTTTAATCTATTTAATTAGCTTTATCGCAAATTAATTATTTATTTTTCGGTATGAATTTGGTTTATTATTTGTTACTATATGTATTTTTTTAACCAACCAAGAGAACAAAATTTAAACGTACGCTCTCATGTTTTAAGTTTTAAAAATGAGTACTGTTATCTTATCTAAAAGAAATTTGCATTTTTTGCAAAATTTCTATCTAAATATCTATCTATCTACTATCTAAATATCTAATCTAATTATATTCCCCCAAATTTTCAATTTTCTCACACAAATCCTCCAAAGTATTCAAATTATTACTAGAATGTTAAAATATGGGCGAAATCTCTCAGTGAAGAAAAGAATTGCTGAATTATTGAATCCAAATTACTCATCGGTATAGACATGTCAATGCCAGCCTGCGTCACTCATTCTGAAATTTATCCTGTATACAAGTATATGTATTCTTTATTGACTTTTGATTTTGTCAATTTCTTACTGTGTACTATGTTATGTTTCTTAGATTGCTTATTATGTAATTCAATCTTATATTTACTTGCCTAAATTTTATTTCTTGTATATATGAATTTGTATTCTTAATTACTTTTGGTTTAGTCAATTACTGTTTATTTTTGTGTACTGTTTTATTGTTTCTTATAATTGTTCTTTGTATTAATTAGGTATTATGTAATTCAATTTTATATTTGCATGTCTTAATTTTATATCTGTATATATGTATATGTATTCCATATAGCTTTTAAGCTTAGTCAATCAATGCTTCATACTGTGTTACTGTTTCTTTATAATTGTATTTTTATATTCCTTATGCGTTATATTGTTTTTTGCTGTGTAGTGATTTACTTTTCTTTATAAAAATTTTGTTATATTAATTAAGTATTGTATTGTATCATACTGTGTACTGTTATTATTTTTTTGTTTATTTATTTAACGTCACTTTATGCTACTATGGCTAATCGGATGATGCTACAATGGGAGTCTTAATTTTTGCCTATCCAGGTTTTATTAGGATAAGGATCTTTAACGAGTACCTGACATCGCACAGGTTCGTTATTATTTGTTATTGTACTTTTATTGAATTGCCGCCGGTGAACTCCTTTCCTAAACACGGGCTCGCCTTAGTGGGATAGTGACTTCTACTTGCACTGTAAAATGTCTGTATTTTGATAAAAGATTTTATATATATATATATATATATATATATATATATATATATATATATATATATATATATATATATATATATATATATATATATAAAGAAAGAAAGAAAGAAAGAAAGTAAATTTTATTCTGGGACCTTCAGTCCCCTAAGAATAACAGAAAAGTACAAAACTTTGACTTGTGTCTGGCACAGAAACAAAAACATAAAAGAAATACAAACTTAAGATATAATATTATTTAAAAATAAGAATAAATAAAATTAAATAAATAACTACGATTACTTAGTATGCATATATGTTTATAATTATATAATCATTAATGTGTATCTAAAGATATATTAATATTGTGCTTCTTATGGTATAATAAGGTCACCGAGAAAAACAGAAGAAAGAAAGAGAAAGGTGAATATATATCTGAAACATTGTTTACATATTTGTTGTGGTCCTCATTTTAGAATGTGACATGACCACTATTCTAGCGTTTTGTTTACAATTAATCTGTAGATGGATGGTTGAGGAGATGAAGGAACAGTTTGCTTTTAAATGAGGTTAAAGAAGGTGCTTTGCGTATAGAGGTAGGTATGGAATTCCAGAACGATGTGGCACGCAAACTAAATGATTTTTTAAAGGATGATGTTTGATGAAAAGGAATATATAGGTTACTGGACTGGGATCTTGTATTAAACGAATGTACCGATGAACAAGGGATGAGTAGGTCAAGAATGTAGGATGGATTTTTGGTATTGAAAGTACGGAATAGAAAAACTCCCAAGAAATACTTTCGCCGGGAAACTATATATAATATATATATATATATATATATATATATATATATATATATATAATATATATATATATATATATATATATATATATATATATATATATATTATATATTATATTATAGTTATTATTATATATAGTAATATCTAAATATGGCGTATATTTCATAACTACTTTAATCCATCTTACTATTATTACTGTTGCCTAATATTTTAGTTGTTTCCAGCTTTATATATATAAACTCTTGTTAGATGACAGATTTTATTTGTATTACTTATTTATTTTATTTTTTGTTACGACTACCTCACCTTTTTGAGGATATACGGAATTTTCTCAAGACAGGGAAGGATGGTGAGAGATTTATGCCAGATTTAAAATTTCCCGGGACCGAGACCTGAACTCTTAATTATTTTACCTGTAGTTTTTGGTCATCCAGTTACTAGGCAACGCGTGCTAACCCATTCAGGCACACTGCACCCCGTTAGATATGATGCTACTCATGATTCTTCTATTAATTTGTATTCAATGTCAACGAGTTAATCTGACATGCTAGGTATGAAAATATTCGCGAATGGCTCGATATATCAATACCAGGTAATATTATCTAGATATTTATATTGATATTAAACTTTATGATTTAAGTTTATAGATCTTTGACCGGGTCCGGGATTGATTTACAAGCTCCGTCTATTTTTCCCTCCTACCTATTTTCTTATTATCCAGTACTACCTCTCTGATAGACCTGTCAAAATAAATCACAATAGTTACTATTGCCACATTTTTCCTCAATCTGCTGGTGTTCCTCAAGGCAGCATCCTAGGACCCCTTCTTTATACATTCTATACAGCTGATATCCCAACCCATCCTAACACTTTCCTTTCAACCTATGCTGATGACACGTGTGTGCTATCAGTAGATAGTGATCCAGTTATTGCCTCCCACACTCTTTAATCCCACATCCGAGACCTTGAAGTATGGTACGTCCCTACATGTATTGTATTTCGTGTCAGTTTACCATGTCAATCACATTTACTTAATGTATATAATACATTTGTAAATATCAATAAATATTAATTTTTATTACAATTAAAAGTTTTTTGAATGAATAATTGTATTATTAGGTTCCTTTAATTAAAATGATCCATTTTCATTCAACTCATTTTATTTTCTTATTTTTTTCCCTCTACGTACGGCTTTTTGCCATTTTCAAGGGATCTATAAAAATCATTTATTTTAAAACTAAAAGATAAACAATATTATTTTTTACATTCTTATAAAGCAGTTTACATACCTTTTAATATTCCATCATGCACTCTTATAAATATATATTTTGTCATAATTTTATAAAATAAAAATAAAACTATTATAGGCTGACCAGCCCTCTCCTGGTTGTTAACATCCACTGGATTAAAGAAATGTATTCCCTCACTCTTAACACTTGATATCAAAACCAATATATACACATACATTGTTTTATTTTCTCCTCCTCTAATCAATCAAGTCCACATTTGTTTTCACAGCCAAATTTTTCTTTTAAAATTCTTTAATAAATTATTACCATACATAAACATATACATACATATTCACACATCCACACATACATATACCCATACACATATATTGGGTTGATGCAAAATTAATGCAGGTTTTTAGTAGGTATTGTAAATACGCCATATCTTTACTTTAACCATATATATTTAATCAAAATAATTTCCATCTGAATCAATGCACTTTTGCCAACGTTCAACAAGCTTTCTTATTCCACCAGAAAAAAAATCCGAATCCCTGGACTCAATGAAATCACGAAAAGAATTTTCAATGTCGTCCTGGTTTTGAAAATTTTTCTCCCTCAAAAAGTTGTCCAGATGCCTGAAAAAGTGGAAGTCTGTAGGAGAGAGGTCAGGTGAATAAGGCGGATGTTGGAGAACTTCGTAGCCCAACTCGTGCAGTCGTCGAAGCGTTGGTTGTGCAACGTGTGGTCTGGCGTTATCGTGGAGCAGGATCGGCCCCTTCCGATTCATCAATGCCGGGCAAAGACGTTGCAATTTTTGATTCATGCTATCAATTTCTTGACAGTACTTGTCAGCAGTTATAGTCTCACCTCGATTGAGAAAGCTGTAGTGAATAACACCAGCATTATACCACCAAACTGTGACCATAACCTTTTTTGGGTGCAGGTTGGCCTTCGGGAAAGGTTTTGGTTGTTCATCTTTGCCCAGCCATTGGCTAGAACGCCTTCTGTTGTCGTATAAGATCCATTTTTCATCGCACGTCACAATACGATCGAGAAATGGATTATTTTTATTGCGTGTCACAAGCATGGAGCAGATTTCAAAGCGGCGATTTTTTTGGTGGTCGTTTAATTGGTGTGGCACCCACTTGGCCAACTTTTTTACCTTACCAATTGCTTCCAAGTGGCGTACAACTGTGGATTGGTTCACACCGAGTTCCGCCTCCATTTCTCGTGTGGTTTTGGTTGGGTCTTCTTCCACTTTTGACCTCAGCTGGTCGTTGTCCAGAGCAAGATGACGGCCCCGACCTTCCTTGTCTTCGAGGTCGAAATCTCCTCTGCGAAACTTCTGGAACCAACGCTGCACCGTGCTCTCATTAATAGCCCCCTGACCCCACACTTCATTAATATTACGAGCCGTTTGCGCAGCGCTGCGCCCTAATTTAAATTCGTAAAAATAAATTTGACGAAAATCGCACTTTGACATTTTCGATTCAAGACCTTTGAACACACTGAACAAAACGATTTTACTAAACAAATTCATGGTGAAAGAGAGGGTATTAGATAAGGTTTGTTTTGGTATAATAATGATCAATGTTAGGATTAGCTTTGTTTACACAATTGGAATTAAGATATTGCAATAGAGGAAACCTGCATTAATTTCGCATCAGCCCGATATATTCATGCACACACACACACACACACACACACACATACATGTATATGACATGTATAAAATTATGACAAAATATATATTTATATGAGTGCATGATGAAATATTAAAAGGTATGTAAATTGCTTTATAAGAATGTAATAAATAATGTTGTTTATCTTTTAGTTTTAAAATAAATGATTTTTATAGATCCCTTGAAAATGGCAAAAAAAACGAAACGTAGGGAGAAAAAAATAAGAAAATAAAATGAGTTGAATAAAAATGGATCATTTTAATTAAAGGAACCTAACAATCAATAAATATGTTTAAAAAAAATAAGAACAAAGTTAAATATTATTTAGATAAAGTAAATTCAACTAGTCCATAACAAACAAAATAATGGAAGATCAGTATAGCTCATACTTTAATGCTGAAAGCAAACGAATTTTTATTTAATAACAAAGGATATCCGATCTTCTTAAAGAAAATAACAAAAGCGATTAACGCCTCACAGTGCGGATACAGATATCGCTTCAAAGATATGCAAAGGACACGCCCATTATGCTGAGATAGGCGTTCCAGATAGAAGAGCTCATGTTTCTTTTTTCTTCTGGCGCGACAGGCCGTGTAGGCCTCATGTAGCCTCCAAACATGAGCTGATACGATATCCAAATTAAAGCAAAATTGCAAAAAAAAAAAGAAGACGACCGTTAGGGACTGACGTCAGTAGACAAGTTCCGTAGCAGTAAGCCTATCAAGAGCTTTGATTAGATCTAATTGCTTTGCCGACATGCATAGTCAATTTTTAGCGAGCCGGCGGCGGTTCATTACCATGCAATGTTAATCTGGATCCGGTCGCTGTCTTTCCTGTAATAATGATAAAATTAATGCGCGCAATCTGGTCCGCGCCTGCGTCATAAGGGATAATGCCTGTTTTTTCTAATGCTAAACCGAGCTAGCCTATTGCGTATTTTAAAAAAGTTAGAGGTAATTATAACGTAGGACACTTGAAAAATAAACAAATCTCTAGAAATACCAATTTTGTTAAATACTACACTGTTGTGGTATCTGTAAAGATTTATAAATTTTTATTACATCAATTATATGTTAATCACATAAATTAGTTCCTCCTTTGCTCATTAAAATCAATTTTATATTAATGTAACAACACTGATATTAGCTCAACCAACATATATATTTTATGACTTTTTTGATCTTGTATGTCCAGCCATTTCCAAAACCATAGTATACGATTTGTGACACCAGTCAAGTTTGAAAAAATATAAATGAATTTTTGTTGAAACTTATTAATTTTATACAGGGAATAACCTAAATTTCAGTTCTTTTCTAAAAAATAAAAAGTGACGGTAACCAAAATAAATTAATACTTGAAAATTTTTAATAATGAATCAAAAAATTATGAATAAATATAATAAATGATCATTACATCTAATAAAAATATTGTATTATTTAGCTTTATTTTATATATAAATTTATTATTTTAATTTTACTGTTTTATAGTTTTGTTTTGTTCTTTGCTATTCCAGGTCGATTTACACATTTAATTTCGTAATGATTTTTGAATATTTTGAAATTCTAATCCCTTAAACAAGCTTGATTTGCTTTAGCTAAATGTCATGGTAATTTTACTTAAAGTTTGGGAAGTTTATTAAAGTAATACATTAGTTGACGTTAAGTCGCTTCAATCCCCAGCTTTAGAACTTGAATAACCTTTTTTTATTCAAATTTAAACTTTTATATTAAAAGAAATGTAATTAATTGCTCATATCATAAGATTTATAATTTTTTTTATATATATCACTTGTCAACTGTCATAATTATTGTTAATCGCAGTATAAAATTGATATATAGAAAAAAATCTATGAATTCTTTCGGGAAATAAACTTCATTTCTATATTTTCCAGTTCATTACTGTATGGTGATGGTAACAAAATAAATTAATAGTTAAACATTAGTAATAAATCTAAAAATAATAAATAATCATAATGTATATATATAATAATAATAACATAATAATAATGTATATTTTACATATTTTTTGGTATTATTTCATACATAAATTTATTATTTTAATTAGTCTGTACAAACAATACGCATTTTAATACGAAGATGGGAGAATATCCCGAAACGTCATGAAATAAAAGAATGAGTATTAATGGAAGAATTATTCAGCCCAAAATCAACCTTAATAATTAAATGAGCTCTTCCTTGTTTAGAATATATAGAATATATATGATATAATACGCATTTTTTATTTCCTCCTGTTTCATATTTTTTTTTTTTTTTTTTTTTTTTTTAGAAAAGGTTTTTTATTCTGGGACTGGGTTCCTTTAAGGGACATTGATATGTACAATTAAGATATACGATGTGTCTGGCCAAAAGACCAAAGGAATTCCAGAGAGAAGTAGAGCTGACAAGAAAGGAATGCTCAAAAGTTTTTGTTCTATGGATAGGAATATAAAGGTCAGAATGGCGTGATCTTGTTTCGAGGGAGTGGACTGACGATTGAAATTGCAGATGACTGTTGATATAGGGAGGTAGCTGGGATGGTTTTGTAATGGTATGATCCTAGGAAATATTGTCTGCGGATAGAGGGAAGGAGCCACCTTAACTCGCTGGGTTATCATAGAAATACTAAATACTTAAATTTCTCTACCTGTTCAAACTGTCCAAATATATCAATATCACTAAGACTGTCACCGTTTGTAGTACTAATAATATATTTTGTCTTATCTATTCAAACTCTATAATTGTGCCGGTTTCATTAACGTGTTTGTAAATTAAAATAAATTATAATTATAAATTAATACATAAAACAAATCCGACTAACATGTACATTAGATGTAATGACTATTTATTACATAATCTAATTCATTTTGCAAGTGAATCATAGCCTTAATAAATCCAAACGGCAGCCTATTAACTATTCTAAAAAGAAGTATGTAGTTTTGTTTTGTAGAAATAAATCCTGCTGTTTTTATCGACAACTGAATTAATTTACAATATAAAAGGAAGATTAAAAAGCGGTTAAATGATTTTCGAATAGGAGGCGAGTGGTACGGAGATCTAAAGATAAAAAGGTTCCGAACCAAACCGAAAACGATTAAGGCAGCCATGAGACTTCCTCAATGTCTCACATGCTAATATTTCTTTCAATAACAATAAAACTAATTTTCTATATATCTTAGGTAGCTAGGTGTGAAACAACATTAAAAACGTAGTAAGAAACAACATAATAATATACGCGTCTGTTCTGTATAAAAACATTATTACAGTATTCTTTATAAGCACGTTTTATCTCACTGGAATTTGAATAATTATTGAAAATTACACTACTGAAACGGATCAAACCGTTCCTAATAACCATTAATTTCCTACATGAAAAGTAAATTATATATATTTACCGACTTGTTTGGATTTCTGTTTAAATAGTTCATTTCTTTTTAAATCTTTTTTTTTTTTTTTTGTGATGTAAAAGATAACGTATATATTGATTTTGAAAAGATATTTGTTAGATTATCACATCAAATGAACGTTTATAAATGAGGCTAAATGACATTACACACTATCGATTTTTTATTTGATAAAATTATTTTATATTAAAAAATTGATTTCGGCACGAAGTTTAGTCAAACCCAGTTACACCGCTGTTCATGGATTATTACATTACTATTAGCTGTTTCGCATAAAAAATTTCCGATCAGGTAATTAAACAAGGAAAATACATAATGTTTAGGACTCAGTCCATAAACCAATGAATCGGAAAAAAAAAACTATGAATTAAATTGTATTTACAATAATAACCCATTTTAATAGACTGGGAAACTTCATCCTTTATCAATTGGTAATAAAATTTTCTACAAAATAGATAAACAATTAGTGACTTTGGACAAGTAACACCAAATATATGATATTTTAATAAACTTGTAACAATTAAAAAAATAAATAATATCAAAATATAAAAAACATTTTTTATGTTGGACTTAAACGTATGAATGGACAGACCTTATATAATATAAATACATATACAATAAATAGAATGAGATGAGATGAGATGGGGGGAGCGGTAAAAAAATATTAAAAAATAGTAAAAACTATTTTACTAACATAAATGAAAATTCATACAGCTTACTTTGCAGTGAGAAGCTCTGATAAAACCGCAACGGGGGTCGAAACGTTGGTTAATAAATATTTCAACACGGTGAACTATTTTATCGTATATATATATGTCTATATATGTTTCATAAGTATCATATTATTGGTGAAACCTTACGGTTTTTAAACTGTTTTTGAAAAGAACAGTGAACAAGTGAGGGGCCAATATTTAAAAATAATGTACGGTGTACTGTAATCAAATAATGCTCGCTGCTAAGTACAAAATCTACTCCGCTTTCCTCCTGAGTACTGAAGTAGTTTTTTATGTGGGGTTCTAGAGTATATTACCTACATATATTAAATACAGGTTTTAGCCTTTTTGAGTTCTATTTATCTATCTATCTAATAATTTATTTAGGTAATCTTTTTTTTTCACATTATCAATTAATTTAATCTCTTCCGATAAAATTGATATAGGGGCCAATTATTATGTTTTTTCTTACTCGTGAAACCAAATGGTACTATCGATTTTAAGATCGCGCGTTCCCCCATCGAGGATTTTTTTTCTATTCTATTTTACTCCTTTAAAAAAATTCTGCCATCTGACAGGTTTGAACTCGCGAACATTAGAATATAATGTTCAATTCTTACCTACTGATTAAACTTTTTAAGGTCACTGATGTTAACACGTGGCTAGCATAGCAGCAATGTCGGGGGTTCAATCCCGGAAGAAGGTCCTATCATATATATTGTTTCAACAAAATTCATTAGTTTTTACAACGCTATCGAAGGATGAAATAACCAAGGAATGAAATACTCCTATACAAAATCCTAGAGGCATTTTCCCGGTTCGAACCTTTACCATAGATGGCTGTTATGCTAGCCACGTAGGTTTTAGTAAGTTGTTAAGGATTTATACTATATCCCAATGTTCACGCGACCAAACCCAGTAGATTGTTTTAGAATTTTTGAAGGGAGTATAAAATCCTTTTTGTCCTTGGATTATATATCCTGTAAAAGCAATATATAATTTTGTTTGACAAATTAAACAACATATGATAGAACCATCTGCCGGGTTCGAACTCGCGACTTTGGGCATACAATAGAAAACTCCTAAATGCGCATGCTAGCGATCTTAAAAGCGATAGTACCATGTAATTCCACCAGAACATAAGAAAACATAATAGATCCCAATATCGATTTTATCCGAAGAGATTAAATTAAAAGATTATAAAATCGATAATAGAAGGAAAAAAACCCGTAAATAAACCATTAATAGACCTCAAAATGGATAAAATCTGAATGGATAAAAAATATATAGAAAAGTACTCCAGTACAAAAGTACAAAAATGCTGAGTACACGGGAAAACAGAAAGTACTCAGGAGGAAAGGGGCGTAGATTTTGTACTTCGCAGCGAGTATTTTTTGAGTACAGTACTCCGTACTTTTTTTTAAATATTGGCCCCTAACTTGAACGAGAGGAAGTGCTGCAGTTAATTATTATTTTTATAACTAAATAATTAATCTATAATCAGATTAATTGCAATTATTACATCAATCAATGTATTTTGCCATTTAATAGTAGGGCACAATAAAAAATAAATATTTAAGTTATAACTATTGTTTCTATATTTTTTAACTAATAGAATTTTACTGTCAGCTATTCGAGTCGAAACCATCTATTATTGCAGTCATAAAAATTTAACTACCATTTTCGTTTGTTTGAAAATTAATTGTTCTCCGTTTATTAGTCTGGTAAGTGGATTTAGTATTCGAGACGATTTTCTAGCTCATATTCAATTTTTATAACATTTTTTATTTTTTTTACTTATTTATTTTTTTCTTACCTCCTTTATCGTAGAAAAAAACTCCAGTAACAAAGAAAACAAATTAGTGCAACAGTACTGGACTTATGCTTACGCTACCTTTGCGGCATTCAAGTTTGGCATTCCTAAGAGGTACATTGCTTTGCCACCTCCCAGGCCTGGGTGGTGACGCAATATCTGTAAACTGAGGGTTGGCACAGGCCTTTAGCCCATCAAAGAACTTGATGTGCCTCCGGCCGATATATTTTTTTTAACATTTTTTAGAGATTATAATTAGTCTTTATATTTGCAACAGCATTGCTACTCATTGAGCGAATGCGATATCCCAATTTAGTCGTGATTTTCTTAACCAGAGTTTTGAAAATAAATCTAGTAGTTTATGAAAATTTATTTAGTAGAATCACGACTATTTGACTTTTAACATCTGAAAACAGAAAGGGAGAGAGTAAAGGAACAAGTTGATAAATAAAATGAGGTATATTTGTCGTGAATACATTATTTTGGGGATGTTTATGTCATTGTGTATATAGTAATTCTATATACTATGGTGCGTTAACAAGTTTCCGTAGAATTTCGGATCGAGTTGTTTGCAGAACATTAAAGTTATACTCTGCATTTTCAGAAAGGTCTGAGTAGATTAGTGTATATTAGACACTTCTTTCGTAAAGTTTGTAATTTGTTGTCTTGCAAGTTTTTGTATCTTTAATTTCGTATTTATGTTGTCAAATTAGTTTTTTTTCCAAACTTATCGCTGCATAAGTAGGTCACTGGATGGGACACCATGTAATAGATATTACACATAGGTATTATTTATTATTAAAAACCAACTGTCTCTAAATCAACCAATCAGTTAGTTCTGATATCATCCCAATTATAATTAAAGTTTGATATCTATGAGATGACCTTACTATCGATAATGAGAAACAGAACTGAGATAATCTCCATTGAAAAAAAAAATATTGTCACTCGCTACAGCTTAAGCTCAATAACATCTATATTAATATGAGTTCGTGCGAGCTAAGTATACACCCGCATGTACATTTGAATCAAAAGTCTCAAGGATAAAAAAAGGTTGTTAGTTATATTCATTTATAACATTTGAAAATTTATTGAAACATCAGAAACAATAAAATTCTATTAAAAATCTGGTGCGGGCAACACACGACTTTCACTTACCTCAATTTTTAAAATCAATAAAAGAATTTTCAAATACAGTTAGAGATAAAAATAAGTGAAACTATTAAAGAATTAATTAAATTGAATTTAGATAAAAACATGTGTTTTATTAAAAAATATTTTATATTATTATCTAAAATAATCAGTTAGTTTCATCCGCTTTTCATCACTCTTCATTACATTATACAAATTTCTGAATAAAATAATATTTTTTCTAATTTTTTTAGCTTTACAACGGTTTACTACACATGCATATTACTGTTCTTATGTTCAAAAACAAAAATCTGTTGCGAGCAACACACGACTTTCACTTACCTCCATTTTTAAAATCAATGAAAGAATTTTCAAAAACATTTAGAGATAAAAATACGTGAAACTATTAAAGAATTAATTAAATTGAATTTATATAGAAACATGTGTTTTATTAAAAATCTATTATATTATTGTCAAAAATAATAAGTTAGTTTTACGTTCATTTCATCACTCTCTGTTAACTTTTAAAAGATTGTGTATGAGAGAATATTTTTTCTAAAATCTTTAGCTTTCCAACGGTATATCATACATGTATATTACTGTTCTTATGTTCAAAAATGACAAATTGCATTATAAAAAATCTGGTGCGGGCAACACACGACTTTCACTTACCTCCATTTTTAAAATCAATGAAAGAATATTCAAATACAGTTAGAGATAAAAATACATGAAATTATTAAGGAATTAATCAAATTGAATTTATGTAGAAACATGTGTTTTATTAAAAAATCTATTATATTATTATCTTAAATAATCAGTTAGTTTTATCTTCTTTTCATCACTCTCCATTAACTTTTAAAAGCTTGTGTATGAGATGATATTTTTTCTAAAATCTTTAGCTTTCCAACGGTATATCATACATGTATATTACTGCTCTTATGTTCAAAAACGAAAAATTGCATTAAAAAAATATATTTTCCGTTTTCTCCTTTAGTTGGATATCGAATTTATTCAATTTATATATTTACCTGTTTTTCATCAGCGTTAACAAGATAATCTAGTTATTATTATTGAATCTACAAAATTAAAGGTACTTTAGGGGAAGAAAATTAAAAATATTGGCATTTAAGCCTTGTCAGACCATTTTTATCCAAATAAAACCTACATGATATTAAAGCCCATTAAATTTTACGTCGATATAGCGAGTTTAATCAAAATCGTAGGAACCGTTTTTGAGAAAATCGAAAAAAGGTGCAAAATGCATGGTATAAAGTGCCTCTTCTGGTAGGCTCATTTAGATGAAAAAAGTTTTGTCACGTCTCGGGCGTATAGTTGTCTTAAATATGAAATTTCAGTTTCATAGGACTTACCGTTTCCGCCCGAGAGTTACCACACACACACACACACACACACAGACCTTTTTGCGGGACTTGGTTATTTGGACTCAGGGGACCCTAAAACGTGTATTTCCGTTGAAAACAGGAATTCGAAAATTTTCACGATCGCAATACTTTCCCTTACTATATATAGTAAGTGAAAGTAAAAATATGTTTTCTGTTTTCTCCTTTAGTTGTTTTGTCCTTTAGCTGATGCGCTCGATGATAACAGTCATACGTTACATCGTCTCTCAGATTTTTGCTTTTTTCAGTAGGAATTCGCTTGAATTCGGTCTGGAGAACATCACTAGACCTCAGGAATACTACGGCAGTGAATATTAGAGAGAAATTTCGGTAAGCAAAGTTATAATTTACTTTGTACAATCACGAAAAAGTGAAAGGAGGGTCACTGATCAGCTGATTGCCGCTAGCTCGGCAAGCTCGGGCTTGCTTTTCTTTTACTTATCTTTCTTTTATCTTTAATTCTTATCTCATTATATATTTATTATTATTATTATTTTCTTAATCAATGAGATATTTTCATCAAGTCATGTCCTCAAAGTCTGCAAGTAAAAGATCTAGATCTGCAGGTTCAAACTCGTCTCCCACAAAACAGAGACCCCGCCGTGAACAAAATAAAAAAATGATTCCACCAGCGACCACGTCAGCTACCTCATTAGGATCTGAACCACAGCCCAGCACATCATCACAAGGAATAACTGATGAATCCCCGTTTTTTACACCGAATCCATTTCAAATCCTCCAAAATGAAAAAGAAACCATGGAATCTTCTCCTATACCCAGGGAACCACTACCTCCACCAATATTTGTTAAGAATATTAAAAATTTTAAACTTATGTGTGCGCATTTAAACAAAGTAACTGATCCTAATAGTTATTATTGTATAAGTAGAACCAATGATACTAAAATATCTCCGACTACTGCTGAAACCTACAGAAAGATTGTGAAATATCTGACTGAGACCAAAGCTGACTTTCATACTTATCAGCTGCGCCAGGAGAGAGCATTAAGGGTCGTAATCAGAAACCTACATTCCTCAACACCCGTTGAAGCTATCAAAGAAGAACTGACAGAACTAGGATTCCAAGTGAGGCAAGTCACCAACGTTCTAAAAGATAAAAGTCCACTGCCTCTATTCTTCGTGGACTTGGAACCATCAGCAGGAGTCGAAAATATCTATGAACTCAGTAGACTCTACTATACCCGTGTAAAGGTTGAAAAACCTTACACAAAGAAAGACATTGTTCAGTGCCATAACTGTCAGGCATATGGTCATACCAGAAGTTATTGCCATCACATACCACGCTGTGTGAAATGCGGTGAACAGCATAAAACAGAAGAATGTACAAGATCAAGATCTACACCCGCTGTATGTGCTCTGTGCCTCAAGGACCACCCGGCTAACTACAAGGGATGTGAAATCTACAAGAAACTCCGAACCAGATACCAAAAACCTCAGGATACGAATGAAACAGCTGCACCAACCAGAAGCAGAAGAGAACCATCTAAACTTGTAAATTCTAACGTGTCATTTGCCCACTTGCTTGGAGGTGGAAACCAGAATCATGAAGTCGAGGCACTGCCGGAACAACGTTTTCCTCAACAATCTCAATCTATTGTACAACAATCTACTTCTCAAAGTTTACCTAATCTTCAAAAAACTCCTCAACATCAAATTCCTCATATCCCTTCACCATCAAACGTCACAGATCTTACCAGTCTAATGACATCGTTCATCTCCGAAATGAAATCTCTTGTTATGCCGCTTATATCACTCCTTACAAATCTAGTATCAAATTTAATCCCTGGCTTGAAAAATCCTTAAATGAATTCACCTAACTCCTTATCCATTCTCCTTTGGAATGCGAATGGTGTTAGAAATCATACTGACGAACTGACAGCGTTGTTGCAAGACAAAACAATCGATGTTGCACTTATAACTGAAACAAGACTAACCACTAAACAGTCCTTCAAAATACCGCAGTACATGACATACCGTACTGACCACCCAGACGGCAAAGCCCATGCCGGTTCTGCTATCATTGTCCACCAATCCCTCTCTCATCATTTACTCCCACTTCCCACCTATGATTTCCTACAAGCCACAGCCATAGTAATCAAGACTTTTTCCTTTCCGGTAACCCTCACATCTGCATATTGCCCTCCTAAACATTCCATTTCCAATTCCGAATTTGTTTCCTTCCTGGATTCCTTAGGAAATTGCTTCATTCTGGGTGCAGACTTAAACGCCAAGCATCAGCAGTGGGGTTCCAGAACCACGAATTCTCGGGGACGAAATTTGCTGTCTGCACTCAACTCCCGAAATTTTAATATCCTGCCTCCTGACTCCCCTACCTACTGGCCAACCGATCCTAACCGCAATCCTGACATCCTCGACTTCTTTATCCACAGCGGATTAGGCTCCCTCAACTTGTCTGTAACTCGCCTTGATGAACTATCCTCAGACCATAGTCCACTGATCCTAAAAGTATCTCTCACTCCAATTCCAAAACCCATTCCACCATCATTCATCCGAGGCCCTGTAAACTGGAACCTTTTCCGCCAAATCCTAACCGATAATATTGACCTCAGAGTAACCCTCAAAACCCCAGATGACCTAGATAATTCCGTCTATTCCTTTACCACCGCCATCCAACAAGCTGTCTGGACTGCCTCCTCTCCTAAACACTCCAATATAAATCCTCACCAAAATCATTTTCCACAACATATTATAGACCTCATCCATACCAAACGCCGAGCAAGATCATTATGGCAGCGCACCCGACACCCAACAGATCGCCGCTCCTATAACTTCTATTGTAGACAATTGAAGAGGGAGTTGGCGACCTTCCGTTCCCAGTCTTTTAATTCCTACCTCTCCTCTCTATCAGCTCGTGATAATTCCCTGTGGAATATCACGAAAAAGATCCTAAAATACCATCAAGTTTCCCATCCTCTCCGACGTTGTGATGACTCCTGGGCTGCGTCTGATGAAGATAAAGCCGAGGAATTCGCCACACACCTCTCCAAAGTTTTCACTCCTCACCCGGAATCCCACGCCAATCACACCGCAACAGTGCAAGACTTTCTTATGTCACCAATTCCACTTTCCCTACCTCCTAAAGCTATTAATCCCTCTGAGGTCAAATATCTTCTCCAAAAACTGACCCTCCGTAAATCTCCTGGACACGATCTCCTTACTCCCCAGATCATCCGACAACTTCCGCAGAAAGCTATTATATTCCTTACTTATATTTACAACTGCATCCTACGCACCACCTATTTTCCTCTGTTATGGAAACATTCCACTATCATTCTTTTTCTAAAACCAGGCAAACCTTCCAACAACACTTCATCCTACAGGCCTATTAGTCTACTCCCCATCCTCTCAAAAATCTTCGAAAGGCTTCTTCTTAAACGTATCCTACCCATATTAGAATCTCAAAATCTTCCTTCCCATCAGTTTGGATTCCGTCCTCAGCATTCCACAGTTCAACAGGAGCTCCGAGTTGTAGACCATATTTCCTCAGCTCTTGAATGCAAAGAGTATTGTTCTGGTGCGTTTCTGGACATTGCGCAAGCTTTTGACCGGGTATGGCACACTGGATTACTCTTCAAGCTGAAAACCCATTTACCCCAGTCTCTATACATCATTCTCCGATCCTATCTCTCAAACCGTTCCTTCCGCGTTCGCTGTGGTGCAGAATTTTCTAACCTATATCCCGTTGAGGCCGGTGTTCCTCAAGGCAGCGTCTTGGGACCCGTCCTCTACATCCTTTACACTGCTGATATTCCTACACATCCTGATACCTTTCTGGCAACTTTTGCAGACGACACCGCCATCCTATCATCCAGTTCCAATCCTGAAACAGCATCCTTAAACCTGCAAAGACACCTTTCTCTTATCGAAGACTGGTGTAATGCTTGGCGCATTAAGGTGAACGAAGCCAAATGCAAACACGTAACCTTCACTCTTCGACGAAACTCCTGTCCGCCAGTTTACTTCAATTCCATTCCAATTCCTCCTTCAGATACAGTCCGGTATCTTGGCTTACTATTAGACAAAAGATTGACTTGGAACCCACATACAAGACTTAAAAGACAAGAACTCAACCGACGATTCGGACAGTTATACCGACTACACAACAGAAAATCTGAACTTACAGCTGACAACAAATTATTAATCTACAAGAGAATACTGAAGCCCATTTGGACCTACGGACTTGAACTGTGGGGGACAGCTAAACGTTCTAACATCAAACGCATTCAATCCTTTCAATCCAAAGTCCTCCGTACAATAGTAAATGCTCCTTATTATGTCTCCAACTATACCTTGCACCACGACCTTAATGTTCCATTTATTTCAGACCTAATTCCATCCAAATTTTCCAAATTCCACCAGAACCTATTTCATCATCCTAATCCTCTAGCCCAATCCCTATCCAGCTCCACTCATCCACACAACCCACCTAGAAGGTTGAAACGGCAGTGGCCCCGCGACCTGTTGTAAATACATTGGAGTTCTAGCACTGGCTAGATTCTCCACTCAATGTGATGTACGTATGAGTGTGTGTATGTGTATATAGGTATAAGTGAATTCTTGACTATTGTATTGATTCATTATTGTGTATATATTTTATTGTAATTTTATTCCGTGTAAATATTGTATGAATGTAGTATGTATGATATCTTTCAGCACTACTATTAATGTCCAAATTGGGACAGATTGTAATTTTACTGAATAAAAATTGTTGTTTCACAAAAAAAAAAGTTGTTTTCAAATTCGCACAACTTACATATTTAGCTATTATTTATCAATGCTTACAAGGTAATATGATTATTTTTATAGAATCTACGAAATTAAAGGTACTTTAGAGGAAGACAATTTAAAATATCGGCATTTAAGCCCTGTCAGACCATTTTAATCAGAATGAAACCTACATGATATTAAAGCCCATTAAATTTTACATCGATAAAGTGAGTTTAATCAAAATCGTCGGAACCGTTTTCGAGAAAATCGAAAAAAGGTGCAAAATGCATGGTATAAAGTGCCTCTTCTGGTAGCTCATTTTGATGAAAAAAGTTTTGTCACGTCTCGGGCGTATAGTTGTCTTAAATACGAAATTTCAGTTTCATAGGACTTACCGTTTCCGCTCGGGAGTTACCACACACACACACACACACACAGACCTTTTTGCGGGCCTTGGTTATTTGGACTCAGGGGCCCCTAAAACATGTATTTCCGTTGAAAAATGGGATTAGAAAATTTTCACGATCGCAGTACTTTCCCTTACTATACATAATAAGTGAAAGTAAAAACAATAAATTATAAATACTATCAAGTGTTGAAAATATTATATATTCGTGTTTTAAATGTTTTATTATTTTAAATATTTGTCTTTTTAATAAAAGTTTTTGACAGTTATTTCTCATACCATTTTTTCATCTGCTATTATAGCTTCATCATTCTTTACGTTGCCAATTTACACATTCAATTTTATTATTATATTTGAATATTTTTGAATATATACAAACATTTAATTTTACTATAATATTTGAGAAATTTTCCTTATGTTTGAGCGATTGGCCGAATTGGCTTGAGCTAAATTTACAATCATTTTGAGAAGTTTATTAACCAGTATGAATACATTAGTTGACGTTAGATCGCATTCAACCCCATCTTCAGAACTGAAATAATTTATATATAAGGGAATTTAGCTAATTTCTCATGTGGTACAGTTTATTAAAATTTAAGGTCTATGTGTGTGTTTGTGGTAAGCCCAGCACGGAAATGAAAGGGTGTACGAAAATCAAATTTCATATTTAGGACAACTATTCGCTCGAGATGTTACAGCGACTTTATCATCAAAATCGGCTTACCAGAAGGGCCACTTTATACCCATGCATTTTGCACCTTTTTACGGTTTTCTCAAAAACGTTTCAAACTATTTTGATCAAACTCGCGATATCGATGTAATATTTAATGGGCTTTGATATGATGTAGGTTTTTATTCTGATAAGTCGTGTGTTACCAGCACCAGATTTATATATTATTATAAACATATTCAGATGTATATTTTACTTGTCAAATACACATCATTTATTATTGTTATTTGCAATAAAAAATAATAATCATTTCTCTAAATAAACAAAATCAGAATAAGCCTTTGTAAAGCGGTAGCGGAAATGGTCATCACAGCTGACTGGATCGTCGGTCGTGCGGAGCTGTGACATACCACTCAATTTATTTCCGGTTGCTTTCGATGACAGATTTTTCCGCAAGAGCTTGTGTGTGGTAGCAATCTAATATTATATAGTTAACATTATTTTTACTTTCACTTACTATATATAATAAGGGAAAGTATTGCGATCGTGAAAATTTTCGAATTCCAGTTTTCAACGGAAATACAAGTTTTCGGTCTGTGTGTGTGTGGTAACTCCCGGCGGAAACGGTAAGTCCTATGACACTGAAATTTCATATTTCATATTCAGAATCAAAATGAGCTTACCAGAAGAGGCACTTTATACCATGCATTTTGCACCTTTTTTCGATTTTCTCGAAAACGGTTCCGACGATTTTGATTAAACTCGCTTTATCGATGTAAAATTTAATGGGCTTTAATATCATGTAGGTTTCATTCTGATTAAAATGGTCTGACAGGGCTTAAATGCCGATATTTTAAATTGTCTTCCTCTAAAGTACCTTTAATTTCGTAGATTCTATAAAAATAATCATATTACCTTGTTAGCATTGATAAATAACAGCTAAATATGTAAGTTGTGCGAATTTAAAAACAACTAAAGGAGAAAACAGAAAACATATTTTTTTTAATGCAATTTGTCATTTTTGAACATAAGAACAGTTATATACATGTATGATATACCGTTGGAAAGCTAAAGATTTTAGAAAAAATATTCTCTCATACACAATCTTTTAAAAGTTAACAGAGAGTGATGAAATGAACGTAAAACTAACTTATTATTTTTGACAATAATATAATAGATTTTTAATAAAATAAAACACATATTTCTATATAAATTCAATTTAATTAATTCTTTAATAGTTTCACGTATTTTTATCTCTAAATGTTTTTGAAAATTCTTTCATTGATTTTTAAAATGGAGGTAAGTGAAAGTCGTGTGTTGCCCGCACCTGATTTTTTAGAATAAACTCGAAATAGACAAGACCGGATTAGAGAAAAAACATCAAAATTTTTATTTAATGTTCCACTTTTTTTTTTTTTTTTATTCACCCCTACTTCACCTATGCAGGCTATAAGGGGGTTGGGTTTATCGGGCTAAGAGCTGAGAGCGAATGATTAATGCCGGGATAAAAGCCCCTTTTACAAAGGACGCGTATTCTTTGACACATTTAATCTTCCTCTTTTAATTAGACAAATAGTATAATCGTAATTTTGTTCCGTGCTGGCCAAGTAGGTTCAAAATATTTTAATATAAGCATACATAATGCTTTAAAAATTAAGTACATACTGCGAAGTTAAAACGGTTTTTAACCATATTTATTTCTCTTAATACTTGATTTGTTAGTTCCAAAAGATTTTTTGTCTGTAAGTGCATTAATATGACAGTTCTATTACTTAATCTATAGTTTTAAACAACATAAGCCAATTAAAATAGAAAAACTCAATTGAATTTTGTGGTTTTTACCTATTATTTTTTACTTTACTAACCTAAATATATTACACGTATTCAAAAAGCTTATTATTCAATTTTCGTATTCTATAAGACAAACCGCCCTCTTAAGAATAAACAAATTTTCACGACTTAAATACTATTAAAAAAACAAAAACAATATTTGCTAAATTCAATTTATCTAAAATTATTTAATAAAAAAATAAGAAAAGATTTGTTGATGGACTAACATAATTTAACACATCCTGACAGATTGATTCACGTACGCTTAGGAAGCTGAGTGACGAAAACTGGCTGAAATAGCGACGATATATAAAAAACAACCAACACAAATATTTTTTGTTTCCTTACATTCTCATACCTTGAAATTGTTTCCGACTCCAAAAAAATTGTATACTCCATATTTAAAATTTTAATTAACTGTACATTTTTGTATAGTTCATATTTTGGATTATATTTCGCTTATTTTTACGTTAACTTATCAATATATACGAGGCATATTTTTAAGTATGTACCGTTTTGGAATTAAAAAAAGACGTCCAAAGATATCGCAATAATTTTATTTTTACATGAAAACCTGTACCTTAATCTACTTTTCTACACAATTTTCCTGAATTTTGAGGAACTTGTCATATGCACCAGTTTTTGAATTACCTTCTCAAAAAATTCTGGTGTCTGACTTGTTAACGACTGCATCACAAATGTTTTGACTTCGTTATCGTCTTGAAAACGCCGGCCGCCCAGATGTTTGTGCAGGAACAAATGATAGTCGCTGGGCGCCAGATCTTTTCTGTCCCAAAAAATTGTGCACATGATTTTCCGGGCAGAAATTGTTTGCTTAAACTTCACTATTTTGGGTGATGATGATTGCCGCCATTCCATGGATTGTTGTTTTGATTTTGGTGTGACGTAGGCCACCCATGTTTCGTCACCGGTAACAATTTGGTCTAAAAAATCTTCACCTTCATTGTGGTACCGCTCAAGGAAAGTCAGGCAGCAGAATTTTTTGAGGAGGGTATTCAAAAACTTGTGTCACGTTATGACCAGTGCCTCAAAATTCATGGAAATTATGTAGAAAAGTAGATTAAGGTACAGGTTTTCGTGTAAAAATAAAATTATTGCGATATCTTTGCACGTCTTTTTTTAATTCCAAAACGGTACTTACTTAAAAAAACATACCTAACATGCCTCGTGTATATATATAATATAACAGATTATTTTAAAAAACACATGTTTCTATTGAAATTAAATTTAATAAATTCTTTATCAATTTATTTTCATCTCTAAATCTATGTAAAATTCTTCAATTGATTTTAACAACGGAGATAAGTGAAAGTCGTGCGTTCCGAGCACAATTTTTTTTTTACATTTACTGAAGGGCTTACATGAACCTAGTGATTAAAGGGCAATGTTTCAACGTTGGTAAAATGAATAAAAATAATATAAAAAAATATATTTTAAAAAATCAAGGAAGTCTGAGGAGGAGTATGTATAATCTTGATCTTGAGCGTTGTTGAGGTTCAATTAAGATAAATGACTAACCCGAGTGAAAATCTCGAGTACTGTACATCTTATTTTTATCAAGTAATTTTGCAGAAACTCTAAGAAGTATCGATATGTAAGGATTACCTGTTCAAACCCGCAGGTGGCCCCAGGATTTTTAATGGTAGTAAAAAATTCTTAGTTACGCTGTCCTTCGGAGGGGACGTTAAAAGGTGGTCCCGAGCCTGTGCGATGTCAGGTACTCGTTAAAGATCCCTATCCTAATTAATCCTGGATAGGCAAAATTTAGGACTCCCACTGTAGCATCGTCCGATTAGCCACAGCAGCATAAAGGGACGTTAAATAAATAAACAAACAAACGATATTTATGTAGATAGTGGAGAGTTTATGGGGCAATTAACGACAAGATTATTAAGCCCGACTAATATAAACCTTTATATAATAATAATAGTAATAATAGGCTTACCGAACCCGGTGCCTACACAGATTCGTCCGATGATCGCCATTGAGCCCAAGCCCCCGAGATCATACTTGACACAATCCTCCCATAGACGCTTTGGCCTACCTCTCGTACGCTTTTCAGTCGGTTCACCACATACCTACTTTTTCGGAATTCGTTCTTCACTGAGCCCAATTATCAAGTCAGAGTCTTCGCAGTGACATCAACTCAATCATACTCACAATGTATAATTGTATACTTTTTTATAGATATTATAATAATTTAGTATTTAAAATTGTAAGTTGTCCTGACATCCTTGATATTTTCATTACTTCCCAAATCTCCTCCACCCAATCTACAATCAAATCCTTAGATGACCTCTCCTCTGATCATAGCCCGGTTCTGCTTCAACTGCATTCCAATCCTATTCATAAGCCTCCTTTACCTTCCCTGATTAAAGGACAATTCAACTGGGACAATTTTCGATATGACTTAGAGAACAATCTGGACTTGAAAATTTTGTTAAAAACTAAACAAGACATAGACTCTGCCATTGAAGAACTTAACAAATCAATAGAAACTGCCATACAGACCAACACATTACAATATACAAACAGGAAGGCACAAGAAACCAACCTGCCATATTATATTCGACTATTACTAACTGAAAAACGCCGAGCAAGAGCGAAGTGGCATCGAACACGATACCCTTCGGATAAAACCATTTACAATAAACTGACGAACAAACTCAAGACAGAAATAAGAAAACTCAAAACTTTCAAAACTTCACAGAAAACTTAAGTACAACAGACAAATCATTATGGATAACAACTGCAAAACTACTGAAATACAAAACCTTTAATCATCCACTCCTCACCGACTCAAAATCCTGGACAAGATCCGATGATGAAAAATCTCAGCTGTTCGGAGAACACCTTTCCAAAACGTTTCTCCCACATCCCGACATCCTTAATACAATCCATATCGACCGTGTTGAAGCAGAACTCACTGTTCCTCTCCAAATGACCCTTCCTCCTAAGGCCTTTCATCCATCAGAAGTCATCAACATAATTCAAAATTTACCTTCCAAAAAAGCTCCTGGCCATGATCTCATTACATCCCACATCCTAAAACAGCTCCCCAGAAAAGCCATATTATTCCTCACCTATATATATAAATGCTACTCTCCGTTCTACCTATTTTCCAGACCACTGGAAACTGTCCATTATCAAAATGATACCTAAGCCAAAAAAGCCTCTTGAATATCCATCCTCTTACCGTCCTATCTCCCTCTTGCCCATTCTGGGCAAAATTCTCGAAAAACTTCTCCTCAAACGTTTATACCCAATCCTCGAATCCAACCACGTGATTCCTGACCACCAGTTTGGATTTCGGACATCCCATTCCACTATACAACAGTGTCACCGTGTGGTGGATGTCATATCTTCCACAGTGGAGCGCGGAAAGTATTGCACTGGAGCCTTTCTCGACGTGGAACAGGCTTTTGATCGAGTTTGGCATCCGGGTCTGCTATACAAGCTCCGTCAATTCCTCTCTCCAGCGTACTTCCTATTAATTCGTTCCTATCTCTCTGATAGAACTTTCAAAGTTAACCATAACCTTTGTTACTCATCCATATTCACTCAATCAGCCGGTGTACCGCAAGGTAGTATCCTGGGTCCGATCCTTTACACGGTGTATACAGCTGATATTCCCTCCCATCCTAGCACTATCCTTACTTCCTACACCGATGACACATGTGTGTTATCTGTGAATAATGATCCTGTTACTGCATCACAAATCCTACAGCACCATCTATCAGCCATTGAAGAATGGTGTCAAAACTGGAGAATCAAAATAAATCCTAATAAATCCCATCAAATCACCTTCACTCTACGTCGTAAGCCTATGACTTCCTGCCCCACCGTATCCTTTAACAATATCCTACTTACTCCTGTTGAACAGATTCGGTACTTAGGACTCCACCTCGTCAAACGCCTAACATGGAATCCTCATACTAGACTGAAACGACAGGAAACTGCTCGTAGATACAGATTACTACAACACTTACTTGACAAACGTTCAAAACTTCCTACTTACTACAAAAAACTCATTTATATCACAATTATCAGGCCTATTTGGACCTATGGCATTGAGCTATGGGGGTCTACTAAACCATCGAATTCCTCTCGCATCCAATCCTTGCAGTCCTAAATCCTTCGTAAAATCCTCAATGCTCCTTACTTTGTTACTAATAAAATCATCCATAAAGACCTAAATATCCCATTAGTTGAAGACTTGGCCCGTTACAGATATACCTCTTTTCATTCCAAACTCCCTGCCCACCCAAACCCGCTTATCCGTGACCTCTCCTCCATATCTATTCCCGACAACCCACCGAGGCGCCTTAAAAGAAGATGGCCAAGAGACCTTCTAACATAAGACATTGGAGTGCTACCAATGGGTAGTTTCTTCTCAGGACTATCATGTGTACTAATCATATATAAAGCCTATTTACTTGTTGTATTTATTTAATACAGTTGTAAATTTCTTTAAATAAAAAAAAAAAAAAAAAAAATTGTAAGTTATAAGGAAAATGATGGATCCTGAAGACTAGGTATTAACTACAATTTACACAATGCTCTCCAGGGGTTACATAATTCAAGGCTGTTTACCCCACAATCACTATCTTAATAACAATTAAAGGGGTCAAAATTGATAGTTAATCACTGTCTTTTGCAAAATCAGCCACACTCGTCTTCCTTTTTTTAGTTCTAATCATCACTTATATTTTCGTTTTAAGATAGATTCAATATTTATTTTATTTTTGTCTTCACAAGACAAACATTAAGAAATCGGCTTTTAGTCTAAACACGGAAAAACAGCCTTAAAAAAACAGTTAATAAAGAAGTGATCTCAACACAGTCAGATTCTTTAAATTCTAATAATTGATTAATGATGTAGTTAAATGGATACATGTTTATCTGTTTTATATAGTTTGATATCAAGTATTTTAATATATCTTCAATCGGAATAACCATATAGTGAAAGTTGAAACGAACTTATAACTATTTTTAAATATAATATTATCAACAAAGTACACAATTAATACAGATATAATGGAATCTATTTTATTTATTTCTGGCAGACATGCCTTAACTTGTAATATACATGTTGTTCTTAGCGGACTGAGTTTCAGAATATTTTTTTTTCTTTTTTTTATTGCAAGATGTAACGAATTTTCAGTTAAAAAAATGTCCTTATAATCGTACATGGTTACTCTTATTAAATGTCTTACGTATTTTCTTGAGAAAAGAACATTATCAAGACAAAAATTCTCTCTTCCTATTTAGCTGTAAGTTTAAGGAAATTCGGAGGATGTTAACTTTTATCGAATTAAAAAAAACAAAAATTCCTACCGATTTTTTTTTTATTTATATCTAAGATAACTGGTAAAATACATTTCCTAACATACCTGGCAGACATTCTTAATAGTTTATCCATATCCACGTTCACAGATATAAAATGCAAGACTCACCTACAAACAAAGAAAAAATAAAATAAATTTCCAATTTATATTAATTAAATGTATTTATTTAAGTGAAATGTTTTCTGCCATTATTCAAGAATAAATTTGAGAATGTTATTGTGAATAATAAAATAATAATTGAAATATACAAATTAATGTTTAATTGTTTTTTTTAACGAAAATGATGATAGAAACTTATCTTAGGTTCTTGAAAACATGGTCAAAATAAAACAGAAATTTTTATATTTAATATCATCAAAATATTTCGTTTAATTATTTTGATAAATAATACTAAAATTCAATGAAAAATGTTCGATAAAAGATGAAATACGAGAACTTTTACAATTTAAAATACATTGTTTTTACATATTTTATTTAACTTAAATAATGCATTATTTTTCAATTAAAACAATCCACAGAAGTTTGTTTAATCAGGTATTTTTATCCAAATAAATTTAACATTTCTCCATTCAGATTTGGTTATTTAATTTAAGGTACTAAATTATTATAATGAATTTTTCATGGTTATATGTTAAAACATGTAAAGTGCTACATTAGTAGTATCTTGAGGATAAACAACATTATTTGTTTATGACACTGAATTCCTTCAGGTTATTTAATAAATACCTAAGGAAATCACATATTTTTATTTGTTTTGTGTTTAAAGTATCACATACTGGACGTTCACAGCAGTTATTTTATAATGACAAAAAACTGAACTTTTTCCCAACTGATCATGTCATTCTTAATTTATAATATTTGTTAGATTAACTATGATGTTTTATAAAATATTTAGAGTACTACATTATTGTCCTATTGCGAATAAAGAACAGAATATCTACAGTTTTTGATATAAATACCTGTATAAATCACATATCTTTATTTGTTTTATGTTTAGAGTATCACATGAAAGACGTTCAGAGTATTATTTTTTTTAATAACAAAGAGATCAAAACTTTTCACTCATTACCCTAGCAGTGGCATGTTTTATAATATTTATTAAATCTCACAATACATAATTAAATTACTCTAAAAAATTCATTATAGGAACTGTCAAAGATTATATTTTTTAATGTTGTTTCTCGCCTTTCGTAGATAAATATTTACATTAATCCATTCAGGAGGGTTGATCCATTCTATCTTAATGCCTAGTAACTGACAAAACAATAAATTTTACTATGAATTCAATATTTGTTGGATAGAATCCTTCTTGTTTAGTGACAAAAGTACCATTATGCATTAATAAAACTAATTCTTAAAAGATTTCTTGAGCATTATTTGATATTTTTTTAAAGAAATGTTTATCCAGAACAAATGACAAATAATACTTAAATTCAATGCGCGATGTTAAAGTAAATAAGTAACTAAAGATGAATTATAAAAAAACTGATAATTTAATTTCAATTTTTTTCAAGGGAGTGATTATCTAGAAATTTATCGCCCTAAAAAACCTACCTACCTACCTCAATTTTTTCAGATATTATATCAGTTTTTAAGTCAAGTCTAAACTGTCATAATGGAGTAATTTAGATCACATTTCAAAATTGTTCAAAAATGTTTCCTTCTTCTGATCAATTTACATTTTGTAATTAAAATGATTAAATTGTTTAGATTAATAATAAAATTGGAACAATGATTATTTAAAATAAAAAAAAGTTGCGTAAAAATAGGGGTTTCAAACGTGATCTTTTTCTCATTCAAAATAGCTCCTAAAAAATTAGTCCTAGTCATAAATGCTACACAACGAAACTACTGGGCATTTCTTTACAATGGTAATAATAGAAGTTATTTTTTTAAAGGTTTCATTAGCATTGTTTGATATTTTATTAAACATCTGTTTAGCCAGGACAAATAACCAATAATACTTAAATGCAATGAGCTATGTTAAGATAAAAATGTAACTAAAGATAAATTACAAAAACTGATAATTTAATTTTAAATGTTTTCCTGATATTATATCAGTGTCAAGTTTAAGTCAGTTTTAAGTTAAGTTTAAACTGTATTATTGAAGTTTTTTTTTTTAGATAATCTGAGTAACTTATAAGACAATCCACAGACATTTGTTATTTGTTTGTTTTTTTACAGTTTTAATGAAGCATTTTTTTTTTTAGCAAAGTGGGGTTACATTTAGGACAATCTACAGACGTTCTTATTTATTTATATATTTTTTTTAAATTTAGCCAGGAACTTTAATAAAAATTTAAACGTAAAAACCCCATTCCATAACCGAGTAACTCACATACAAAAATATGTATGAATGAAAGTACAGAATGAATCTCAAAGATTCAGGTCTGGTTAGTGATTTGATTGACAAAACTGACAAACAGCAGGATAATCCTTTAATTAGAGTTAAATGGATAAGAAACGGTGACATAAAAAAAAACAAAACAAATAAGAACTTCATTAAATAATGTGATCCAAACAATTCAATTTTTACTTTCACTTACTATATATATAGTAAGGGGAAGTATTGTTATCGTGAAAATTTTCGAATTCCAGTTTTCAACGGTAATACACGTTTTAGGGTCAGTGTGTTTTTGATAAGTCCAGCTCGGAAACAAAAAGTGCTATAAAACTGAAACTACATATTTAAGAAGACTATACACCCGAGATGTTACAGCAACTGTTTCATTAGTATCGGCTTACCAAAAGAGCCACTTTATACTATGCATTTTGCACCTTTTTACGATTTTCTCAAAAAACGGCTCTAACGATTTTGATTAAACTCTATATAACGATGTAAAATTTGATTGGCTTTAATATGATGTAAGTTTCATTCTGATTGAAATATCCTGACAAGGCTTAAATGCCGATATTTTAAACCTTTCATTTTATATATTTTATAAAAATAACCATATTATTTTCTATGCATTGATAATTAACAGCTAAATATGCAAGTAGAGCTAATTTGATAAGCAACGTAAGGAAAAAAACTGAAAACAATATTTTTTAATGCATTTAATGCATGTTATACAGAAGCTTGTAAAATTTAATAAAGATTGATGAAAAGCCGATAAAGCAAACTGATTGTTGTAGATATTAATATAATAAATTTAATAAAACACATGTTTCTATACAAATTTAATTTAATTTATTATTTAATGGTTTTACTCATTTTTATTTCTAACTGTATTTGTAAATTCTTTAATCGATTTTAAAAATGGATGTAAGTGAAAGTCATGTGTTGCCCGCACCAGATTTTTACACTTTAAATATAATAATATTTTTTATTCTATATTATCCTTTGTTTAAAAGTCGTTTGTTTCTTGTATAAATTTATAATATAAATTAAAATTCTATTAAAAATAATGAAAACTGTACCGGAGGAGGAGGTGGAGGGTACTGCTTGGGTGCCGACATCCCTTGAAGCTGGGACCACGCATCGCAGCTCACAGCCGGCACAGAACTGAGCCAGGGACCTCACTGCCTTATCTACAGTCGTTATAGGGCAGTTATCTGTAGTCAGCGTGTAGAGGAATCACAACAAGATTCCTTCAAATTGTTTACGTAACAGCCTAAATTCTTCCCAAAATATTTATTTAGGCAGATTTGTTTGTTACTTTCTCCTGTAATACCCGACTGATAAGTTCTCGAGTATGTTACGGTCATTCAAGGACGTTGATTACGATCGACGAATTCATGATAAATTATTATTCAATAACTTCTTCAAAATTGTATGGTTTTTATTTTGCCTTACTACAATTTTCTTGGGCCAGGGAATCAGGGGATTTATACCAGAGTTAAAAGCACCCCCCGGGACCGAGAAGCGGTCTCGTAATTATTTAATATTATATAATAACGAATTATTTTAGAAACATGTGTTTTATTAAATAATCTATTATATTTTTATCAACAACAAACAGTTTTATTAGTTAGTTTTATCGGCTTTTCATCACTCTCCATTAACCTTTAAAATTCCGTATATTACATAATATTTTTTCTAAAATCTTTAGCTATCCAATGGTATATTGTACATCTATATTACTATTCTTGTGTTAAATAACGCAAAAATTGCATAAAATAATAATATTTTAGTACTTTTTTCTTTTATTTGTTTATCAAATATGATCAACTTCCATATTTAGCCGTTATTTATGAATGCAAATAAGATGATGTACCTAATATTTTAAAATCTACAAAATTAATGGATTTTTTCTAAAATCTTTCTCTTTCCAACGGTATATTATACGTCTATATTAGTGTTATTGTTATAAAAAAAACAACTAAAAATTCATATGAAAATAGTTTTGTTCTTTTATCCTTTAGTTGGTCATAAAATTCCTCAAACTTGTATAATTAGCCGTCCTTCATCAATATCATTAAGATCATAGGGTTATTCTTTGGGATTGTACAAATTTAAAGGAGTTTTAGAGGAAGAAACTTTAAAATGTCGGCATTTAGACCATGTCAGACAATTTTAATAAGAATGAAACCTACATCATATAAAACCTATTAAATTTTCTATCAATAGAGCGGATTTGATAATTTTTAGACTCTTGTTGCTAGCTGGTTAGCTGATTTTGATGAAAAAGTATTTGTAACATCTCGGGCGTATAGTTGTCTTAAATATGAAATATTAGTTTCATAGCACTTTTAGTTTTCGCCCGGGCTTACAACACACGCGGACGGACACACAGACTTTTTTTCGGGACTTAGCCATTTGGACTCAAGAGACCCGAAAACGTGTATTCCCTTTGAAAACTTGAATTCATAAATTTTCTTGATAGTATTACTTTCTTTCCTTTACTATATATTACATATATAGGTGAGTGAAAATAAAAATTAGTTAAATTATTAACCTTTTTACTCTCACTTATTTTATTTTGTGATTCGAATAGATTTTCAAATTACCTGATTTTGTATTTTTAACATCGGTTATCTTCTTCTCTTATTCTTATCATCCTCTAATGAATAAAAAAAGATTAAATAGTCCTTCTTCTAGTTAATGAAAACAATATGTAATCGATTAAACATCATGAATCTTTTGAAGTAATGATGTATCTAATCTAATACATTCACAATAAATACAACTGGGAAGACGTCAAACGATGAAAGTCCTTTCTACATACACGAGCTAATAATTATTAAAATATTCGATATTTATGCGCTCCTCAAGGCCTTGAATGACTGACTTGGGTCTATCTTTTGTCTCAACTGATTACATAAATTACGCCGGCAGAGTTTGTTCAAAGGTTTAATTGACTCACAACCCTATAATTTTCATTCAATGCCAAGGCTACTCAATACAGTACATGTTTTTATTCTGAAATTTTTACGGTATTCTGAACTCTTAAATACTTCATGCGACTATGATATAACCTATAAGCTTTAAAACGAGCTCATTAAAATAAATCATAATTAATAATTTATAAGAGATTAATATGATTAATCCATGTATAATTTATCCATGAACCCAGGTAGTCAGTACATTGGTTTTGTATCTTATAGTCCAAGAGCTGGGGCCGAAAAGTGCTTATTATAAGAAGAAAATTTCCAATGTGATTTTCACATTTTAGCCAAGTCGTACAACTTTTTTTTTGCCTGCCACATTGATCAGAATCGAAAATGGTGGCCATCCAAAACGGTCCAAATCTATTGACCGCATTTTAACGTTATAAAGTTAAATATTACAGAAACCAAGCATTATACGTCAATACTCATTATAAAAGAAATTAATGAAAGTTAAATAATCTTCGATTCGAGAGCTGATAGACGTCTGTAGGCCTTAAAGGTATCGAGATATCTCTGTGCATATAAGTCGTGTCTTAAACAGAGGAATCGATCGACTTTTAAGTATTTAGCCCGATATCATAGAAACTGCCAATTTTACCAAAATACACATAATAATAAAAATTAACAAGCGTCTAATAAGCTTTAATATGAGAGGTGACATGCGGCTGTAGAACTTAGAGGTATCGAGATATATTTGTTTTTTTAATACAATATATCTTTTCACAGAAAGGTAAATATCACAGAAACCACCCATGGTATAATAATACTCATTATAATAGACATTAATGGACATTGAATAAGTATTTTCGTATAATGTGTGGTTTCTGTAACATTTACCTTCATAATGTTAAAATTTGGCCAAATCCTGTAATAAGGACACAATGTATTACTTGGACACAGATATCTCGGTACGTATAAGCCCTACACCTCTCATATTAAAGCTTATCAGACGCTTGTTAATTTTTATTATTATGAGTAGTTTGGTAAAATTAGAAGTTGCTATGATATCTTGCTGAACACTGTTAAAAGTCGATCAATTCCTCTGTTTAAGGAGTATATGGACAAAGATGTCTTGTTACATATAAGACCTAGAGACGTCTATCAGGCCTGAAATTAAAGCTCGTTCAATGCCATTAATTTATATTATAATGAGTATTTTCGTATAATTCTTTGTTTCTGTAATAATTACCTTCATAACATTAAAATTAGATCAATTTTCGTAGTTAGAACAAAATGTATTATATGAACAAAGATATCTCGATACCTAAAAGACCTACAGACGTAAATCAGCTGTCGAATCGAAGCTTATTTAATGTCCATTAATTTATTTATTATAAGTATTTTCGTATTATGCTTGGTTTCTTTGATATTTACCTTTATAATGTTAAAATGAGGTCAATCCCTGGATTTGGACACTATTGGATGGCCGCCATTTTTTATTCCGATCAGTTTAAGGTGGCAGAAAAAAAAAATTTTGTACAAGTTGGCTAAAATTTGAAAATCACATTGAAAATTCTCTTCATATAATAAGCATTTTTCGGCTCCAGCTCTTGGACTATGAAATATTAAGGAGGAAGTATGGAACCAGAAGAACAAGTTCGAAATCCGGACCTTCAAGAGCCAGTGTACTTTTGGGAATTTTTGATTTATCGTATGGACCACCTGCTTACTTCGAGTAAAGAGGCAGCTCGATTCGTTACCCACCACGAAGGAGAAATAATTCAATTTAATGGGTGTTTCTAAATACGAAGCTTTCATTATGTTCGTCAAAGACGTAATAAGTACGTCCATGCAACAAAAAATTCGATGTTGAGTTAACAAGAGACGACTTTACTTTCAATATTTTGTTTTATGTATATTTATTATTCATTTAATTATCGATTCATTTTAATCAGTTTATTTATATTTTTTAATTTATGAATCAAGCGGTTTATTTCTTCTATTACTAACGATTTTATCCTCCAAAAATTATAATCTTTAGGTTGGTTAGATTCTTCAGGATACCTTAATCAGCTGACCGTTGGTTCTTTGTCCATCCTTCTGTGAAACGATAACGGACACTGCTGTGGCCAAAGCTAAAATATCTGTAAGAAGACGGCATGCCGCATATGCGTTACAAAATGCAGCTTGCATGGTATAAATAATTGACTAATTTCGTTTATTTAAAACCGATTGTTTGAAAATATACTTATTATGTATTTTTTTCATTAGGAAAAACACTGTATCACGATTGTATCTATTAATGCAGTAATACAGCTCATTATATATGTCATGACCGAGAACAATTTAAATTGCATTGTGTTCCAATGGAAAATTTCCATTTCCGAACCTACTTATTACACGTTAACATAATAGAAGCAATGTAACTGTATGAATATATGAATGTGAACTTTTTCTATTCCTAGTTCCTAGGTGTGTTTCGAAACAGATTGCGATAGAAATGGGAGTCAAAGATAAAGTATATAATGGAAGATTTAAATGTTAAAGGTAAAAAATGCGAAGAGTAAGAGACAAGGGAATGAAGAAATTTTTTTTCGCAACGAAGTGCCTGAAATGAGGTTAACCAACAGAAGTTTCATACAACCTTCTAGGTTCATGGAAGGCAACGGAGTTGGATGCACTAGTAGATACGGATTTATTTAATTATTTTTAATTATAAATATATGAAGTTTTGGTTTTATCCCAAAGCATGGTTAATGAAGGACAATATATAATTTTAATTTTTTTCTTTTATTCTCCATTTCTTTAACATACAATATGACATATACTAAAAATAAAGTTGGAGACTGATATCAAACCTTACCATCATTTTATTTAATTATGACGCACTACGTTTCGGCAATCTTCTGGTGCAAGAACAATTTTTATCTTAAGGTGAGGAAATTAATTCAGTACCCACTCACTTTAAGATAAAAATTGTTCTTTGCACAAGAAGGTGACATAATAGCCAAAACGTAGTGCATCATAATTAAATAAAATAGTGGTGAAGTTAATTATCGGCTCCAGCTCTGGGACTATGAAATATTAAGGAGGAAGTATGGAACCAGAAGAACAAGTTCGAAATCCGGACCTTCAAGAGCCAGTGTACTTTTGGGAATTTTTGATTTATCGTATGGACCACCTGCTTACTTCGAGTAAAGAGGCAGCTCGATTCGTTACCCACCACGAAGGAGAAATAATTCAATTTAATGGGTGTTTCTAAATACGAAGCTTTCATTATGTTCGTCAAAGACGTAATAAGTACGTCCATGCAACAAAAAATTCGATGTTGAGTTAACAAGAGACGACTTTACTTTCAGTACCCACTCACTTTAAGATAAAAATTGTTCTTTGCACAAGAAGGTGACATAATAGCCAAAACGTAGTGCATCATAATTAAATAAAATAGTGGTGAAGTTAATTATCAGCCTTCAACTTTATTTAAAATTTGACCTTTGCCTTAAATAATCTAAATCTAATTGACATATACTTCTAACCTTATAACTACAATATTATTATAGAATATATGTATAGTTCTCACCGTTACCAAGTTCACATGAAGAAAATTTGGGACTCACCTGAAATCAAAACAAAATATTAGGTTTTAAGGTAAAAAATGTTTTAGATATTCTTAATAAATTAACTATTTAATATACTAATCTATTCATAAAGTCATTTAAAATATAACTTTACACTTATAATTTCATTTCGTAATTATATCATAAAAATTTGTTTTGTTTTTTAACACATCGGTACCAGATTAACCAGAGAAGACACTTGTTTCATAGCATTTGGGAACTGGCTTACTAATCAACACGCTGCTGTTTTAGGTAATCGAATTATTGAAGGCTGTTACTTCCGAAATGAACTATTATTTGATTAACTAACCCGTATCATAAAAATTGTTCATAATAATCATAATATTGTTCTAAACATTTGCTCTAAACAAATCAGACCAGTCATATATATATATATATATGTAATATATATATATATATATATATATATATATATATATATATATATATATATATATATATATATACGCATATAAAACATTGTTTTAAATATAAACTTGTTTTTCAAATAACTCAAAAGCTATACATGTCCTGAGAAATCATGAATATTCATTTGAAAGAGAATAGAATTGTCTATAAATCCAAAACTAGATCATCTAAATATGACCAGTAATATTAAACATTTTAAATTGATAACAAATATATTAATGTTTATTTCCCAAAAAAGTTTCCATGGAAAAACGTGAACTGTCATTAGAATTTTTTAATTATTTTAAGCAACTAAAAAACATATCGCCATCAGAAAATGTACTTTTTACCAAACAAAAGTAGATTCTGACACTGAGTAATAACTTGATTCGTCGTACATGAACATATTTGAAAGAGTGTTATGTTTAGTCTTACTATAAGGGCATATGAGGGGCAGCGTGGTTTACTGAATAGAGCGCTAGTCTACTTTTCTCCGGGTCCTGGGTTCGAATCCCGATTAGGACAGAATATTATTTATTCTGTTAATTTACCCGGGGGCGACCATAGGGTAGGGAGACCCTACGGGGGTAAACCCAGCCTCTTTAAAGTGGGTACCCAAATGGAGGAAAAACTGGTGGCTGAGCGTGATGAAGGTCTAATCACTTCATGACACAGCAGTTGGCCTAGAAACAGTAAGAATCTGTAAATGTACTGAGCCCAAGACACTTCATGAGTTGTAGTGGAAGATAATTTTTTTTTATTTTTTTATTTTTTTTTTTTTTTTATAAATGCATATAAAGAGTACAGAGAAAGCACACTATAAGCCCATAGTTTTAAGGTTTTGAGTTAGTGCAGCTATATGTTAGCCCTCGAGTACTTTTAGGTGACTATGCTTTAAAGGGGAAAACAGGATAGGTTTAGGTTATAAGCAGTTTTATAAAATGTGTGTAGGAAAATAACATGATAACTTCATGTCAGATAGGTTGTTAAGATGGGTCCTGATAATTTAGTTTCGTATTGTGTAACAAATTAATATTAAAAGTAAATTTCTGTATAGTATAATGATTATATTAAAGGATTTTATACACACACACACATATATATATATATATATATATATATATATATATAATGAAATGAAAACAATTCTTTATTCTGGAACCAAGTCCCCTTAGAACAAAAATAATCAAATACAAAAAAAATTATGGTCTACCTACTTTTAAAAAAATATTTCAACAATCCTATAAATCTAGAAATATTTTTAAAGTTATATACACGTGGAACACTTACTTATAGTACATACATATATTTATACTATAGATACCTATATTTACAATGGAACTTTTGAGATTCGAGTGTAGGTAATGGAAGAGTTGATGTTCGAAAGAAGAAAAGAGAGGCGGTTTAACGAATGAGATAGGTAAGGAATTCCAAAATAATGATGAGGGAACGAAAAGGAATTTGTGAAAGGACGCAGATGGGGTATAATTATTGATTAATTCGGTTCTACTATTAAATGGATGTCAGAGCGGACGGTGAGTATATATATATATATATATATATATTATATATATATATATATTATATATATATATATATATATATATATATATACATACATGAGAAGAATATATCAGTCACTTTTTTAAAAATTGTTTTCAATGAGAGCGTTTTTGAAATTCCAACTCTATTTATGTGAATGTTTAATATATTTTAATATCACTGAAATATATATGCTTATATATAAACCTACAATTTTATCAACAATGCTTTATATTTATTGCAATATTAGTAACAGTCATTTCAATGATATTAAAATATATTAAACATGCTAACAGCATTCGCATAAAAGCAAAAACCCCTCGAAGTACATTATGAGGAACAGTTGGAGTTTCATAAACACCCTTATTGAAAAAAAATAAAAAGTGACTGACATATTCTTTCCGTTTAGTCTTCATACCTATGTGTAAATTTAAGTTATTGGATTGATGCAAAATTAATGCAGGTTTCCTCTATTGCAATATCTTAATTCCAATTGTGTAAACAAAGCTAATCCTAACATTGATCATTATTATACCAAAACAAACCTTATCTAATACCCTCTCTTTCACCATGAATTTGTTTAGTAAAATCGTTTTGTTCAGTGTGTTCAAAGGTCTTGAATCGAAAATGTCAAAGTGCGATTTTCGTCAAATTTATTTTTACGAATTTAAATTAGGGCGCAGCGCTACGCAAACGGCTCGTAATATTAATGAAGTGTGGGGTCAGAGGGCTATTAATGAGTGCACGGTGCAGCGTTGGTTCCAGAAGTTTCGCAGAGGAGATTTCGACCTCGAAGACAAGGAAGGTCGGGGCCGTCATCTTGCTCTGGACAACGACCAGCTGAGGTCAAAAGTGGAAGAAGACCCAACCAAAACCACACGAGAAATGGCGGCGGAACTCGGAACTCAAAAATTGCAACGTCTTTGCCCAGCATTGATGAATCGGAAGGGGCCGATCCTGCTCCACGATAACGCCAGACCACACGTTGCACAACCAACGCTTCGACGACTGCACGAGTTGGGTTACGAAGTTCTCCAACATCCGCCTTATTCACCTGACCTCTCTCCTACAGACTTCCACTTTTTCAGGCATCTGGACAACTTTTTGAGGGAGAAAAATTTTCAAAACCAGGACGACATTGAAAATTCTTTTCGTGATTTCATTGAGTCCAGGGATTCGGATTTTTTTTCTGGTGGAATAAGAAAGCTTGTTGAACGTTGGCAAAAGTGCATTGATTCAGATGGAAATTATTTTGATTAAATATATATGGTTAAAGTAAAGATATGGCGTATTTACAATACCTACTAAAAACCTGCATTAATTTTGCATCAACCCAATAACATAAAATGAAATATTCATGAGGAAAGCTGGAGATTATACCTAGTTTAATTATATAGACGGATAATACGACACTAGCACTATAAGTGGAGTTTTCCACAAGAATCGGACAGAACTAGAACAAAATCAAACATCCACAAGACATGCAGATGAATCATATTCCTACATTTTTTTTGTTTGTTAGAAAAGTTACCAATGACCCGCAATATACTACCTGCTATCCACGAAGCATAGCGGATGTTATTAACGTGTTAAGAACAAACATCTATTCATATAGCTCTGTAATTGCGACAATGTTTCAAAAATGTTCTACCAAAAAAACTATAAAATAAATTACATCAAAGAAGACAGTTAAAGAATTATAACTATTAAACCTTAGAGGTATATAATTTATAACCCTTGAGGTAGATTACTTAGGGTCGATGATTTTCTGGAATGGAGGGCAGAACCGGGATTTCCAGGATTCCGCGTGTGGTTGTCTTCAAGAACCGGATGAGGGGTTGACTTTCGGAATTTCCAGGGAGGGTTCAAGGACTTCATTATTCCATTCCAATTATTCACTGTCCAATGCACAGTAGCCACGGTCAATAACGAGATATGTAAATCAAATGTCAACTACCTCCTACACACCAGTGAAAGGAGACCGTAAATCTGTGAAACCCTAATGGATTTAAAAAAAAACAAAAATACTTTACCTCAAGTACTTTAAAAAATAAGAATAATGAACTGCTTTGATCACCGCTGAAGGGATCTTATCTTTTTTTTTTTTTTGTAATGATTAATAGTCACAATTAACAAGAAATATTTAATCTTATTTTCTTTCTTTTTTTCAATCCAACGGGATAGAACATAATGGGAAATGCAATGACACTACTGTCTGCAATATAATATGGAATAGGTAAATCTACTACCATCATTAGCGTTTTCTGCAGAAATACTTGAGTATTTTCCTTATTCATCTCATTTCAACAACTTGCATTATTTTTTTTTTTTTAATGTTTCTTTTTTTAATTTTATTTATATAAATCAGAGTTTTGTTTCTAATTGAATATTCAATAGGGAATTATTACATCATTCAAATTATATAATTATTGTTGTACAAAATAACTTATTTTCCAAACCTTTTACCCAAGATCTATTTTTAAAGCTATTTCATTCTCATCGAACATCATTTAATTTGATTTTTCCTTGTTCAACACCCTCAGATTATTCCAATGCAAGAACGCTCATTGAAACCATATAGTTAAAAATAATTATAGGAGAGTAGATACAACATATCTTGAACCGACTTATATACATTATTTTAGATTAACTTAAAAATTGATCATTAACATGAATAATTAATATACCTACAAGAGCGTAGACAGGATTTTCTTTAGGGAGGGAGGGATAAGTAGCTTAAAAATTGTTTAAGGGGGAATAACAAGTGGGTTGAAAGTATAAGTTAATTTTTCAATAAATGGTCAACATAAATAAATATATTCTATTTACCTTATTTGCCTTAAACAAGTTTTACGTTTTTTTAATGGTTAAAACCATAACTTTTAAGACTGGATGGAAGAATTAATACAAATAATCGTTATTTTAAAAATATTTTTGCAATCTTGATTCGAAGTGATCCGATATTCATAAATTAACAGAGCTGATACAGTCACGATTATAAGAAAATTGTCTTAAAGTATTCATTATAAAAAAAAATATATATTTAAAAAAGTAACTTCTTCGAGAAAGCGAAAAACGAAATTATCAAAATAAAGAACGTGAACAATACATAATTCATAATGGAAGAGATAGCATTGGAGTTAATACAATGAGACTGTTAATACAAGTGAAACGCTGGAGATTTTAACGGGCGGGTGGTTGGGAGGCGATACCGGTAACTTCAACGGTGCGTGTAGGCAGGACAAGGAAGTGAAAATGTCCATCAGGATCAGCTTATTCAGGTTGGAATCTTCGAGCTACTTCCTGGGTCTTGATAATTAGTCTTCATTAACTGGAATACTCAACATAAGAAAGAGACATAACTTATAAATATATCGAATATATCTATCATATATAAATATACCTATGAATATATCCTACTTTATTTGAGAGCTTCCATCGTCTTGGTTAGTATATTTCAAATATGATACATGATTTGTTTATTATAAATTTTTAAAAAATGATACGAAAATGCGCCTGATGAAGCTTCTCTTAATAATTGATCCGGTTATACTAAAACATTAGGGGGATTTAACTTGTCTGGCTATAACATTTAAGTTTTCAATAAAATTATAAATATATTATTATTTAAATGTCATTGTTCTATTATTTAAAATTAAGAGTTTCCATAATATATTTAAAAAAGTTTTATAGTGTTCCAGTAGTTCTAATTCTCGTCTAAATTGTACTGTCTGGGGGGCAACTCAATTTCTTATTTATTTAACCATATAAATGTTTTTTTAATGCCATTTTTCTCCAGGTTATGAAAAAGAAATCATGATTTTATCATGATTAGTTTTAATAATCTCAGATAATTGATAGTTTACACAGCAGCAGTGAGAACAAAAAAAAAGGTTGTCCAACTACATATTATTTTTACCAATTTCGACGGTATATTTTACGTCTATGTTACTACGCTAATTATACTTTTATTATTTTTCTGAGAAAAAATTTTTTGTTAACTTGATTCTGATTTAGTTGATATTTTTCGATCTTATAAAAGATAACATATAGCGATTTTTTTTTTTTTTTTTTTTTTGGATCAGCTACAGAGATAAATCTCTTCTATCAATAAAATTATTACCTCTGACATACTCAAGAGTCGTCTTGCCACCTTTTAGTTTAAGTACTTTACTATGATTCACTACTGGAACGAATACGTTTTCGTATTTTTAGACCAGGACGAAATCGATACATCGGCTCACCCCGCTGTGCATCAGTCGCAGGCTGAGAATGACATTTCGATTCCCGGCCTTGTCACTTGGCTGTCTGTTACCGAACCGGTTTTCCTCAACACTCCCCGTACTCTTTCACTTTTCACTAAACTTTCTGTTTATTTTATTGTATCTATGTTTTTAGAGTGGGTTGGCGGTTACTTAAATACTAATACCAAATTAACATACATTCAATGGGAGATCAAAAGGCAGTAATTTTTAATTTTTAAGAGAACGACTGCTCTTTTGGAAGGGAATCAATTTGGCCGAAAAGGCTTATAATATAATAGTAACACGACTATTCTTACAAATGACTATTTAGTATAAAATTTTGGTATTTTAACGACGCTCTGCCCCCAGGTTTTTCCTAATTCCGGGTAAACAGTTTAGCTCAGGAAGGTTTTCCGACACATTTCGTTTCACAACTGAAAAAAAAAAAATTATTATGCTATCAGAGATGGTTTCCAACCAAAGTCTAAACAGTCCAGAGTATAAAAGCCAGCTAAATGTGCTTAATTATTAATCTGTATGCATTAAAATAAAGCATGTATATTGAAGATTAAATAGATGATTGTGTGTTAACTATGAAGAAATGTTTCGGGTGGCGGACATAAATCATTAAAGAGAAATGCTTTATTTCCTGGTAATGCTGCCTAAATACACCATATTGCATGTTACTCATAAGTTCCTAATGGATATATTGTACCTACATATATTTCTATTTGTTCATTTTAATTATTTAATCTCTATCATTTACAGTTTCCTTTTAACATTATATATATATATATATATTTTTTTTTTTTTTTTTAAATTATCTCTCTAAGTTTAAAATTATACCTATATAAAATTAAATACATTGCTACGTATATAACGAAATCCAAATTTTATGATTAATACAAATAACTTTACTTTCTCTTTCAATTGTCATATAGGTGATAGTCGAGGGAGTTTAAATATTTTTTGCCAACTACATTATATCACTGATATTGATTCTGTGAGTCCCGAACCAAAGATCTCTTACGAAGAACTGTCTCCCCCGCAGGTCTCCACAGCTTTTCTTTTAGCAAAACATGGTTAATTGTTTTTCTCAATTTTATGATATTTTATGACCACCATTCCAATTATCTTATTGTTCATAATATACTTACCTATATAATAATAATGAAACAAAAATGGCTGATACCCATTTAATATTAATCTATAAACAAAGTTAAATTCGAATCACCAAAGATTATAATTAACGTACCCCTAGAAGTATTCAAATCAACTGTCTCGCGATTAAGCATAATACAAACCTTTTTTGTAAAATTAAGAAATCTTCAGAATCAACTTCTTTTTTTTTTTTTTAAGTTGATCGTTACTGCATATTTTGAATAGGCTAACTTAATTAATCAGTGCAGTGTAGCGATAGCTTAGCGGCATTAAAAGACCACACACCATTACATCTGGCTGACACTGAAATTCAGTCAGTAGACGTATTTGTCGTGACTGGACGGCCTGACGTCCTTGGATTGAACGTACTCTAAAAGGCACCGGTATATCTCTTCACGAAATTAGATTATTGTATTAATTATCATTATTTTTTTCAAAATCTTCCTTTCAAAGTCAAGCAACTCCTTCTCATCAAAATGGTCAGAGTCCACGTCTCCGAAGCATATGTCAAAACGAAACAAGACAAGGCCTTACTACTAATGATGCTTTTTATAGCCAAAATAGCAGCTTTTGGCCCACCGTGTTTGTTGGCCGGTCTCAAGACCTGTTTTATACGAACCAACAACTATCGAGCCCAAAGAAGTAAATTGGTCCACATTTTCAAATGTGAATGGTCAGATTGTTATAGGTTCTCTGTGTAATCATCTATCCATATCCAGGTCTTGATTTATAGTTAGCTTCATTCCTTTTAACTAAGTGTTTATGTTTTTTAATCAGTTATTTTTATTTGCAAAATTTTCATATGAATTTGAATCTGATTTTAATTGACAATTTTTTTTTTCACTGTAGATGGATTACAATATTTATTATTTTCGAGTAGGTAGGTAGTAGAGTTTTTATGGACACTCCACGTGGGGTCTTCAGTGTCCTTAATATATTCTTTTTTTCTACAATTTCTTGAAAATATCGTTTTTTTTCAGGATATCGATCGTTTTCCCTAATTTATTGGTATTGTTCAAGTAAACTCCTCAATACTTCTTTCATTTTGCTTCTTCGAATGGTTTCGCATAACGACATTCTCTAGGATATGGACGGTCGTCAACTGTACATCACATAAATCACATTTCCGTGGTGTAGTTCTTTTTATTAAGAACTCACGTGTTAGCCGTGTATGACGATTCGCATTCGACTAATTATTACTTCTTCCCTCCTGTTGCTGCGATCGAGCTATGCCATGCTTTAGTTCCTTTTTTATGCTTTTTAACTTATTAGATTCTTCTGAACCCAAATATGGTCCCAATCTTTGCAGTTGGGTCTTAAGAAGCTGTTTATGTCGGATGGGGTGTGAACATTAATCTCTTCTATAGTCGATGAGATTGCTGCTTCTTTTGCTGCTTGATCAACGATTTCGTTTTCTTGATCCCACATGGGATGGAATCCAAACAATTACCAATTTTTTCTTTAAGTCGTTAATCATTGATGAGTATTGTGAGATTTTTTACACTGGTCAGTTGAGTACATATCACAAGTGCCTTCATAGCTGATAAGGAATTCGTGAAAATAACAATATTATTTTCGATATGATTAATTTGTATTTCCATCCTGAATAAAATGCTAGTTTCGTGATAAACCAATATAAATATTTAACATAAATTTAATTAATTATTTCATAAGACACGGTGTCTACCTTTATATGATTCACACCGACAATGCTAACTGTAAAATGCCTAAGTTATCCTTAAGGGACAAAAAAAGGAAATAATAAAGCTACAACAGTAAATGTGAATGTGATATAAAATAAGCTGTAGTTTCAAGGTCGATAAGAAAAGGTGTAATGGGTAATAATTGAACTAGGGATTTCGGAAGGAAAGAAAATGTGAAGGACAATCAAGATACAATTCAGTGAAAAAAAGGAGTTTTGAGGGCAGAGAGGTGGAGAGCATGCTTTGGCAATATCACATAGAGCAGATACCGAGATCCTTTTTGAAGACTATGATGTTTTTAGACTCCAGAATAGATCGCGACCCAAGTTATCGACGAAGCTACTTAACTTGGTTAAAGATGTCTGACCTGATGTTTATTTTTAAAGCAGCTGAGAATGAACTTGCAGGTACCAAACGTCGTTGATATACGTCATTTATTCTTACAAAAAATTTAATTAAAAAAAAAAGTCTCATTTAGTGAGCAGAGATGAGATATGATATGTTTGTGGTTTTTATAGTACGCTAAATCCAAGGACGCCAGGCCGACCAGACACGTCAAATATGTCCAACTGTCTGAATTTCAGTGTCAGTCAGACGGACTGGACGTAATCATTTGTGATCAGTTAATACCACAAAGTGTTAGCTACACTGTTATTAATTAAGTTATCTGTAGCAGAAAAAAAGGTCAAAATGGCGTTGGAAAAAAAAATATGTTGAGCCAGATGATTCATTTATTTTATTAAACAAATATGTAGAAAACCTAATCGTGAGGCATTTGATTTGGGTCTACTAGGGGAACTGGATAGTAATCTTCGCTGATTTGAACTTAAAATTTAAAAATCTTTTATTATAAATTAATATTAAATGTATATCAATCAGCCTTTAAAAAAATCAGTATTTCATTTTAGAGAAAAAATTAATAATCAAATATATCTGAAACTTTTAGTTACTGGACTCTATTCTTCGATTCAAACCCGGCTGTGATAGGATAATTGTTTGTTCTGTAATTACAGATATTAAGCGTCTCTGGGGTAGGTAGACACCTCTCTAAACTGTGTACCCAAAAATAGAGAAAAAACCTGGTGGCTGAGTTTGAATTCGATCAGACAGTACGTCAAAGGAATCACGGAGCCCTTAAAACTGTTTAAGAAGTGATTTTTTAGTAATAATTGATATTTGTAAGATTCTTCCAGAACAATTGGCGACCCAAGTGGTGAAGTTATTAAACCAGACTAAAGAACTTCGTCTAATATGAATAGGATTGCAACATATTGCTTAAAAGAAAAGATAAAACTCTGGGGTGCAGAGTAACCTTAGGTATATTAGTTTTTCCGCTGATACCCCTTTCGCTATTCGCTATATTAAACAATAAAGATTTAATTAGTTAATCAAGGATTCTTTACTAATTGTATGACAAATTTTATAGATAGATCCAAGATAGTGTATTAAAGACGGATAACTCGTAAAGAATAATTTATATTGAGATAAGAAAATGATGACCTTGATGTTACATCAGTCCAATCATTGCGCACATGACTTGTGTGCACTTCCAGAATGACATGGTAGAATGTACGAATTCATGAGCTGCTTTAGTACTTGTTTGATCTTCGAATGTCATGACTGGTATCACTAGGCACAGTGAAATGAATATTAACCCGACCTCAAGGAATCAAACCCACTCTGTTCAGAACCGAGTACTCAAAAGCTCATCCAAATGTTTACTACCAGCGTCATCTGAAAACAGACTTGGTCTTTCCTTTGACCTGGAGAAAAAATTAACTTACATCTTTTCTTTATATGATTTTCAATTAATATGAGTATTACTTTTTAACTATATTTTCTTTGTAGAAAGTATATCGATAAGTATTCATAAATTAAGGTGAAGGTCGGAATTCAATAATATATAAGACTGTATAGTCAACTCCACCACTTTATTTAAAATTGCGCTCCGTTTAAGCTAACACGCCATCTTAAGGTGTCAAAGAATCATTAAAATTTTACATTTTTATATTAACTTATTAAATTTAAACATTTTTTTTTTCAATTTTTGAAAAGTTTTTTCTTCTAGGAACACTTTAAAAATTGCTGTGTTAAAGAAATTATAATTGTGTCCTATCATACAAACATTTTTCGGCGTACTTAAGATGGCGTACTAGCCGAAACGTGATACAATTTTAAATAAAATGGTGGAGTAGTAAGACAATATTTTATTTTACCATTATATTCCATTTAGTATTGTGGTCATTATATAGTTATAGAATAATAAAAATGCGTTTCACACACAGAATAACGAGAGTAATGGTTTTTCGTAGTCAACATTTGGTCTCGACCGTCTATTCAATTCCTTCACTAACGCTTTGCTAGATATACTGACGGCTTATTTAGGGTGCAATAAAACAATAATGTGTAGTTTAATATATTGGTGTTTTTATCTGCTCCAATCTAGTTACGGAGCCTAGTTTCCTATCAATCTGATTGGTCAGTTAACGACCTCACAAGATCCCTCGATTCTGATTGGTTGGCTGATGTTTCGTTTCTCTGGTTTCTTAAATATTACCAGTAAATGCGGAAGATATAATTTACTGTACTAGTAACCATAACCTCTGTTGAAATTTTCTGAAGGATTCGTTATTTCTATTGCTTCTCATATTTTTGTTTCTGTCGTTTTTTGTTTTTTTTTGCATTTGTAAAGCACAGTTTTTTATTCAAATTCTGAAATGTAATTCGTGGTTTTAAAGATTTCATGTCGTTAGGTTAAAAAGACAATTCTAAATAAAACTATTTTTTAACATCTTTCAAAATGGAAACTCCCCTGGCTGGATAAGAACGGTGGAATGGTTCAGAGAGAGTTCCGCGGTGACCGAAGTGGAAGACCTCGCGGCATGAATATTAAACACACTTGAGTGACGAGACTTTGTCAACTATCCATCCTAAGCACCTGTACTCAAGCACAATTTTATCCATTTATAAAATATCTCTATTTCTTAAAGTTAGCTAATTTTTTAAATTAACATATAGTTTAATGAAATTAGTCTTTCTCGGAGTTTTTGTCCTTTTCTATTCAATAATAACGAACAGGACGGTCATTACTTTGTCCTAGGAGTAACCAAAATATTCTAACCAGGGAGTAAAATTTATTCCTTGGAAGTGCCGCCCAGAAATCTTTAAATAAATTAACAACTTTAAGAAAAATAAAATAAAGGAAGACATCTGTTTTTTTACTCTTGCATTCCGCTAATTCCAACATTTTAAGAATTAATTATAGTTTCAATTTTTAATATTAAAGAGTATAATTATACTAAAATAATGACTTTGAACTTTCTCTTCTTTTTATATTTATTTATTATTACATTAATAAATCATTCGTAACGTTTCGAGGTCCATAATGTCTCATCTTCAAAATCACAAAACTAAACAACAATTTAATATTAGAATAAAATTTTCAACAAATTAATAATACTTAAAATTATAATCCAATAAATATCTATAATATATTCTAAAACTGTATTTTAAAGGGGAGGAGAGGAGGAGAGAAGAACAGACTCATCTTCCAGAGCATTTTCACCATCTCAGAGATCACCACTTAAGTTATTACTGGTTATAATTTACAATAGCACTTATAACTTTACTAACCCAGTCCTAATGAACATCTGGCCATTAAGTTAAACATGTACCAAATTTTCTTTATAATATAATTAATTTTATCCCCATAATGTGTTTATTTTATCTTGGCCCAGCCTTATTTCATTTAGCTATATTTTTCATACAGTCCACTTACATACTACTAAAGGAGTGATCATCTTGACATTTAGTTGGAGGTGATTACTTTAAACAAATATTAACAAATTTTCCATATTGAATTAATACAGATCATATTTTATTTCATATCCTTATTACTAGCTATATATCTACTATGGTCATCACAATAATTTGGTCACTAATTTAGTAACAATTAATTTCAATATCACATATATTGAATAATTTAAATATTTGCAACTGCTTATTTCTGACCAGCAAGAATGAAGTAGACTAAAAATTATTCTACCTTCAATCCTACTCTACACCTGTAATTGCTAAAGAATTTATTGATATTAATTTTAATGGATAGTAAAAATATTATTAAAATCAATTTTAATATAGCTTTTAAATTATATGGTTTTAATGGTTACAATCATTTTAAATAAATTTTTCTACACCTTCTCAAATTGTAAAATCTATTTGACGAAGTGACTTTTTTTTTTTATACTTAAATCATTATCTTATACACACTGAACAGAATCTGTTTAAATTATCCAATAATTGAGAGAGGTATTACACTTTTTTTTTTCCAAACTTAACTGAATTGTATAAACACAGCATACTAATTCGTCCTTATAACAATATTTTGACGGTTACGAATTTGAAAATAATATAATACATTAAAGCCATTTTTTTTCTCCACAACTTTTTTTTTTTTGTTTTTTCTTTCTCGTTTTATTTTTATTTTTTCTTTCATCGTTCATCGTAAAACAAAGATCAATAAAATATAAATAACTTGTTTCATAATGTAAATATATATTTAATATGCTTCTCTGATGAACTCTATTTTACTGCTAAAAGTATTTTATCGTTTTATAAATCCCAGGAAATCGATAACAAGAACTAAAACTTAAGAAAAAGTGCTCACTTTTTACACGCATTTCTTTCGAAATACCAAGCGCCTTAATTTAAAAGTAAATTTCCTGAATCCACTTTTTGTAGCGTATTGCCTTCTTAACGGAAAGGTATCACAAACGGCAATGAATTTTTTCCTAGGGCCACCACCAATCGTATGGCGGTCTTCGTAGTGCAATACTGTCCTTGTTTTCTGCTTTTCAAGGCAGTATGATGTAGCACGGGGTCCCACACTGTCGTAAAACAAGTAAATGTCCTGGAAATGTTATCTTCGCCCATAAAACGAGTCAAAAGGGCATTCTCACGATTCTCAACATCTTCACTCCGGAAGATCCCCTTAAAGATAGATGCTCTGCCAACTTCAGACCGTGGAATGGTAATCCATACTTTACATATAAATATGGTTTTGTTACAAACTCCATACCCAAAAACATCAGTAGTTCCTTGACTTATTTTCTAACTGATCCCGATTAATTCTTTAAAGCATCCGCAAAGGAGATGCAAAGGTTCCGGAAACTTCAAACATATAACTCAACTTGAAGCACAAGCAAGGAGTGGTCGATCCACTTGTGAAAGTCAAGAGAAAGCAGTGCATTTTGATATATCATCTCAGCCAATTTCCTTATTGTATGTACTAACAGCTTTAAATTAATAATTGTCTTTGAAAAAAAAATATAAATTTGAAGAAAATCAGTAACAAATTAACTGATTAGTACACAGATTTCATAGTTCTATAAAATAATAATAATAAAAAAAATTAAATTAAATTAAAGGTAAATCGACAATGTATAAAGGGTTTTGGGCTTAGAGTTTGGTTTGGCTTTATTTGCACTGTTTCTAGGTCAATGGCCGTGCAATGAGGTGATTAGGCCAAAATTACACTCAACCTTCAGAAGTTTCCTAATTTTTGGCTAGCCACTTTATAGATGGGTCTGCCCTAGGAGGGTCTCCATACCCTTGGGTCGCCCCCCGGCTGAAATAACTGAAAATAACATTCTGCCTTAGCTGGGATAAGAGCCCAGAACCTAGAGAACAGTAGACCTCACCGCTCCCTCAAGTTCTATAACCGAGATATTAAAAAACTAGTCTTCTTCATTCGTTTTCTGTACTTAATCTACCACGATAAAATATAATAGCATACCAATAAATAATTATGTTATAGAAGATTTTTTCCAAAAGTATTCCGACAGCTTAAATGCCTTGCAAAATACAAATACAAAGTATTTAAAATACAAATTATACAGTAAAATACAAAGTATTTTTTATTTAATTTACAACTGTATTAAAGAACACAATAAGAAAATATGAGGAATAAAAAGTCATGAAAATGTCTTGAGAAAGAACTACCCGGTGGTAGCACTTCACTAACTATTTAACTATATACTGAAGATAAAAAAAATGCACTTTAAGTAAAGTATTTATTTTTTAAACACAATGTTCCTAAAAGTGTAATGTTGAAAACATTTTTCATCCTAAAAATTCCTCAATATCAATATTTTCTGAAAATAACAGCAGTGAAAAAAATGTTCTCGCAGAAACACGAGCACATGGATTCAGATCCTACGTAACTACTGGTGTTCAAGTTGGAGATAGCCAAATACTCACAAAAAAATACGAGTACTGCACTCAATAGTTTAAAATATATTTTTTAATTTTTTTTTTATTTATGGTAATTTACTTACAACTGTATTAAAGAACACAATAAGTAAATATGAGGAATGAAAAAAAAAAGTCATGAAAATGTCTAGAGAAAGAACTACCCAGTGGTAGGTAGCACTTCACTATTTTAACTCAGTAGGTCCCGAGGCCACCTTCTTTTCAGTCGTCTTGAAGGGTTTATCAGGGATATCTGAGGAAGATAAATTACGAACAAGTGGGTTTGTATGGGCAGGGAGATTAGAATGAAAAGAGGAGTATCTATCAAGGGCTATGTCTGCAACAAATGGGATGTTAAGTCATTATGAAGGACTTGATTTGTAACCAAATAAGGGGAATTCAAGGGTTTTGCGAAGGATTTTGGATTGCAAGGACTGGATGCGGAGGAATAGATGGTTTCGTAGAGCCCCAAAGCTCGATTCCATATGTCCAAATAGGTCTAATAATAGTGATGTAAATGAGTCTTTTGTAATTTCCTTGAAGTTTTGAACGTTTGTCTAGTAAGTGTTGTAGTAATCGATATCTTCGAGCATCTGCCGTTTCACTCTTGTGAGAGGTTTAAAATAATAATTTCAAAATCGATATTATCAAAAAAATATGGTCTAAATAAATTATTAATAGACCTCAAAACAGAGAGAGGCAAATTCGTGAAAAGTAAACTTGTACTTCAATTGGTTGATTATTTGAGTTACAGTTTTCGTACTTTTTTTTTGTAAATATTTGCGTATCTCTAGTTCAAGTTAAGGTTTTTTGTAAATTATTAGTTTTATTGAAGTGAGGGGAGCCCGTGGCCACGCTAAAGATTGTGTACACTACGATTACATTGTCAAAAATTATTCCACTGACCACAATAGGTATAATATACACCCTTTAGAAAATTCTATGATAAAAGAAAAAGTATATAGTATAAACAGTTTGAGGTGAGCAAATGAGTTCACTGTAATTTGGTGTCAAAATAATTCTATTGCAAAGCGGTAAAAAAAAAAAAAAAAAAAAAAAAAACCATTAAAATATTTAAGTTCTATGCTTGGTAATAACCCGAAAGATATAAATCTCTTCAAAGCAATACTTTTGATAAGATTTCTTAAAAACCGCGTTCCTTATTTTTAAAAAGCATAGTTCCTTAATCTGAGCATAGTTTTTATACAAGTATTTTTTGACGAGATTATTTATATTATTAGGGTTATTAATAGGCATAAAACTTAAATATTTTAATGACTTAAAATGTGTTTTTCGCATGCAAACTTTCCGATTTTTTTACGCGACTCCTGTGGATCGTTGGCCTCTAATATTTAGCATGTTGTAATGGTTTAATATCTAGTTTCACGTAAAAAATAAATAAAATAAATTATCAAATTCGGTGAGACAGATTTGGGATCCCCTTCTTGTCAGTCTAACCTTGAAGATTGTTTATTTTTTTATTCAATGCTGTAAATACATGAATCATGAAGTATATCAATAATCTAACTTTAGATGAAATTATTACTATTATAACTTTCATTATAATTTTTGTAACCTAATTTTGTAAGTTTCGTTCGTGTTTTTCTATTTACAATTGGACCATTTTGTCTATATGATAAGATCTAGATAACAATCCACAATCAATCCATGACGTGATGGAAGTGGTACAGAATTCGTATACATTTGCGTGTCGAATGAATATTGGCTGTTCTCTGAATTATATATCATCAAAAATAACTCTCTTAACTAATTTTCCTGTTGTTTTACGTAACATCCAAACAGGAAAGTTTTGTGTTGTGACGGTAGCCAAACTTGTCTGGTCTCGGGTCACGTAGATCTAGTAGCGTCAGAACACCTATCTGTTTACACGGATATTAATTGGGTAAATAACAATCTCACCACAAAATTTACTTTTCATAAATATTTTTAAACTATTCCTCAGTAGTTCAATTAATGTTTAAAAAATATATCCCGTAAAAAATCATTAATTTATATGAAAAACTAAAAAAATCTGGGGCACGCAACGCACGACTTTCTATTACCTCTGTTGTTAAAATCAATTTAAATAGTTTTTAAGAATTTTTAAATACACTTAGGGATAAGAATAAATTGTTTCTATTACATTGAATTTCAATAGAAACATGTGTTTTATTAAATAATCTATTATATTACTATATATAACAATCAGTTAGCTTTATAGGATTTTCATCACTCTCCATTAGCTATTAAAAATATTAAGATAACAATTTTTCTAAAATCTTCAGCTTTCCATCGGTATATAGTACGTTTATACGCTGTTATTATGTTAAAAAACGCCAAAATAGCCTCAAAAAATATGTTTACACTTTTCTTCTTTAGTTGGATATCGTAATAGTCCAACCTAAATTTTTATCATTATTAAATAGATGATATAGTTATTTTTATAGATTCTACAAAATTAACGGTACTTTTGAAGACAATTTCAAATATTGGCATTTAAGCCCTGTCAGACTATTTCAATCAGGATAAAACCTACATGTTATTAAAGCCCAATAAATTTTACATCGATATAGGGAGTTTAATCAAAATCAAAGACCACACACACACATACCTTTTTCCGGGACTTGGTCATTTGGACTCAGAAGATCCTAAAACGTGTATTTCCGGCGAAAACTGGAATTAGAAAATTTTCACGATCGCAATACTTACTATATATTTAATATATTTTTTAAATTGAATCGAGACTTAATTAAAACGAATTATGATATAACTAATACTTTTATCTTTATAACTTATAGTTGCTATATTTCTGAAGAAAGAAATAATAAAAAGAAACAAAACTGAATTCAGAGATTAGGCTTCTGGTTGTATGCATCCACTCACACTTGATAAACGGAACGTCGTGCATTATTTTTAATAAAAGAGTGGTGAAGTTATATATCAGCATCCAATTTTATTCACCGAATTTGACCTTCACCTTAAAGAATCTAAACATTATATATATCAGACTCCTGTAATATTCATAAGAAGCAAGAAAACGAGCCGAGCTATCTTCAAAGAAGAAAAAAAACCCTTAAAGGGATGATTTAGGTGAGATTTGAGTTAATAACTTTTTGTTTTATCGATATTCATAACAAAGATATGTAATAAAATATTTTTAGCCGAAGCAAATCCCTTCCATACCCAAGCTTACAGCTTTGAGTGTCTAAGTTAGTCAGTGAACCTCATCAACAATCAAGGATGGATCGTTTTATTTAGTGAGTTGGTTTTTATGTTTCCGATATTGGAAATTAATAAAAATTTCATTGTAGTTAGCAAGAATCTTTTATATTACAGCGACACTTGCTTCAAGCGGTCGCGGATCTAGAGAAGAATGGAGTGAACTTATTTCGACTGAAGTGGGTCGAAAGTAGAAAGTCTTTCCAACTAAGGAATAGGAGAGCGCTGAGCTTGGAAGACAATGACTTATTAGTGCCTCTGACAGTACAATGCCTCTCTGATCGACATTTCTTGATAGGCTTCGTATATTTAGTTCGATGAAAGAGCAGATGAGAATGCACTGACTTATCGCTGGTGTTTAGGAGTAATTGCATAAACATGATAAACATGTTGGTATTAATAACTTCTCCGTTTTCAGCACTTTTTCCCACTAGAATATCTGACAGTTAGAGCATTACACAGTACACAGTCAAAGAACGTGCAGGGCAAATTTTTCCTTTGCAAGCATACGTTCCATTCATAGAGGTTTCCACGCATGCTCTGGCAACAGTTAACTACTGTTTGTTTATTTATTTAATGCCACTTCACTGCGGCTAATCGGACGATTCTACATTAGTAGGCCTAAATTTTGCTTATCTAGATTTCACTAGAAGAGGGGTTTTTAATGAGCACCAAAAACTCGAGAACACCTTATTATGTCCCCTCCGAAAGACGGCGTAACTAAGGATTTTTACTCTTATTACGAAATCCTAAGGGCACCTACCAGGTTTGAAACCGCGATTTTGGACATAAAAGTCTGTGGTGTCAATAAATCCTTCTAACTACCCACTGCACAACAGGTGACCCCTATTCTCTATTTGTTATTGTTTGAATATTACTTTCACATGGCAGTTTACTACACATGTATACACATATAGCAAGACGGTTTTCTTCTTTCCGAGCTTTAAGACCGAAAAAAAATTATAAAGGTAAAACGCAGAGATGTGGAGGTTTCCATCAGGAAGTATCAAACCATACTTTTATTTTTATTTCATTTAGCACTTTTATTAGATTTAGACTGTTAAATTAACAGATTTCTTTTTAGTTAGATATATTTATATTTTTCATTTGCAATTAATTTTCAATTTGTACAAAGACTGCTCTTTATTGTACATAGATAGTTGGTGCTGGATAGGGAACGATTGAGATAATTTTTTTTAAATTAATTTTATTAAGAGATAATACTATCTGCTACCTTCTGGGGCAATGAGTATTACAGATAGAATAAATCATTCATCCCATATGTACATTGTAAATACAATTTAAAAAAAAGATTAAACAAATAAAAATATATATACACAAAATTAAATAAATATTATAAAGAAAATAATAATAACAATCATGATCACATTCATACCTATTTACAAACTGTCCCTGGAATCACTGAATCAAGCCTCGAGATCCACTAGTGGATGTCGAGGCACAATGCCAGAAGATCCCAGCGCCTCTCATTCAGTCGCGTCACTGGTCATGAGAGCCAGTGGAGGCCGAGCGAGGGCGCTAGAGTCACATACACTCAGAGCATAAGTGGAGAAGCCGGCCATTGCCAGCACCCCGATAACATATTTACAAGAGATCTCTGGGCCACTGCCGCTTCAACCTTATAAATTATGACGACACTGCTCATGAAGCGGTGAAATAATAGATATATAACATCGATATGCATGGTAGGTGACGCATTTATTAAAATGTTGACATTAGATGTTAAAAATGTATAAATTCCATAAAAACTTTTAATTGATTACAGATGCTTGAAAATGGCCCTAAAGGCTGAAACGTTGAGATCTCTAAAAATTAAATAAATAAAAAAATGTATTAAAGACTTCTTTTGTCGAACGGCCAAATATATATCGCACAAATAAATGTTATTATTATTATTATTATGTATGGTATAACAATAATAGTTCGTCGAAAATTGGTCAAATTTACCAAATTTGTTGAAAACCCCAATGCGAACAGACTGTAAATTAAAAAAAAAATCAAAAAGGAAAAATTTCATTGAATAAAGAGCATTAAATACCAAGTCTAAAAGGATCCCTAAATGTGGTATTTACGATCATTGAAAAAGTAGGTTTCTAGTTTTCCCTATACGCGCTCCACAGTGCTTAGGGGAAGTACGTGCTTGCTACATCCCATTCTGGGCTAATTGATGTAGTTTTATTGAGAAAAACAAGACCAGAGCAGAGGAAATTGGATGAGCTGGGTAAATCCACAGCATCTTACAACTTAGTCAGAGAAGCTACTCTTCATTGCTGAACTCAAATAACATATTTACAATATTTCTCAAGGCCACTGGATTTCGACCTTCTGGTAAGATTATATAGATGGTTGGTGCTGGATAGGGAGCGATTGTGCTAATGGATTTGTAATATTGGTGTATTGGGTACTTCGAAAGAGAGGTAAAACCTGTCGGAGAGCAGGGTATTCCGATTTAAAATAATTTATTCTAAATAATAATCTTACAGTTCTGGGCGAGTTAAATTACTATCTTTCTATGAAACTACAAGAAAATTTATATGTACTATGTATAATACAATTTTTAATTCAATTGATTAGCATAAGCTATTTAATTTTATATATTATTATGAGACATTCAAAACTTCAAAAATAAAGATAGCTTAGGACGATTAATGTCAAAACTCCAAAAATGGCCAATCAGTTTTACCCCAATATTTTTATTTAGAAATAATAAACCATTGTGCAATAATTTGCCGCATTTTTATACCTAGGCTCCTAAAATTTGGCACCAAACATATGCTAAAAGGTCGAGAAAATATATTCTTCTTAAATATGATACCGAACAAACTTCAGATACAGGTAGTAAAAAAAGATCAATAACAGTGCCAAGAAATTATCCGAATAAGTTTAAAAATTTGTGATATTATCAATAATTTGCTAAAAATATTATGCTCTATAAAAAAAACAAATAATAATAACTTTAGGAAAAAAAACTTGTATATGACAGGTTTAAGGAAAGTTCTAGAATTATTTTGTAAGACATTATAAATAAACAAAATTCAGTTATATAATTCTAAGTTTAACCTTAAAATTAAAAGGTCTTAGATGTATGTACCATATGTGTTAAGTAAAGTTTTGATTTTTTTTTTTTTTATACTAATATAAATATACATAATTTTGATTAGATTCGTCATAATTTAATTTAAGAAAAGTAATCAATATTTCAGTTCAAATATTTCTCTAGAATCTCTTTAAAGAATTATATAAAAAAAATTATAAATAGAAACATTCGCAGTATAACTTCATTACACATGTACCATCTTGGACTTACGCCCAAGAACTTGAAGGACATCTCAACCGACAAGGACTTCCGGATCCCTATACAGATGAGGAATATAAAATTAAATACCGTTCTAAATTCAAATGATCTACAAACAATACAACTATGACTACGACCTTTTACTAACATCACACTACGACCCTGGTAATAGTCAATATTTTTAAAATTTATTTTCTCTTCATATATTCCATTCACACCTGTCACAAGCTATTTGACAATAAGCAAATATACTTACAAAACGTAAGCAGCGGATGTGATACGCTTGGAGAAGGAAAGTGCCCAGCAGCACCCCCTTACTAGAATTTATTTTAACAGAGGAGATCTCTCGTCCAGCTTCTCTTTAGCCTTTTTCTACAGCTATTGATAAGTAGTATATTGTCGTGCCCGTGAAGACCACAATTAAAACGAGAATAGAGAATTCGTATGCGTTGGTTAACTGTTGGTTGTTGTAAGTCCGGATGTAGGATTTTGTTGTTTATTTACCAAAGAACTGTCGTTATGTTTTAGATTGAAATTATTGGATTTTTTGCATGTCAGTCTTTTTTGCTGAGCCATAAATATGTGAAGCGTAAGTCCATATGAGTTTAAGCAGGTATGAGTATGTGTTGAATTTCTGTTAATCTTTAGTTTTGATGATTTAGAAAGAACAGAGTATAGTACTTTCAGTCGCTGGTTGAGAGTCTTTCTTTTCATCATTCATGGTCAGTTCGAAATTATAAAAAATAATGGAAAATATTTAAACCACAAATATTTTTTTTACGATAAATTCAATTTAGGAATCTATACTATGTAGAAGTGAAACGTGGCTGCTTACTTTGAAGGATGAACAACGCCTTAATAAAGTACTGCGTAAAATATTTGGTCGAAGAGAGATGAAGCCACTAGGGAGTTTAGAAGGTTGCACAACGCGGCATTGCGAGCTTGTACCCTGTAAATATAATTGAGTTAATAGCATCCCGGAGACTAAAATGGGCGAGAAACGTTTTTGGGCTCAGTGAGGAACGGATTCCGAGAAAATTGGTATTCGCTGAACCGACTGGTAGGTGTCCGAAAGGAGGGTCTGAACGGTGATTATTGGACGGCGGAATTCGGTGATATCGGCATCGAACCTTCGGATATTGATAAGTACGCTTGAATCTGATTTGACGACAATGGATTCTATAAGGAATGAAATAGCCATTTTTAAACTTAAACGTCAGTCTTTTTTTTGTACAAGATTTTTAACCTATACCATCCGTATACCTAAATAAGAAAAAAACGTTTCCATATAAATAAAATATTTCTTATTCTTAAAAAAATATATCATTTGCGCAAAGCAAATTTACTTACCACCGTTATTAAAATCAATTAAAATGTTTTTAAATGAAATCAGAGTTGGAAAAAGGTTAAAAATTACATTGGGTTTAGATGGAAACTTTTCGAATTACAAAACGCCTTAATTCGAAAGTAAATGTCCTGAATCAAGTTTTTACAACTTCTTGCCATTTCATTGGGAAGGTTTCACAGACAGCAATTAATTTTTTTTTTAACCTTTATTCTAGGGTCACTGTAACACACTTATACGCTTTTAAAATATGAAATTTATGTTTCGATAACTTATCGTTTTTGAGATAGGGTAACTACATACACAGAGACCTATTGACGGAACTCAGTCATTTGGACTCAGGGGACCCCAAAAACGGTAGGAAACTTAAATTAGTAAATTTTCAGGATCACAAGAATTTTCAACTATTTACATCATACATAGGAGAGTGAAATAAAAAAAGAAGATAGATAAAAACTATTAAAGAGATATTATACCCGGCGTGATTCATTATTCATATATTTAAAAATATTCAGGTCTTCTTAGGGCAGAAAGAAAAATCACTTCTCCCGAGAGGTAAATTGAGACTGCAAAATTCAATAAATTATTTAGCGATTGCTCAAAAGCTTAAAGTACTTATTAAAAAAAATAATAAACATATATATATATATATATATATATATATATATATATATATATATATATATATATATGTGTGTGTGATTGAAAACCTTCAATATATAATAGTAGTGTATTTACATAGCTTTTCAAACCAAATATAACAGTTGGTTTTATATTTTATGGTTTGAATAAATTATTTGATGACTCTGATATTCAAATTTTCAGAGGTAATGTAATTGTCTATTACTTTAGTGTGTGTCTACAAACATCAAGAAAACAAAATACTATGTTTTTAAGTCTGGTAAGATAAATTGTGTTTAGTGCTTTAATATAAATTTTTAACCAGTTGTAGACGAAGACCTATCAACATTCATATGATACGCATGGAGATACATAATTTAGATTTTTTTAAAATACATATTTAATGGAAGTAACTTCCTATAAATAACTAGTGGAAAAATTGTAGTTGTGCTTTTATCTTTTCGTATAAAGATAAAATGCAACGCAGGTCTGAGGTAGGCGAAAACCAGAATTGGTGGAAGGTACCTCAGCAAATAATTTTGTTCTGTTCATCAGTTTGAATAATTCTGATTAGCTGACTAGAGACATTACTGGACTAATTATTTTATTTTATGAATAAAATTAAGCCAGTCTCAGTGTTACAACCCATTTTGGATTGTATCATTGCTTCTTAAGATAGAAAAAAAAATGACGGAATTCAAAAAGTTTATAAAATAATAACAGAAATAAACATCTCTTTATTTTTTCTCAATTATGACTGTCTTGGAGTATATAGGGTGGATGGATTTAGGGAAAATTGAATAGGTAGTATTAGGCCTATTAAAAACATTATTAAAAAGCCTGTTATAAATAAAATTTGAAATAAAAAAATTATATGGCCTATGAATTTTCAACGAAAAAAAATCCTCATATTTATGTGAGTGCCATACTATGCGGTATCTTAGGCTTTGTGGAAGCTGGTCTAGTCGTGCTGTTACCATTACCAAAGAAGGCAATGACCTAAAAGCTATTTAACTCGAACTTGTGACTGCAGAAAATTAGAATACTTATGTCAAGCGATAGAATATATATATATATTATATATATATATATATATATATATATATATATATATATATATATATATATATTCTCTGCACATACCATTCATACTACTAAGACCGCAAACGAAAATCAGGACCATACCTTTGCCAACCCTATAGAGCATTATCAGTAAAACAATGTAACATCGAAATTGAACTTGGCGAAAACCGGAAAAACCTCTTAAGCAAATTAAGGCTAGTATAAAAGATTATTATAAAGAAAGCTATAGAATTTAGACGAAATAAAATTGATGTAGCCTAACAACTCGAGAAAGACACCTATAACAAAAAATCACCCTCCTGGAACGCAAAGATAAAGCACTAGCATACAGTAGTCAAGCCTGAAGCCCTGTATTAATTGATTTAATGTACTGTGTTGAAGAGCTGTAGCGGAAACTCTGTCCATCACTACTATGGTCCAATAGAAAATTCTAGGTCCTAAATTACATAATAACAAGATCTCTCACGATAGATATGAGATCCTGTATACGAAAAGCAAAACGATTTCCGACACAATAAGGAAAGGAGGATTGACTTCTATGGTCACATCCTAAGAGTGGATCATAATATATATCATAATATACATAATATACATGGATCATAATATATCATAATATACATGGATAAATAATAGAATCTTCGACTTTTTCTGCAATAAGAAAACAAAACAAAACTGGTTTAAAGAGACGTATAAGGATCTTCAAGAGTTAAAAAATACAGCAGAGATATTAAGGAACGGATCTGCGAAGAACATTACTAAGGACAAAATGAATACGTTCCAGAACGGGTCAAACTAAACGGTTATACCGTACCATATTTCTGACGAGGAGAGTAAGATAAGATCTGAAAGAATAAGGAAATCCTGGGCAGACAGAAAATCACACAATGATTGATCCAACGTACCCCAAAGTGGGAGAAACGGGGATTAAAGAAAAAATTATTATTCGATTAACAATATTCATAAACAAAAGCAAAATAGATTAAGCACACAGCCGCTAAATAAGATACTCAAGAGTTCAGGTTTAATACAAAAAAAAATAAATTATGTTCAGTATACAAATGACTAAATTCAGGACATTATTAAATCACCAATTATTTTATTTTTTAGAATAAATTAATTCTACTAATAAAACTGTTAAAATGAATTTTATTTTTATTATGATAAAAGTGATCTGTATGTATTTCCACTTATATAGAATTATATTGAATTCGACTTTACAACGGAGATATATGTTTCAAGTTTCCTTTAATCTAAAAAGAGTGTGAATCAAAACCATGTTAGTTTCTTTGTTTTGGTTTTTAATCGTAAAACCTTAAGATCATCAATGTCTGGTTATATGTACATGTAGCATTCACAAGGAAGAACTAATGGAGAAAAAAAAAATAACCGAAGTAACAATGATGATAATAAAAAATTAAAACTAAATATATAAAATTAAAATAATAATAATAAAAAATGACCAGAATTCCGTAAATGTATGATTAGAATTTTTTTTTTTTTTTTTTTAAGAAAAGTCAAAAAACAATGTAATCGATTATTACCTACCTAGTACTGTTAATATATTTGGGGTCAGTCCCATTTGATTCAGATGCAATTAATGATATTGTCATTTTTGAAAAATATGTCGAATAGTGAGAGTTCCATTATAATGCTGACATTAGGGAACGGATATAATAAAACTAAATAAAATATTGGGAATAATACCACCATTTATTTTACTACTTTTTGTATTTATAACATACATCTTTGCATATGTAATATTCATAAAAAAGTATTTTGTTTATATAAGACAGGAATGGTAAAAGATAAATCTAGTGACGCTGTTGCCCTGCCAATACACAAATAAAAGATGTGAGCCAACAGGTGCGTGCGAGATCTGTTTGCACAATAAAGGTCAGGAATATCTAAATATTTCATCTGAAGCAGTAACATCTAAGGCTTTATTTATTTTTGGAATTTATTTATGTTTTCTACTTCGGAATACATAATATTCTAATGTTTATAAACTATTGTTCAACTTAGGTATACTTATTCTTTAAAACACCAACTGTAACCCGCGGCTTTGCATGCGATTAATTAAAGTTTTGTTAATTTATAAACATTTATATAATAATCAATATAACTTAGCTATCGGTGCACCATTTACTCTATCAACTATTCTTATGTTCAACGAATAAAATATTGTTATTTAAGGCCTGATCTTAATTTAATTCTGAATAATTTTACAATAACATTTCAGTAAAAATAGAGATACCCATAATTACTCAATACGTTTATTTTTTTATATAACAAAATCGTTGAATATCGCCATAACTTGTATGCAACAGAAAAGTTAATTAAAACTATTCATAGACCAAGATCCAACTGAAAAAATATATTTTTTGGATTTTTTTTATTTATACTGTTATTTCAGCAGACCCTAGTATAAGCAGAACATCCGGGGATATAACCAGCTCTATAAATTAGGTACCCAAAAATGGTGAAAAATCTGATAGCTGGGAGTGATTTCAGGCTTATCACCTATTTGGACAACCGTTCGTCTTGAAACGGTAACAATCTCTATATGTACCGAACCTAACAACCTTCAGAAACATCGAGGTACAGGTTTCTTTTTTCTTTTTTTTTTTATATATGTAATGTTCGTTTAGTATTATTACAGATTTGGATAGTGATATAATATTTCACACAAAATATACAGCTTCGACTGCTTTATACGATCCTGAAAGTAAAATTAAATAAAAAAATTGTTAATGCATCTAGAACAGTGCTTCCAAAGAAATAATTTTCGTGGACCCCTTCATCTAATCAGTACCATGGCAAGAAATTTCAAAAAATCACCCTTTAGAAGATTGTTCTTCTTCACTAACTTTTATTTTATTTATTATTACAAAACAAAAACAAAATTTGACATAAAATTTAATTTGCCATCTGCATTTCCTTTGCAATAAGCAAATTTGTGGACTGCTGAAGCAGCGGCTCATCACAACAGAGTTCGTTAAGTGATCAGCATATCTCTTGGCCACCGCCTGCGTAGTCGTCGGGATGGGCTGTAAGGATTCGTAGAGCATTTTAATGTTTCTGTAAGAGGGTTGGTGTTGTATGTTAGTCTCTTTACTAACTTAATATATAATTTCAATTCAAAGCATCTGCTTCCATAACGTCAGATATTCTAAGAAATTCTATATTTAAGTCTAGTACAAATTACAAATTACTAATTTTAAGGCGCATCCCACTGACTTATAATGGATCAACGCTGAAGTGACCGCATTTGAAGTAAATTTTTATGAAGACTCAAGATAGTAAATTGCTTTTGTTACAATCCATTCCATTCCATCAATGTGGAATATACTCGTATAGTAAGAGAAAGTGTTGCGATCGTGAAAATTTTGAATTCCAGTTTTCAGCGGAAATACACGTTTTAGGGTCCCCTAAGTCCAAATGACCAATTCCGCAAAAAGTCTGTGTATGTGGTTCCAGTCCAGAGCGTAAACGAAAAGTACTATGAAACTGAAATTTCATATTTAAGACAACTATACGCCCGAAATGTTACAAAAACTTGTTCGTCAAAATTAGCTAACCAGAAGAGCCACATTATACCATGCATTTTGAATCATTTTACGATTTTCTGGCGGCGTGGTCTATTGGGTAGAGCGCTAGTCTACTGTGCTCCGGGTCCTGGGTTCGAATCCCGACTGTGGCGGAATATTATTTATTCTGTTATTCCAGCCGGGGGCGATTCTGGGGTACGGAGACCCTCCTGGGGCACACCCAGCCTCAATAAACTGGATACCCAAAAATGGGGAAAAACCTGGTGGCTCAGCGCGATTTCGGCCGAATCACCTCATTGCACGGCCCTTGGCATAGAAACAGTACGAATCTCTACATGTGCTGAGCCTCAAACTCTTCATGGGTTGTAGTGGTACAGTTATTTTTTTTTTACGATTTTCTCAAAAACTGCTATAACGATTTTTATTAAACTCGCTATATAGATGTAAAATCTGATGGGGTTTCATTCTGATTGAAATAGTCTGACAGGGCTTAAATGCCGATATTTCAAATTTTCTTCTTCTAAAGGACCTTTATTTTTTTAGATTCTATAAAAATAACTATATTATCTTGTTACCATTGATAAATCATAGGCATATATATATATATATATATATATATATATATATATATATATATATATATATATATGTTGAACGAATTCGATATGTAATTATAGGAAAAAACTCAAAAAATATTTTTTTAATGAAATTTTTTGAACATAAAAATAGAATATACATGTATAATATACCGTTGATAAGCTTAAGAGTTTAGAAAAAATATCTCGTACACAAGCTTATAAAAATTACTAAAGAGTGATGAAAAGCCGATAAAACTAACTGCTTATAATAGATAATGATACAAAAGATTTTTTTAATAAAACACATCTTTCTATAGAAATTAAATTCAATTAATTCTTTAATGGTTTCACTAATTTTTACCTCTAACTGTATTTGATAATTCTTTAATCGTTTTTAAAAATGTAGGTAAGTGAAAGTTGTACGTTACCAGCATCAGATTTATTTTTGTTACAACCCATAACTTTTAAGGATTTTTTTATTAATGTAATTTATTCAATTTTCCAATAGTATCATGCAGTCCTCCTGGACATCGTCTGCCGACCCCCAGGAGTTCGTGGATCACTGATCCAGAACACATTTGGGTTCAACAGCCATATAGAAAGAGTAGTAATTCGAAGAAGACTAAAGAGAAATCCGCCAAGAATAAGACATTACGCCTAATAGGCTGTGCTGAGTTTCTTCAGAGGATGTTTTGTAAGACGTACAATGTCAGCATAGCGTTGGCACGCATTTTCCTTACATGAGATATAACATGATAAGACAGCCATAAAAAAGAACATCATCCTAATTCATAGCTTCCCAAGGACCACCCATGTACGAATTGGGGTTGACTTTTGACTGTACAAAGCAACCTTTCCTTGCCTCGCTACCCTCTTTAGTAGTGTGGAAGACGCACAACAGAAACGCCTTCTATACCAACTTCTCGCCATTAATTACAGAGCTGAGGATCCTTGGCCTCCTTATATAACTGCTACTTTCCTATCTCACCTAGTTCCCGTTCTGGAATGTATCATTGATTTATCACTCGAGTATGTCATATATCGTGTAAGGCTTCAAGTTTAATATGCTATATAATCTAAGGAAACGGTATTGACTTAATGGAATAGGAGTGAGGCAGTTAACAGGTGCAGAAGTGGATTCGCAACTCAGGCCCGCAGATGTTGTCGATTTATGTTACATCATGAGTAAATGATAGAGTGAGGGAGTCGGCAGACCTTAAAGGCCACTCAATCTAAATAAAGAAGGTACCTGACCCTTCGGCTTGAAAGAAGAGCTTGAATGCTCTGTCTTTATCAAGAAGGTGGTCAAGGAACAAATATTCAAATGTCAAGTATTGAAGCCAAGATTCTTAGTAAGTACAAGATGTAGAGGTTTATTTATTCATTTAACGTCATTTTATACTACTGTGGCTAATCGAACATTACTCCTAATAAATCCTAAATTTTACCTACCCAGGCTTAATTAGGATAGGAATATTCAACAAGTAATTGACATCGCACAAGCTCGAGATCATTTTGTCTTCTGCCCAATGACTAAATAAAAAAAATTAAGGACTTTTTAGTCCCTTTAACAAATCCTACTGCCATTAGCTTTCCACCTTGGGAATATAAATAGATGTAGTGGTTAATATCTTTTTGAACTAATTATAACCCAGATGTTCGAAGGATTAGTTAATTGGGACTGTAACAGTTTAGAAGCTTCTTCCTTGGTACTGTTCAGGTTTAGATATTTAAATAAACTATTATATTTTTATCTACAACAATCAGTTAGTTTTATCGGCTTTTCTTCACTCCTCATTAACCTTTACGATTCTGTATATTAGATAATATTTTTTTCTAAAAGCTTTAGCTAGCTCTCCAATGGTATATTATACATCTATATTACTATTCTTGTGTTCAAAAACATAATCATTGCATACAAAAATATGTTTGCTCTTTTCTAATTTAGTTGTTCACCAAATACGATTAACTTGCATATTTAGCCGTCATTTATCAATGCAAATAAGATAATGTGCCTAATTTTTTGAAGCCTACAAAATTAAAGCTACTTTAGAGGAAGGAACTTTAAAATATCGACATTTAGGCCCTATCAGACTATTTTATTAAGAATGAAACCTACATAATACGAAGGCCCATTAAATTTTACATCGATACAGTCAGTTTAATTCAACATCGTAAGAAACGGTTTTGAAAAAATAGTAAAAATGCGATACATTTTTAGAATAAAGTGGCTCTTCAGTTTAGCTGATTTTGGTGACAAAGTGGCTGTGACATCGAACATTTTCACGATAGCAATACTTTCCCTAAATATATATTTTATAAATAGGTAAGTGAAAGTAAAAACAAATAATTATACGCAAAAAAAAGTTAATTATACAGAAAAAGAAAGTTAAACTATTCATTTTAATCGAACAAAGAAAAAAATGTTCATGGCAAAAACAAGTAGGACATGTAATGGAGATAAAATTGAATTAAAATGTATATTTTATTATTAAAAAAAGGGGTTTATTATATAATTTTTTTATGCTATAAAATTTTATATATTTTTTACTTTTTTAAACGCTATATGACACAAAGCCCTATGGGAGAGGCTTTTGTCTATATTGATGCCAATAAAGCTATTATTGTTATATGACACATATATATGAGCTATAAGCTTATACATTATACATTTCCAACAGGAGAAAAAACTAGAATCCAATCTAATATGATCCAAGTGTAACTATAGTTGGCTGGTGCACTATGTGGTTGTTAATAAGGAACTGCTACTAGTTGTGACAAATAAAATAATACATTTTACATGAGGCATCAACATGATTTCAATGTCGCATTTGTTTTATGTTATCCGATCTATGTTATTCTAAATTTAATTAAAATCCTATTCATCATCCAATCCTTGAACACTATCCTTTTGGAGTTGTTTCATTTTTACAAAAATCCCTCTGGAAGATTGAAACATAACGTTTGGGACTATAAAGCCTGATAATTGTAATTGGTTCTCTACTCTAAGTAAAAGTTGTCAAAAGAACATGAGATCGCGATTTCCAGAAGTCAGGAGAATAATAGTTTTGTTTTATTTTAACTTACGTTACTTGATATAAACCACGAACTAATTACTTTCGCTACTGAATAACAACAAGTGTTTCCCAATTTTGATCATGGCTTTATTTCCTCCTGAAATGGTGTTTTCTAGTTATCATATATCATAAATTCCTAAATGTATCCACGAGTTCAAACGTGTATCCGTACTTCAATTTGTTTATAAATCTGTTTAAGATAAACATAATAGTGGATATAATTACTTGACCGTTGAGAATTACTGGAAGGAATCAGTCCGGGTGGCGGTCAGTGAATGAAACAATTAAATAGTTTAAACCATTTATTTTCTGCCAACGTTTCGACCCCCATTGTGGGTCATCATCAGGGCGTACTGTAGAGGTATGAATACCTACAATGGGGGTCGAAACTACTTAATTTTTTTCATTCACTGACCGCCACCAGGTCTAATTCATTCCGATAAAAATAATAATTTTTGAGATAATTATGATAAACTTTTAATAAAATCAGTTTTCTTTATTTCTCGCTACTAAGCCCGGCGCAAAAACCTACGGACATTTTTAGCAGTAATTACAGGAAGTATAATGAAAAATTTACTACACGTTTTAGCTTTATTTTTCATATGTTGAGATTAAAGTGATTATAAAAATTTTCCTAACTGTAATTTATTTGCGAGGTGGTGTGCAGTAATAAACGCAACGACTGCTCGCTGTTTAATCAATGTTCCTGACTAATATTCAATAAATAAAGAAATATGACAAAAGAAGCAATAAGAATCAATGAATGAAATTTTGCATTACCAGCCCCATTCCTAATGTATTTGAATGCAGAGATTTCTTTGAGTCCGCCCTTCATAAATCGGGAACGAAATCAGTCCAGGGTTAATCAGATTGAATATAAATATCGTATTGACTTTCGATGATGTATTAATTTTCCTTGTTTTTTTTTAATCATACAATTCATTTTAATTTATACAATATATTTATTACTTATTGACCTTTAATTTGTTAGTTTGTTAATATTTTTAGGCAAAAGCATTGTTTATTTTTGTAAAAATCTTGTTTTCTCTTATTCAAAGTACCTAAATGATTTTTTAGATTACATACCATTAAAAAAACAGTTACTCAGATCTCGCTACTGTATTGTGCTGTACAAATCGTACCTAAATGGATGATGGTATTTGGATCCAACAGCAGAATGTCTGGCAGTGATATGCTTTTGGCTCGGTCATTGTGTCAAGATGTTACTAATAGTGATCTATGTAGACTGACTGTATTTAAACAACTGCATTGGATAGTTATTATAGACAAAAAGCTTTGAATGTGTGTTATTTCACTAGATGGGAACATTAATTGTATTAATGATTATTTAACACAACTATAAAATTTGTAATTGTTTTGTTTTTTTATCTGAATGTTATAAAAACACAATCACAAAGATAACTTCCAGTAAATATATGCGTGAATTTTTATAAATAAATTCCTAAAGCTACTTCTTTACACTGAAGATTTGGTATGTAATTGCTAAAACTGTACTATAACTGTAATTTTACTTTGAACATATTGGGCATTTAAACCAATGTATTTTCTTCACCCTCCATCAATTAAAAAAAATTTTGATTGTAAGGATATTTCATCCGAAATCATTTGTAAATATTTTATCAATTTGAAAATAAAGTTTATTTTCTTAAAAAAAAAAGCTTTATTTAACTAGAGATATTTATTAATATAAATTGACATTAAAGTCATAATTTATTTATTTTACATTTTGATGCCGTGTAACACAACAGTAGGTTAGAGGAAACGTTTTACGTATAATAATTTAATCATCAAAAGTTGTGAAGAGTATTATTAATTTAAAGTTTTTATTTGATTCTTTTGTAAACCTTCGATTTTTTTTTCTTTGTTTTCCAAAAAGAATTATTCGTTGTATTTTATAATGTAGTGCAGTAAGCAATAAAATAATAAAATAAAAAACAAGATAAAAATATGTAAAAAAAAATACTTCAATAGGTAATTGGGTTTTTATCTAATTAAAAAAAAACCACCCTATAATAACTCAATCATTGGCATAGCAATTAATCACATAAGCGTGTCAACAAAGCCTTCATAAAATAAAAACAAAATATAAAAAACTGATATATCCTTATACTGAAGCCATAGGAAGTTCGAGGTAATTAATTCTTTCAAACCGCTTATTACAGTCTTCAGGAAAAACATAAATTATTAAGTAAACACTAATAACCTTAAGGATGGGTCGAAGTTGGCAGAGAAAACAAATAATAAATAAAAAGGTTTAAGAAATAAAATTAAAAAAGGAATAAAAATTAATAAATTCTGGTCTGCTTTCCGAGAAAACTTCTCGTTTTACACCCGGTAACTTCAATTATCAATTTTAAATTAATGCTTTTTAATTTATTTCCATATATTTTATATTATAAGTACCTATTAAAAAAAATTAAATGTGATGAAAATAACTGAAAAGAAAAACACTGAATATTAACAAAAAATAATAACAAGAAAAGATAAGGACAGAAAGAAAAATAGCTTCCAGTAAACATTTTCTAATGTTGTATGGTTTTGAAATACATTCCATTATTGTTTGTTTTGTTTTTTTATTAACTGAGTTTCCATTAATTATTTACAAATTAAAATGTTTTTTATTTTTTATTTTTTGCAAATTTCAGAGCAATACTTTCAGTTGCTACGTAGTTAATATAGAATTTTAAACGGTTTTTTGACTATTCCACGAATCTTTTATATATATTATATATATATATATATATATATATATATAAAATAATAGTTTAAATTATTTTTAAAATATGCATTGTTATGCTGAGAAAATCTAAAGAGACCTGCACCTCTACAACCAATGAAGGGTCTAGATTTTAGTACTAAAAGAGATTGATACTGCTTTACAGCGTGCAAAGAGATAGGCCTAGGTCACGCTCAGATGCCAGGTTCTCCCGGTTCGTGAGTACCTACTTTTTAGAGGCTGGATGTGCCCCAGGAAGGTCTTCATACTCTAGGACATCCCTCAGCTGAAATAACATAATACATAATTCTGCACTACCCGGGATTCAAACCTAGGATATTGACATTATCAATCTCTTTATTTTAATAATACTATTATCTTAATCTCTGAATAGAAAACATGCTTAAAATACTTCAATAATATCAATACTAATATTAAATAAAATAATATTAACTATAATAATAAATTAAGGGATATTATTTTTAGATTATTATTTTATACTCAATATTACTGTAAAGATTTGAATTATTATTTCAAGGAAACAATTTTTACCATTAAAATATAAACATTCAACGTTGTTTAATAAAGACTCAACACACCAAGTTTACACAAAAAAATAAAGCATGTTTACCGTTTATAATACAATATTTCGTCAAAAAAAGCTTTCCCAAAAAGAATTTAAAAATTCAAAAGCTAATATACATAATAGTAAAAATGAAAAAAAAAAAATTGACAGATTATAACCATTCCGCTTCAGAATTTTCCTTATTGCAATAACTAACCACAATTGAATAGTTACCACACTTGAGATGGCGCATTTAATTTATGCACGTCTACGTCACTGAACTTTGCGGTCGGTTTTATAATTCTGGTTATAGTAGCGTATTTGCTGTTTGTTCGGAGAAGGACTTTAAAAAAATAAATAAAAAATAACGTGTTTACGATTTCAAAGACTACGCACAGAGACCGTTCTTGTGTAATTTTCAACATTTGTAACAAAGCAGAGAAACTTCGACTCAATGACAGTAATCATTCCGTAGGTTTCCGGGACTTCTCAATTCTACGGATTGCGACATGATAACACCTAATTATTTTATATATATAGCTCTTTTAATTTTATAAAGTATACTTTTTAATAATTATTAATTTTGTAAAGTATTTAATTTTATAATTTCAACAATAATATTAATTAATTACAATCAACAAAATAATTCAGTTTGTTTTACTTTCACTTACCTATGTCAAATATACACAGTTAGGAATAGTATTGCGATGATGGAAATTTTGGAATTGGAAATTCCACGTTTCACAGGAAATACGTTTCAGGTTCCCTTAAGTCTAAATGACCAAGTCTAGTAAAAATTATGGGGTAGTTCGTAAGTCGTACACTGCTCAGATGTTACGCTAACTTTTTCAACAAAATCGGTGAACCCAAAGGGCAACTTGCATTTGGCATATTTTAATAATTTTCCCACAAACGGCTCAAACGGTGTTTTATTTTACCCGTTATATGAACGTAAAACTTAATAGGTTTGCAGGTTCCAGTCTCATTGAAATAGTCTGACAGGGTTAAAATATCGATATTTTAATTATTTTTTTTCCATTAAAGAAAATTTTTTTTTTTTTTTCCATTATCCACAAGGAGCAGTGCTGTCTCCTATATTGTTCTCCATTTACACTTCTAACATCGTTGGAAGGAAGTGCGAGAAAGCCACTGTATCAGCTTTTGCCGACGATATTGCAGTCACGAGCAGCAGCTCCAATGCCAGTACGGCTCTCAAATAGTCCCAAAGTGCCTGTCAAAAATAACTTTAGAGCTAAAGTGGCTAAACATAGAAATTAATCCTGACAAAACAAAGGTTATTGTTTATTCGTTCCAGAAGGGTAAGAAAACACTTCCTTCAGGATTTAATCTCAATAATTGCCAAATTAAACTGTCTAAAAATATTGTATATCTTGAAATCACGTTCGACAGACACTTAAAATTTGCAGCCCACTTTTCTAAAAAAATTAAATCTGTAAGGCGAAAAATGTTTAGGCTTAACCATTTGATTTCATCTCCAAGTATATCTCTCCGACTAAAAGCGATGATATACAAAACAAATCTTCGTCCGTCACTGTTGCATGGCTCACAACTTTTTCCACACGTGGCGAAATCAACGGAAAAAAATGTCCAGGCATTTCAAAACGGCATTCTAAGAAGAATCGCAAAAGGGACGATATTCCAAAGAGTAAAAACAAAGAAATTACATGAAGAGATGAAAATGCCAACAATTAAAAAATTTATGAGTGAGAGGAATTTAAATTTTTTCGAATCAACGAAATTTGTAAATAACCCTATATTTAATCAACTGAAACCCCCAGGAATACCTCAGCGATGGCAGAAACTCAACAAATAAACAAATTAGTTTAAGTTTTAGTTTTAAGGCCGAAACAAATTAGAAGGTGTGCCCCATCACCTGAATTATTATTCATAATGTTATTACTCTCCAGAAGTTACGTTAAAGAGTTGCAACTCCTTAAAATGCACGATTGCAGAAAAAGGAGAACTTACCAGCATTGCAGGAGCTTAAAAGAGAAAATAAGGGGCTAAGAAAAAAATAATAAAAATTTCCATTAAGTATTATAAAAAAGAATTTACTTTATACACAAAACCGTATAGGACAGCGATAAAACTATATAATTGTTATAGATAAAAATTTATATTTTCAGATTATTCAATTTAAAATAATAGTTAAAACTGAAAGTGATTCTTTAAACTTTTCCAAACTTTAAAATGATTTAAATGTCCATAAGTTTATTTTAACTATGGAGGAGCGTGAAAGTCAAGTGTTAGGCGCAACAGATTTTTTTTATAGAGCTGTGACATTTTCACTTAGTACCTATCTAGTAGCTAGGCATAATAATAAAAATGATCCAAAAAGTATTTGGCATTTTACGTTTGTTTTTTTTTCCTGCTCATAACTCCGGCTTAGATTTAGTTTAGACCAGAAACTATTAATTAGGCTTTAATAAAACATTAAATTATACTGTAACAGTTTCACTGTCACATGAAACACACAGGTTACAGGACGGTTTCAGGCCCATCAGTATTGCCAGGTGAAAAATGATTTAATTTATAATATTTAATTTTTTCCTGCAACACTGAGGTAACCAAACGAATACCTGCAGAGTTTGTGGATTGTTGTTATGTGGTGATCGAACTGTAAAAATTAGGTTTGGGGGATTTAAATACATTTTTCTTATATTATTTAATTTTCAAGTAAAATTGCATTTTTTATTTCTTATTGACTCTAATTTTTTATTGCTTTAAATCGTTCTTTAAAGTGACTTTTATTTTCGAATTTTATATTTATTAATTAAATCCTAATATCTATCAAAACACAAAGAGAGAATATTAATTCAAGGATTATGATGCTTTAAAATATTAATATATTTTTTTATTATTATAATTCTTTTTCTTTATTACTATAACGAACCATGATAAAGACTGAAAAAGATCTGTATGAGGGATCTACTTTCATAATCAAGCAAAGGGAGTTTAATCCTTACCATTGACATGTCATTTTTTTAAGCTGAATGATTGCATCAATCTATATACTAATTGTCAATTACGTAACTGACAGGCGCGCATCTCGTTAATAAAACTGAAAAAGAAAGAAAAGTTTCTCGCCATAACGAGCACCTGTCAAAGCTTGAATATTATGAATGGACATCCCGAGACACAAAAATTCATTGGGATCAACGAAATTATAAGTATTGATTAACAAAAGGAATACGAAATAAATATACCATAAAGATTTAATTTATGACCAATTTAAATTTCATGGATATAAAATAAAATACAAATGCAAACTGGAAGAATATAAATAAAATAAAATAATCTTATATGTTCAAGCCACAAACTGTAAGAGATGTGATTCCCCGATGACTCGATCATTGTTATTGATAAGGAAAAAATTAAAGTGTTCATGAATTAATTAATTTGATTAATTATTGAATTTGATTGAATTATTTCAAATATAATTAAAAGAAAAGGAAATAGTAAAGAAATCTAGTATAAATGCTTTTAGTTTATTATTTTCAAAAATATACTTGTTGGTTCTTCTGGTTCACCGATTTTTATTAAAAAGTTGCTGTACACATTTCGGGCTTATATCTGTATTAAAGATTTTAAAAAACATGACAAAACAACATTTTTATTGATGATGTATAGTCGACTGTAGAAACTATTAAAGGTGGAAAAATCAGGAATCAGTCATTTTTTAATTTTTTAAATTTTGCCAACGTTTCGGCTCAATCTTGTGAGCCATCATCAGGGCATTACTGAGCCATGCCCAAGCATAAACTCCATCCTTAAACTGTTTAAAAAGCATATACTGTTGATGCTTGGGCATGGCTCAGTAATGCCCTGATGATGGCTCACAAACTTGAGCCGAAACTTTGGCAAAATTAAAAATTTTCAAAAAATGACTGATTCCTGATTATTCTACCTTTAACAACAATTTTAGTTTCTTATGACTTTTTGTTTTGTGCTAGACTTACCAAGTCCACCGACACACACATACAGACCTCAACGCGCAACCTGTTATGGACTCAGGGGACCCTAAAATGTTTATTTCTGTTTAAAACTGGAATTCGATAAAATCGCAATATTTTTACTTACTATATATTTCATTGATAAGAAAGGTAAAGAAAAAAAGTTGTATACATATATGTAAGGAGTTTATTCACCCGAAATCATACGGTTGATATCTACCCACATACGATTCCCTATTTTAAAAAAGCTTCTGTTTTTTTACATAGAATTGCCCATTTGCCAAATTCAATCAAACACGTTCTAGCTCTGTTTCCTTCCTAGAAATTTGAGTGCGAATATTTTTCGTAATATAACATTTGTGGTTCGGACTTGTGTAGGAGCTATAATAGTTTGACTAAATAAAATCACGTTTTTACAACATTTGTTTAGTGTTGGGGTTTTATGATAGACACAAAAAACTGTGTTGGTGTTGCTCGCATTGAAAAAATTAAAAAGTTATTTTCGCAAATAACATTTGTCACTGTTTAGTTTATTGTTTATTTATTTAACGTTCCTTTATGCAGCTATGGCTAAAAGGACGATCCTACATTGGGAGTCTTAAATTTTGCATATCCAGGTTTAATTGGAATAGGGATCTTTAACGAGTACCTGACATCGCACAGGTTCGGGACCACCTTTTAACGTGCCCTCCGAAGGACGGCATAACTAAGGATTTTTACTCCCATTAAAAAACCTTAGAGCTACCTACTGGTTTGAACCCGGGACTTTTGGCATTGGAGACTGTTATGCTAACCACCATGCTACAGGTAACCCCTCTACTGTTTAGGAGCTGTATGTTTTTAAATTAAAAAAGTCACGTTTTGCTTTCATTTTTAAGTATTTTCGCATTTTTTACACGCTCTTTCTCTGTTAGCGTACCTCATATCAATATTCTGTTAGAAATTTAGGGGACAGTATTAATGTTAAATAATATTTGTTGCTAGCACCTATCGTTAAGGACTTATTATTATTAGTTCGTTTCTTAACCTTCTATACTTCATCACCTGCCCGTTTGTGTGCAAACTCAATTTCTTACCGATTAGGTAAAAAAAAAAAATTTCCATATCTTCTTTACTGTTTAACAATTATGTAATAAAACAATGATTGCAAAGATAAATAGTGCAACAGTAAATGATTTTCAGAACTAACACTACCTTTCAGGTATTTCAAGTTGAACAGTCCTAATTCCACTTAATGTGGTGGTTCCAACTGCAGGCTTTCGCCTCAACTTTGCTAGATTGGGAAAAACCATCTTCCAGGCTTTTGAAAATGGATGTAAGTGGATTAAGAGAACGTCGACCAAAGAGACAGTACTTTGCCACCTGGGTATAGTATATAATATCTCTAAACATTAGTGCAGGCCTTCAGCCCATAAAAGAACTTGATTGGCCTCCAGCCTATATACTCATTCACTGGGAGTAGCTGGAGCTCCTCGTGGATGTAGCTATTTCGTCCCCTATGGAGCGAGATGCCACAGAAGGAGTTCTGGTAACTCTGCAGCCTCTGAAGAGTCGTGTTAATAAAGATGGTGTAACAGTGGTGCACCATAGAGCTGGGTAGGCCTGATAATGGCCTTAAGGTAAAACAGTATATTATAGATAAACATATCCTATGATTTATTTTATTTTTTTCCAAATCAGTGACTGAAGCTACGTAGTTTTTTTAATGATTGAAACTGTTTAGACCTCGATCTCAAACTCATTGTCTAACCGTAGATACATACGAGTACACAATAAAGGTTCATTATGACATTTTGTACTTCGGGAGCTCCCGTGCAAAGACTTATTATTTCCCAATTTCCCTGGCTGAGGCCACAGGCCAGAGCACTTAGCTACCGCTGGCGCTCCGATTAGTGGCACGCGAGCGGCGGTGCCCTACAGTCGGTGCGACGTAGAACATTCGCCACTTTAGCCTCTCATGCATGCAATGCTCTTCGAAAGCTTATATTGATCGCGATTTATAATTTAATTAGCGTGGTAAATGAAATATAGGGAATTTATTTATTTAACTAATGTAATAATAATTATAATGATGATAGTAATGAGCTTAGTGAACCCGGAGCTCGAAGCCGATACTAATCCTTTCAATGACCACTATCTATAAGTTAAGCCCAAGTCATCGAGATCCCGGATTTCGTTTTTCACCTAGTCTTACAACTTCACATGCCCATTTGATCGCCGATATACTACAACTTCAATTATACGTTAAAATTTACTATAACCAATTTTAACTTTTTAGATTAAAAAAAAAAAAAAAAAATTATATATATATATATATATATATATATATATATATATATATTGGAATTCACAACTGTAGAGAGAGAAATGCTTTATTTATTTGACAATGCTGCCCAAATACATCGGGTTGCTTACATAACACAGCATACGTATCAACCACTTGGATATATTTTACATACATTTTTAATTTTTTTTTTTCCTATTCCTATACAAATTTATAATATTTTTTACAACTGTAAAATATTATGATGAATACAACCAGTAAATTTGAATAAAATTTAAAAAGGCATGGAACACATGTTAAGAAGCTTCCCAATAGAAGCGCTCTAAAAATGTTCAAAATTAGAAGGTCCCAGGTCCATCTTCTTTTCAGACGCCTCGGAGGATTATCAGGGATTGAAGAGGAAGAAAGGATTGAAACTATAGGATTAGAGTGGGAATGGAGTTTGTCATGAAAGGGATGATATCTGGATTTGGCCAAATCAACAATATACTGAACATTAAGGTTTTTATGGATGAGTTTATTCCAGACAAATTAACGAGCATTGAGGATTTTACAAAGGGTTTTGGATTGTAGGGATTGGATACGGGAAGAATTCGCTGGTTTAGTAGACAAACAAATCTATACTCCGTAAGTCCGTATCGGCCTTATGATAGATATGTAGATGAGTCTTTTGTAGTTAAGTGGAAGATTAGAACGCTTGTCTAGTAAGTGCTGAAGTAGTCAAATACTTCGTGTATTATCTTGTCGTTTCAGTGTTGTATGAGGGTTACTATTAAGACGTTTGTCAAGGTGTTATTGAAGGTAACAGTAGGGCAGGATATCATAGGTTTACAACAAAGAGTAAAGGTAATTTGGTGGGATTTGTTGGCATTTATTTTAATTTTACAGTTCAGACATGCCACACCATGTCTCTGATGTGGGAGATTAAAAAAAAATTGTATCTGATTTATCAAGGTCGTTTATATTTTAGGTATTAAAATTTAAGTATTATAATTAAAGTCTCCTACCACATCAGTATATAACGTGTATATATATATATATATATATATATATATATATATATATATATATATATATACATATAGATTGTAGGAAGGCAGTTGAGGTTTTGTAATCTTGTGCTTAATTTTATTTTTGTATTTATTTATTTTTTGTTCAAATCTGGATTTGTATAATTAACATATTTTAGGTATTTCATCTACGTAGATGGTTTCTACTTATGATATTTTCAATGTATTATTTCTCTTCTCTTTTGTTTTATTTATTGTTTAAAACATAGTGGTGAAGGTACGTGATTTGCACCATGCATTGTATGTTTTTCGATATGAAATAATAAAACTGTTGTTATTCGCCTTCATTACTAAAACACATAAAATCCTTGAAAAGTTTCAGAAGATTCAACGCCGAAACAAATTCGTACTGTTTCAAAGCCAAACGCCCGAGCAAGTGGATAATTAGGCCGAGATCACTATCAGCAGCCAGGGTTTTCCCCAATTTTCGGGTTCCAACTTAATAAAGAGGAACTATGAGGGCTTCCTAACTCTTTAGGGTAATCCCACGGATGATACAACATAATAAATACTGTCACAACTGGGCTTGAACTTAGGACCCGAAGAAGAATAGCATCGGTCTTATATAGGTTTCATTATTCTGACGAATTCAATGTAATAATTTTACATGTGCATACTGTAAACACATAATTTTAATTAAAATATACTGTAAAGTGTTACAATAAATACTATTTAAATCTATTATTACATTTTTTTCCTTCCTAGTTATTATTATAAGAAAATAAAATTTTATCCGCTGACATAGCAGGACAATGCCCCTGTCCGATTGCTGTCTTGGCTAACTGGATGAACTACTTCTGTCAACGGCGGCTTTATCCTACCATTAATTTTGATAATGATTATTTTCAAAATGTAAACTCTATATTATTTTAATAATAAATAAAAACATCTGAAACACACGCATACCTATGCACAATAATACTAGGGCACCGGAGCCCAATACATAAGGAGAAACAAGCAAGACATGCAAAGAGATACCAGCAAGTTTTTTTTTTGTTTTTGTTTTTTTTTGGCATGAAAAATAAAATTAATATTGTCGTTTACTTCAGTCAACATTCAGAGACGAATATTAGATGAACATAAAATGCAGATAAAGCATACTTAAAATTTACCTACACAGTAATAGTTTTATGTTAAGATCCTTTCTTAGTTTAATAAAATTAACGAATGATTTTAGCTTTGGAAATATTATTTTTCGAATGATTTTGAGTATTTAAATTAGTTTGTTTGAATAAACAAAAAGAGGTGTTAATTTTTATTTTATTACAGATTTTTTAATGTTTTCATACTATGAATTTCTCCATAAAAATGGGATTGTAATTTTGTACGATTATCGATGTACAAAAAAACAAAACATTTATATAGATAGCGTTCTATAATTAAAAAAAAAATTAAATACGACGAATACTCATAATAAAATAAATTAATGGGCATTAAATAAGCTTCGATTCGATAGCTAATAGACGTCTGTAGGCCTTATAGGTATCGAGATATCTTTGTTCATAAAATACATTGTGTTCTAACTACGAAAATTGATCTAATTTAAACGCTATGAAGGCAAATTTTACAGAAACCGAGCATTATACAAAAATACTCATTATAATATAAATTAATGGACATTGAATAAGCTTTAATTTCAGACTTAATAGACGTCTGAAGGTCTTATATCTACCGATATATCCATATAATACTTTGTGTCTTAGAAAGAGAAATTGATCGACTTTTAACAGAGTTCAGCCCTAAATCATAGATACCAATTTTACTAAACTAGTCATAATAATATAAATTAACAAGCGTCTAATAAGCTTTTATATGAGAGGTAACAGACGGCTGTAGATTTTATAGGTGCCGAGATATCTTTGTCCATGATTTATACATTGTATCCTAAATACAGGAATTGACCTGAGGAATCGAGGGTAAATCTTACAAAAACCACGCAAATAAATAGAGTCATGGGTAAAAAAAAGATAAAAAATATCCCTATCTTATTGCTAGTTTTTGTTTTGATTCAATATCTGCAAAATTACCCTAGTTTAAAAGATTTTTCTAACACATGTATTCAGCCGCTAAGCTGACATAGAATGGCTGCAACAATAAAGTATTAGCCTAAAAAATATTTTATCACCGGTTTTTTTTATTCTGTAAAGGATACAGAATAACTTGTAAAAACAATCATGGAAATCGAAAATGTTAAGCGGCAAAATTAATGAAAATTATACATTTTCAAATTAATTGACTCGTACTTAATTTTCATAACTAGATAATCTTAAATTTAAATCAATAAAACCGTACTCACCAGTTGATTTCCAAGGGACCACAGGATATTACATTGATCAAACGTTTCTATCACGGTTAAAATTAGAAACGTCAGAGTGAAAAAAGAGGCAAAAATAATAGAGTTAAATATATTGCATCATAAATATAAAAATCCCGTGTCTATCGAAAATAGACAATCGTTAAAAATAGAGTTAGCATTAGGAAAACACGAAAATAGGGAGATGTCAAGGGTGCGTTCCCACTTTCACTACCAGTCCCCCTCTAAGAAGTTCCGGGTGAATAAATCCATAGAAATCATTCACCTTTCAGGAAATTAACATTATTTAGGCAATGTTCTCACGAGTGTTTTCCTTACAAGATAGTTAATTTACACTCATACCTAATGTATTGTTTTTAGGTCGATTAGCGTCCAACTACGTAAGGTAACTAGGAACCAGGGTAATAGATTCGATTTTTTTGTTTGCTTTTTTTAGTTAGAAATCATTCAAGCTATTTAGGACTCCTGCTTGACAAACGACTTACATGGAATCCGCATACACAACTGAAAAGACAAGAAACTGCTTGACGATTTCGGCTACTCCAACACTTACTAGACAGACGTTCTAACCTTTCAATGAACTACAAAAGACTCAATTACATGACCGTCATAAGGCCTATCTGGACCTACGGAGTTGAGCTTTGGGGCTCTACTAAACCATCAAACTCTTCCCATATCCCGTATCCAATCCTTACAATCCAAAATCCTTAACGCTCCTTACTTTGTCACGAATAAAATCATCCACAATGACATTAATGTTCCATATGTAGCTGATTTGGCCCGTATCAGGTATCACTCCTTCCATGAAAAACTCCACTCCCACTCTAATCCATTAGTTTCAATCCTTGCTTCCTCTTCAATTCCTGATAATCCTCCGACGCGAGATGCCATGAAAGAGTGATGCCAATGGGCAGTTTCTTTTCATGTTTTTTATCATTTCAGCATATTTGCTTGTTGTATATTATACAGTTGTAAATTTCAATAAAAATGTGTTAAAAAAAAAGAAAAATCTTTCAACAACAATCCATAACTGCGAAGTTTAAACACGTCCTGCAACAGAATTCATCTCTCAAATAAAATACTCCTTCTTAGTGTTGCGACAACATGGATGTTGCCAAATACCGTATTGAAGTCATTAATAAAATAAGTATTAAGGACATAATAGTTTGTCAAACTGTAGAAGTAAATTTTCACAGCACTAAGACCTTGACCCTCACGGGTAATCGTATACATGGTAAAACAATAACACAGAGATGTTGGGAAACTTCGAGTCAATATAGTTCAAGGACATCTATTTGAAGTATTGGTATTATAAGAATTTAGATAAATGGGCTTAATTTTTCAAAATATTGAAGAGTTAAACGCAGTAGGTAAGAAGAGATTTCATTAGTGTGTAAATTGCCGAAGTTTGTGAGCTCGAAGCCTCAGTCCTACTCGGAATTTTCCGAATATGTTAAGTTGCAAAGGTGATTCAGTCACAGCGTACCTACGGGGGGAGTATGTCTTTTTTTTTTTCACTCTTTGGTTTTATTATTAACGGGTATGTCTCAAAAATTGGCTTAAGAAATAATGACTCTACCCTAAAACCAACGGGAATCTCGAACTGGTTCTATTGCAATTAATTAGATTTGGCTTCTAGGCTTATTAGCTGCTGTATTGTTTATTTGTTTGTTTATTTAACATCACTTTGTGCTACTATGACTAATCGGACGATGCTACAGTGGTCCTAAATATTGCCTATCGAAGTATTATTAGGATAGAGATCTTTACATATCTTTACAACCTGACATGGCACAGGCTCGGAATCAAATTTTAACGTCCCCTCCAAAGGACGGCATAAATGAAGGATTTTTTACACCCATTAAAAAATCCTAGGAATACCAGCGGGTTCGAACCCGTTACCTTTGGCATAGGAGGTTGTTATGCTAGTCACCCTGCTACCGGTGATCCCCTTATTTTGTGTATAACATATATATTATATATATTTTTTTTTCAAAAATCTTAAACATTTAACGGTATATCATATATCCTACATGTTCAAAAGCGACTGAATGAAAAATGATGAAACTTATACAGATTATACCTCTATAAATGCTTTAGGATAAAATGTAGTGGCTGAGGCTCAGTCTGTTTTTGAAACATAATATATTTAACTTTACTGCTTTGCAAGAATAGTCCTAGTCTTATCAACATTATCATTTTTTATTCAGTTCCTTTTGATATGTTTTACTTTAAATATTGCCGAGCTTGGTAATAACCCGTCTTTAAAAATTTATATTAAAAAAAAAAAAATATTGCTCACACGTTCGAAATTTTAACAAGTAGTGCGATGATAAGGCCATACAAGAAAAAAATATTGAATGTCCTTTGTAACCTTCCTTGCTATAGCGCGTTTAGATGTTTCAGTTGATATAAATTTCTTTAATTATTTTAACAATTGTCTATGCTAATTAGGTTATATGTTGTAATAAAAAAAATGAAGAGAGTACTCTCATCATTTTAGTTTTTTAAATGAATATACGCAAAATATAAAAATACATATAAAAGAAGTACAATAATACCAAGATTGAAATTTTTACAGCAAGTAGGACTAGGACAAAGTTATGTAATAACAAATAAACAAAGGAAAGTCTTTTGATCTTTATAAACTTTTAACTCGCTTTAAGTCTCGTTTTTTATTAATTTTCGAGATTTCGTTTAACCACTTTCTTCACCGTTTAGATGATAAGTTGTGATGACAAAAAAATGTAATGCACGTCCTTATTATATTATTAGTTTTGGTTCTGATGCCAGAATTTGAGAGATTTTTCTAACACATATTTTGAGAATCGATGCTGACTTAAAATGGCTACAAAACTTAAAGTATTAGCCAGAGAGATGAGTTGTTCGCGTTTTTTTTTTTAATTAGAAAAGGATATAGAATAACTGGTTAAAAAAAAATAACAGGTAAATAAAGAAAAACTAATGGCGGCAGGGATCACTTGTAGCTGGGTGGCTAGCGTAACAGCCACCCATGCTAAAGGTCACGGGTTCAAACCCGCATGTGGTCCTAGGATTTTTTAATGGGAGTAAAAAATCCTTAGTTACGCCGTCCTTCGGAGGGGACGTTAAAAGGTGGTCCCGAGCCTGTGCGATGTCAGGTAGTCGTTAAAGATCCCTATCCTAATAAAACCTGGATAGGCGAAATTTAGGACTCCCACTATAGCATCGTCCGATTAGCCATAGTAGCATAAAGTGACGTTAAATAAATAAACAAACTAATGGCGGCAGAATTAATGAAAATTGGATTATTTCAAACACATAAAATGAAACGTAATGACCCCTCTGGCTATAATATGTATAGAGTAAACGACTTTTATAAGTTTAAAAAAAAATCCCAATAAGACGATTATTAAATTAAAGACCCAAATAAAATCTATAGATATATAGAAAGTTCTAAGTTCTCTCTTTAAAAATTCAATTGAAGATTCTAAAAAAAAAATATATTTATTCATGTTTACCACTGGTTATTATTACGGTTATTATTATAAAAAATATATATATACATACATGTATATATTTGTTTTTCTCGATTTTATTCGGACCTAAATGTGATAAGAACGCAAGGTGACGGATGTAAGATTGCTTTTCGTTTTCCTATTCTTTGTTATAATGGAATGCATAACCCACTTAGTTCATTTAATTGCAAGTAACTTCTGCGCCAAGGCTTTCATCTTGTATTGTTATAATTTTCGCATAGATTAAAAAAATATCGATTGAAAAATTGATAGAAAAGAATGATATTCTAGAGAAGATGAGAATTCGAAGATTACACTGAGATATTAACTCCTAGGCAATCTAGGAACCATTAGGCTCTTCGCAGCGTATGATATTACTAATTTTCTTCTTTTTTTATTCTCTTCAAAATCGTAACTCATCTATGAAGAATCCTCATCAAGGATACGATGAAGTAAATTACACCCAAATGGTGGATGCGGCCGCCCTGATAAAGACAATCCTCCTCTCCATTTGAGGCAAGATGCCCTGATGAGATGCTACGTCCTGACACAAATGCAATGGCAATGACCTCCCTTTCTAATTCACCTCTAAATCGTCCTACAATCTCTGGCATTTGTCGACGATTAACTCAGATAATTCAACAAAAAGATGTGTAGCTCTTTGGCATTGAGGATAATGTTCGTGTTTCAGCAGATTTCCTTTGTCTACAGACTGAATGTTTTTTTGAAGATTCATTTTCTCTGACGAAATGCACTAATACAATGGCTCTCATCATAAAATGTTCACGGACCCTTTTAATTAATTATTACAATGGTAAGGACACATGCGCTCTAAATACTGGATCTATATAAATTCATTAACATCATCAATGCAGAACAGAGATAACAATGAGGTTCTACTACAGCCAGAAAATATAAAATGTGTTAGATCCTGACTACCGAAAATATTACAAACCGAAATCGCAAAGTACTGCACTTAGTAAATTTCTAGAATTAAGCAAAACTACGTACCTATTTAACTAATCATGAATAAATCATCTATCAGTTACCACACTAAATATAAGGTGTTAATGTATTTTTGTATGTTACTCTTGTTAAATCCCAAGGCTCCTAAAATATTTTTCCTTAGGATAATTTAAAAATGACATCTCGCTGACATCCTGGACCGCTTTTTGGGAATCACTGCACTAATACATTGACAAGATCCATGAGTATAAAAAAGCATTCGGAATAAAATTTTCCATGGATAATTACATAATAAGTATATATTAAAAATAAGAACTTTGATTCAATCGATAAAAAAAATATTTAAGATAAAATACAAATTTTCTGAATGGAAGACGCAAAAAGCAATTTTTCAAAATCTATCAGACAAGAACTTTGTAATTCCAAGCAGAGTAGTAGATTACAGCCTATGTGGGATGTGAATCCTCTGAGCAAATTAAAAATTAAAAATATAAAAAGTAAATGTGAATTATTAAAAAAATAATGACTACATGCACGAATGACTTTGCAAAGCTTTAGTTATTTATTTTCACATTAGGCTTCATGAATACTTATACTTTTTTTTCAAAATAGCTTTCAAAATCATGTTATTATAATTATAATCTCCCTTCAAAACTCAATACCCTCAAAGACTATATTGCACACCTTTCTGCTCTACTGGGAACTTTCATTCGCCTAATCATTTATACAATAATTGTTTGAGCCTGAACATTATATATATATATTTTTGTTTTGTTTTTTTACCTGTATATTTTGTTTATAATTTAAAAATCAAATTAAATTAAATAGTTTTTTTTTAATGAGGAAAATATTTTTTTTGTTAGTTTACATGTTATATTTACATCTTCTAGTATTTATATTCAATAGTGTAGGGATTAGCCAGATAACAGTGCCCCCTTGCCCTCAAGACACAGTACCGATCGCACCAGTAAGGGGAGAACACGTTTCTTTCGTTAGGCCTTCAAACCATTTTCGATCAGGACTTCGTCTCATCTTTTTGAAGATAACCAACCGTCCTTCCAGTGGATCACAGTCGCCTAACCGTCGTGCGGAACCAAAAAATTTATGGACAGATAACTATCCTATATTTTTTCTCATTATATTTATTCATTTTTTTTTTGTACCATTAGAAGTAATACTAACATACTAACCCAATTTTAGAACTTTTTTTTTTTTTTACAGTTAGGTTAATAGAAGATTTTTTTTATAAATCAAAATGGTTTTTATATTTTTTGTAAAATTTCCTCATATTTTTTTTTTTATTAAACTTTTATTTATTTTGTTTACTTTCAATTTTATCTTTTTATTTAATATTACCCTTTTTTTATTTTAATGATTAAGTACTCAAGACCGGCTCTTTTCGAAACGGGATCGAGTCTACATTCTTTTATTTCGTTTTAATGTCACTCATCCCAACAATAATTTATTTTACTGATACAATTATATAGTAAGGAATTCTTTTTCTATCATATTGGGTTGTGTCACATGAAATGTCCGTTTTCAAGGTAAAGGATTGTTATTAAAAATACAATATGAAAACAAGTATTTACCTTCTTTTTCTACACATTTTTCCCAACGTGACACCAACTTTTTTTATCCCCGAACTGAAAAACTCTTGAGCTTTGAAGTGAAACAAAATCATCATTTTCAAAAAGTTTTCCTTTGACGAAGTTGTATAAATTCCTGAACAGATGGTGATCTGTTGGAGACAAGTCGGGAGAATATGGTAAATATTGTAAAAATGATTTTTTTTTTTTTTTAAGCTCTGTCGGGTATATTGTATTTTAATCTAATTATTTTACATTTAATAGAGGGAGCGGCATGGTCTTGTGGATAGAGCACTAGTCTACTGTTCTCCGGGTTCTGGGTTCTAATGCCGGCTGTGGAAAAATATAATTTATTCTGTTATTTCAGTCGGGAAGCGACCCTAGGCTATGGAGACCCTCCTAGGGCAGACCCAGCCTCTATAAAGTGGGTACCCAAAAATATTGGGGGAAAAATCTGAACGTGATCAAGGCGTGTACTGAGCCCAAGACCCTTCATGGGTTGTTGTAGTACAGGGTTTTTAAATTTAATTATAATTAATTAAAATAAAATTAAAAATTGTATTAGGTATTTAAGAAGTTGTTAATATTAATTATAAAACATTTCGTTTCTTAAATCTTATAATCTTAAGTGTCATTTTGCATATTAAAGTCAATTCACCTATAAATTTGATTTGATTTGATTATCGTTGTTTAACTACCTGCTTTGCAATCATAAACAATGTTCAAATCCATATTAGAAATACGGAGTCCTAGAGAACCATACAGGAGCAGTAAGATGAGTTGTAAAATGGACCTTCAAAACCTTATTTGGTTTTGTACTACAAACATTTAACCTAAAAATAATACGACCTTCTTTATGAGACACGTCAAGAATCCTTAAACTAATACACTAGAATTTTATTTTACAGTATCGATAGCAATGATACGCATGTATGTAAACTAAGCTTTTACTTTATATAGTTAGCGAAATTATTGCCTTAACCCTGTTTCTACTACCCATTATCATGATTATTAACAATAAATGTTAATTAATAGAACAAATTATTGAATAAAAAAAAAAAAAGTTATTTAACAATTTAATGAAAAACACTTGAATATGACGATTTTTAAAGGCAAGATAATGTTAGTGGATTGTTTTTCAACCCAACCGGCTGTGAGTCAGAAGAGAGAAATTCAAAATTTCACTTTCACTCTTACTTCTCTAGCCTGTTTCCTTACCATACTAAGTTATTTAAATATCAGTAAGTCTCTTATTTTGAATTTTTCATCATGCTTATACCACTTTGAGAAATATATTATTCCAATTTCGTGTTATTATTTAAGTAATGAACCTATTTAATCTACTTAGAAAAAAAATAAAATAACCCTCTCAAAAGTTGAGTTCTTACGTTTCAAGAAACGTAGAACCAAGATAAGAAATAAAAATCATCGGTCAAATCAGACCTCTAGTACTCTCAAAAATAATTAATCACGATTTGTTACTTAGAATTTATGGGTCAACTGGGGGCTAGCCCAAGGTCACGGTAAAAACTGGCAGGTGCTCCTAGAATATTTTAATCGGATTAAAACATTCTTAGTTATGCTGTCCTTCAGAGGAGACATAAACAGGTTGTCCTAAGCCTGTTCGATGTCAGATAGTCGCTATTCTATTAAACCTGGATATGAAAAATTTAGGTCTCCCCCTGTACTTCGTTCGATTACTACATCAGCATAAAGCATAAATGAATAAAACAAGCTATTTGTAAATAACAATTTATTCCCGATAGAATATTAAGTGTATGAGAAAAAATTCATTTTATTCATTTAATGATTTTTTTATTTCCGAAAAGGAAAATACGCTGCACAGCGGTTAAATAGTTCTGTATGGCGATGGTGCCTAAGGAGAGAGCACCGTTTGAAAATGGTTTCAGTTCAGAACCGGAAATGTTTACTTAGAAGACGCAAAGCACTCGGGTCATCCTTCAATTAGTGGTGATGGGCGAATCCCAAAATTTCCAAAAATAGGGTATCAAAATGCAATTAAAAAATTAAAAATTATGACTAGCCAAAAACACTAAGATGGTATTTTACAATCCAATAAATCCAGTTTAAAATGTTTGCCTAACCTTTGACATTAGTTTGGGTAGGTAAATGATCAGGCAAAGCCAAAAACGTCTGTTATAATATTATAATAATATTGGGTTGTGTCAGATGCTATGTCCGTTTTCAAGGTAAAGGATTTTTATTAAAAATACGATATGAAAACAAGATAATTTTATTCGAAGTATTTACCTCCTTTTTCAACACATTTTTCCCAACGTGACACTAACATTTTGATCCCCGAACTGAAAAACTCTGAGCTTTGAAGTGAAACAAAATATAAAAACGCACTTTTCACTTGATCATCATTTTCAAAAAGTTTTCCTTTGACGAAGTTGTCTAAATTCCTCAACAGGTGGTAATCTGTTGGAGACAAGTCGGGAGAATATGGTGTGTGCGGAAGAACTTCGTAGCCCACTTCTTTTAATTTTTGCACAATATGTTTTGAAACATGGTGTCTTGGTGCCGCTCAGTAAGATCATGAGGTACCCATGTATCGAGCTTTTTTACTTTCCCAATACACTTTAAATGTCTGGAAACGGTAGATGCACTTGCATTTTGTTGTGCTGAGAGTCCTTTAGCTGTTCGGTATTGGTTTCCTTCTACTGCATGTTTGAGGACATCGTTGTCTATTACGGACGGAGGTCTTCCTGGGGGCAAGTTTTCCAAGTCGGCATCCCCAGCTGAAAACTTAGCAAACCAACGGCGAATGGTCCGTTCATTAACACTCCCTTCCCCAAACGCCTTGCGAATATTTTTAGCGGCCTCAGCTGCTGAATGGCAGAGTTTAAACTCGTACAAAAATATTACTCGAAAATCGCGTGTTTCCATGTTCATATTTGGAGGTATACTAAAGAGTGGGTAATTTATTGGGGAGCTAATGTTTATAATACAAAGGTAAAGAATTAGTAACTGTTTACTTTAAATATGTAAACATTCGGAAGAAAACAACAGAGACCTGCAAAATTCTTTAAGTATTTCAGAAATTATAAAAACGGACATTTCATGTAAAACAACTCAATATTTGTTGTCCTCAAATAAAGTAAATTATATAATATACGTATTTTTTTAATATGAAAATACGAGTCGTTCATATAGATTTTAAATTCCACAGGGGGAGGGGTACGGAGCAGAATAGCTAGACAGGAGCCGCATTGACCTTGATATTGCTGTCAGAGATAACACCACATTGACACTGCGGCACTGATAGAGCGGTCGGTACCTACCGTTGCGGTGTCCACACTCTGGGGGAGGAATCGATCTATATCATAGTTTATTTTTATAAATTACCTACAGTTTTATAAATAAAATATATTTTTAAAAAAAAGGTAAAGTTTTATTTCTGTATTCAAGTACAATTTATGCTATGCGAGTTACAGGATATCTCCAGAGAGGACAGGACTGGGAAACTTGGCCTGAATTTAAATTAGCCACTTAAGAGGTTCTTACTCCAACTCGCGTCTAATCGCCTCCGAGCTGAAACGAAGTTCCCCTGTTGTGGAAATATGGAGATTAATGTAGTTCCTCCATGAAGTATTCCAATAGTTCTTGATGCTTATTAAGGAGCCAATTTCAGCTCAAGTTGCGTGCCAAGTTCTCAAGCAGTAAGTACACTCGGAGACATTATTAGAGTAATTCATTCAAACGTAATGCTATTCAGGATATTTTCCCCCGGAACACTATTCAATAAAATTCAATAGTATTTTCTACAGAACCTTCTCTTTTCCTAAAATGTGGGTTTCTAAAAATAGGAATATTTATCTTGAGTTTTAGGTATACTGTAGTCAATATTTCATTTTTTTATCTATTTATTTAGATGCCACTCCTAATGTTATTTTTTGTTTCTTTTATTTTTGTTTAATTACTAGCACAGAATTTGGTTTAATTATATTACTACCAGAGGCATTTTTTAACACTTATCGTTCGTTCTATGCTTTTAAATTTAAACATTTTTATGTTGAATTCAGTTTATCTCTTTGCCAGGCATATTACTTTATTTCTTATATCATGTTTGAATATATCATTCTTAAAAGGCATAGTCCCGGATTTTTTTTTGTCTACCTTTGTATATTAAAGGGAAAAAATCAAATATACTCTGTGGGGTATATGATGGTAAGCATGGCAGCCTCCTATACCAAAGGTTCCGGGTTCGAACCCGCAAGTAGTCCTAGAAAATTTCAATGGCAGTAAAAAATCCTTAGTTATGCCGTCCTTCGGAGGGGACGTTAAAAGGTAGTACCGAGCCTGTGCGATGTCAGGTACTCGTTAAAGATCCCTATTCTAAGTGAACCTGGATAGGAAAAATTTAGGACTCCCACTGTAGAGTCGTCTGATTAGCCATAGCAGCATAAAGGTACGTAAAATAAATAAACAAACATATATACTCTGTTATTTATTTATATGCAAAACATACATAAGAGATTTTTATTAGGGAACTGACACAACATGTGCAAAAAAGGACAAGTAATCAGAAAATAATAATTTGGCTTATTGTTAATTTTTATTTATTATCTTTACTCATAATAATACCCAAAATTCCACAAAAAATGTATTTACAAAAAAAAAGTGAACCTACTTAGTGCAGGTCGATTGAAAATACATGTATAACAGTAACATTATGTCATATCAACGGTCACGTTTTGTTTTCTCTTCTTACAGACTATGTGTAATATAATATAACCTCATTCAGCTAAAGACAATCGCTATTGCGTCATTACAATTTTATTTTTTAAGAGGCCAAATCAACTTTCAAGGTTCGCCAAACTGAAGAATTGGTAAATAGCTTTAATTTATTTTGTTCGTCCTAAGGTATTGAGTCAGAGCATCAGACCACATTTAGAGTTGTTTGATTAGTTTACCTTTTCTTTTTTGTCTACCCCTACCTCTCGGACCAGAGGGAAGGGACGGGGGATTAATGTGGAGTTAAAAGCTCCCAACACCGAGACGCGAACACGCAATTATTTTTTCCTAAGATTCTCGTCATTCCTGGGCAACGAACCCATTCAGCCACCCCGCCCCTTATAAGATCTACATCGGCTTAATATTAGTCAACTGCAATCTTGGCTTGATATCCTTGACATGATATACACTTGTTCAAAAACTTCATAACCTCAACAAATTCATCAGACTAATTCCTGTTTGACTTCCTCGCAAAAATTCTTTCTTGATGCTCCCAAGGCTCACGACGTCTGTACATACTTCAGTCCGTCAGGATGCTATCAGGAAAACATGGCTATCTACCTGCGAAGGAAAATATTTTTTTCGGTCTTGAATTTCTTTAAACAGGTTTAAACCTGCTTTCATACTTTAAGATCAAGACCATTTGCCTATGTCACCACAACGGCCCACGCCATCGATTTCTTGTCCCTCATCTAATGGTACAACTTTCCTCAAGAAGATGTCCAACCTCATTTTATATTACTATATTTAAATATTTTATTACTGATATCTTATGATTTTACTTTACTTATTATTTGTTATTTTAATTGTATTGGTTGTTATTTTGTTTTTCTTAGCACTGATGAAGCCCCAAAATGAAGGCTGAAACGTTGGCACACTAATAAAATAAGTTCTCCTTATTGGTAAGATTTTCCACCACCAACCAACTTCTCTATAATATAGCCTCGATGATCAACAACATATTAATATGTTCTTTTTTGAGAACACAAAAACTTTAAAAACCAAAAAAAAAAAAAGTTTTCTCTTCGCCAGCGTAACTAACGTATCCCTTCACGTTCTCTGAGCCCACGCAATGCTTTCCTTCCGTCTAAAACCAATTTAATCCAACGTTCACTGTCTACACATACATAATCTACATTTTATGGTCTTAAAGCCTTTCTTCACAGCACAAATTGAAATATGGGTGCTAGATGCTGATAAAGTCAATATTATTTTCTCTACATTAAAGATATCATATTTCAAGAAGTTGAATACAGAGGAAAGAAATCTCAAATATAATTTTTGAAGAGGCAGTTTTCTTCACGCTCACATCACATAAATACTTCCAAAAGGTAAGAAAATTCATCGGATTGTTTAATAACTTTAAATTTTTTCCTGGAAAAATGATAAAGAACAGGCCTACTATAAAAAATTATACTGTTGAAATGATAACGTCAAATGGTGATAGTGATTCTCTGAACTTGCGTAATCACAAATTTTGCCTATAGTTGCTAGAAGTTATGATTACTATATATATCAACGGTATTGCACCTGAGAAGCATATCTGCATTTTAGCAAGGTAGCAAACGACAGAATTAAAACAATCGCCGCAACGCGTTTTCGTAACATTGAAGTCATCCAATGCATTCAGTTACCCCGTAGTCGCGCCTAAAGAAGTTTTAGTAAAAAAAAAAAAAAAAAGGTTCCATCCTTAAGATGGACGTTTGCATGACTATACCGCCACGGTGCGTACGCTCATATGTAGTCCTTGGACGACCGATTATGTAACTACGGCATGAGAGCAGAGAGCGGTTTCCTTAACCACGGAAGCGGCAAGCATTCCTTGCCAACTCACTGATATTCCAACACACCATCGTAGTGTCTATGTCTACGACCGTCTTCAATCCATCATACAGTCCACATCATCAGCAGAATAGCTTATGAATAAACCTATTCATTTATAATACATGCACAATAAGCAATATTGTCATTTAAAAAAAGTCTAAAGAATCATTTAGCGTCAATTAAATAAAATTATGCCCTGTGAGATTTAGAAGTATGTTTAAATAATTCAATCAATGATTATTCAACTTACAAAATTACAGTAATTAGCGAAAGTATCGAAGTCAAACAAGATTACGTTGCGTAAAATCAGTCAACAAATTTAAGTAGGTTTACATGACCTGATTCAACAAGTGCTCCTTACTCAATACTGGAAAAGGCTTTTGTGTAATTTCTGCGTAAACACTGCCTTTCTCGTCATGAATGAAGAAGCATTAAAAACTATTTGTTTTGTCTGTCAATAATGGAGAGCAGAAAAAAATAAAATAAAATATATTGTATGAAATTGATTGTATTATGATGCACTTTTTATTTATTTATTTACATTTTGATCAGTGTTTTTTTTTTTTATATTTTGAGTTTTTTTAATTAATCGATTTTATATTTGATAAAAATCTGTAATGAGTAGCTGATAAGACATTTCATAGCGCGACAGCCTCTCATAAATTCGTTATAAAAAGAAAAAATATATATAAGATCCCTTTTTGATCAAAATATAGAATTTAAATCAAGAGCAAAATCATAGATAAAATAGACAAACAAAATGGTATTTAACAAAATTAAATGTGGGAATCGTAAAGGAATATATAAAAGAGGAACATCAAAAAAGTTAATAACAAGAATTTCACTACATATTTATAACTGTAAAAATGTTAATAATATTAATAACTGTAATAACGTAAAAAAATATTAATAAAACAGGCATAGCGTTCTATTGTATCAAATTGAAAAATACATTTAATTTTGAAACTGTTGAAATAAAAGATAGTTCACAAAAAAATTGAAATAGAAATACTCGAAGCCCTATATTCCAAAAATAGGTACGAAAACCTGGGTACAGTTATAATGATATAACAAAAAAAAATAATTAAAAAAAAATTCCATCATGATATTAATATATAACAAGCCATAGATTGTAAAAAGAGTAATTATTTAATATACATAAACTTTACAAGGTCTAAAATTTAAAAACGTGAAAATAAATCATTTAGTAATAACACATATAAATGTGGTTATAATATAGTATTTTTTATATTATGTCACATAAATAAAAGGTAAATAGTATACAAGTATTTAAATATTCCTAAGCAGTAAAGATACATTACTTCAAATTAATTTAAGCCAAAATATTGACTTATTTTATATATTTATTTTTGTAATTTTATTTTGGTCTTCAAAAATGACAAAAACCCAGAAACGAAGACTACACATATGAAATTACTTAATTGAATAAAACCTGATTTGAGGTAAAAAGTGCTCAATTCCTTTAAAAAAACAAAATTGAAACTTCCTGAAGCTACGAAAATAGAAGAAAATTATATAAATAAAATTATTTTTACGTCATAGAAATGTTTTAGTATCATTTAATACTATATCAAACTTGTAATTAGTACTTTTAAAAATCATTCTCTCAAGCCACGATCTCCTTAATTTCTCCACAATTATTTTTAAATTCATGAGAAGACATTTATGAGAATTTCCCTTTCATATGGACTTAGCGCTTGAAGATAATAAATAATTAATCAGGATTTTCATAATTTTATATGAAATCTGAAGAGAGGATTCATTTTACTTTAGAAAATTCCCATGAAAAGAAAAAATACGTTTATATTATGGTGTTCTGTTTTCTGCTTCCACACTTCCGAAAGTGTGGAAGAGGCTTAGCAAGAATACTATAGATGAGGAAGTGAATTTTACTCCATTTATTTGTAAATTAATTATAATAATTAATTAATTTTTTTTTTTTTGTGTCGTCCGTTCGTCTTTCTGCATGTCTGTAGTCCCATATTTGCTGCCCATCAGGATCTTTCAGTTACCTCTAATATAATCCACATGGCTTGCATTACACATATTATCACTCATCTTTCCATAATGCAATATTATTTTTTCAAATTCCTACATATAGTTAGGTCATGCTTAAGCACATTTCTCATCGTTCTGGACTCTTTATGAGCCAGTTTGACTTCTAGTGGCAAAGGATCTATTGAATTTAGTACTAAAAAATATGTTATTTCATTCAATCATAGCTTCCGAATTTAATAGATTCGAAACGGCATTTATAATAAAAGAAAAAATATTAGATATACAGTAGGACAGATATGAAAGGAGCTATAAGAAATTTGAAGAATAGAAAACTGGAATTTCATAAACTGTAAAATCTCCTAGAAAAAACGAAAATATCACAACCAAATTGAGGATTATTGATAAATAGCAAAGAAAGAATCACATATTTTGCCACTCATACAATTGTGTACGCCGAATTTATATAAGGTTGGAAGGTTAGTTGTTTGAAAAATATTAGTTTTTCTTTTTCATGTACCAATTATATATATATTAAGTTCTCTAGGGCTCGAGGTTCAGTAAATAAATAAAAATTTTTGTTTACTCTACTTTTAAAGGATTTTTTGTTCTCATATTAAAACAAATTTGAAACAATAGGGGTACTCACTACGTTTGCTATAGCATGCTATTTGTGCTATTGTGCTAAACCCATCAATTTTATACAGGAAATAACTGTAGAAACTCGACGGGTTTAGCAAAATACACAAATAGCATGCTATAGCAAACGTAGTGAGTACCCTTAATAAAGAGTCTAAGCAGAACTGTGCAAATATTATTAAAATATTTTGAGAACGTTATATTTATAAGTTTTCTACTCGGCGCACAGCTCATTGTTATTGCCTTTGCGTGATTCACTTTTATAATGTAATGATATCTTGTTAATATTGTTCATATATGTGAATATAAGTGTTAATTTATAAGCTTTATATGTACGTTCCTCAACTCGTGAAACAAAAAAGTACCAGCGAGTCACATCTGAGACGTAAAAAGTCATATATTACATAGGCATTAAAAGTATCAATGCTATCATACATTTATAAACGAAAATTACTTTTTAATATTTCCTTTTGTGAATGATTGCGAAAAAAATCTATATATATTTATTGGATATAATTAGTTGACCGTTGAGAATTACTAGAAGGAATTAGTCCGGGTGGCGATCGATGAATGAAACAATTAGGTGGTTTCAACCATTTATTTTCTGCCAACGATTCGACCCCCATTGTGAGTCATTATCAGGGCGTATTGTAGGCGAATGAAAACTGTGTTTCCAATTTTCAGTTTACCAAAGTAGATTTTCGCTATTACCATAAGCCCATATAAACCAACGAAAAATGAAGTCACGACCTTAGTCGCGGGTAACAGCTAGTTAATAATAAACGCACAAGGAGTTTAACTTCGTACAACTCTTTTAAAAGGTTTTTTTTAATGTAAAATTAATCATTCGCTGAATTCTAAAAGGTAAAAATATATCAATTTTAGGAAATTAAAGGAAGCCAAAAAAATCTCTCATTCGTTCATTATTACATAAATTTATTTGATCATATTCGTCTTGTTAAATATTTTTTTAAATTTGAATTCCCGTGGAATCGAATGCGTATTAGTTAGTACCTTTCAGAAATAATTGCCTTTCTAAAATTAGTTTTAAATGGAATTGAGTGTTATCGAACAGTGGATTTCGATAAAAATAAAATATCAGAATCCAAATATGTCAAAATATTAATTTCGTAAAAAATGTCCTTTAGTATCTTTTGGATATTTCAATTCCTCAATTACATAATATGTTAATTAAAACAATTCTATTTTCGTATTTTTCGCATAGCGGCATAACAGAAATGTGGGGGCGTGCATCCCACTTGGGATTTTATTATGGCGTGTGAGATTTCCTTTCAAGTTAATTGACTCAGTTAATTACCTCTTAGTAAGTTAACTGTTCCTCAAAGCTCAAAGGAAAGTGTAGGAGGGGGTCTCTAAATATAACTGTATTTAATTAGAAGAACTTTCTAACTGTTATATGATCAATTTTATCTACGTATAGTACAAAAAGTATTAACTTCATCACAGATTATGTATACAATTATGGAAAAAGTAATCAAAGCCTCTTTAAAAATCAATAATAATAATACATCGATTATTATTAAGATTAATTTAAAAAATAAAATCTAAATTTCATGTACTTTGGTAAGTAAAAGAAGATATGCTCTTAAAAGTATGCACATAGTTATTTATGATGATTCTTTAACATCCTTCTTTTCAACCATCCTTCTTCATACCCATTCTCAATGATGCTCTTTTCTGTCTCGTTCCACTAGTTTCTGGAATTACCTCCCAACAAATATTCATCATGCTTGCTTCCTCCTTTTCCACATTCAAATACCACCTTTTTCAGTACCTTCACGCATCCCAAAATTACGCTGTGTGACAATCAAATAGTTTTAGCTTGATTGTAGTAAATATTAGGGGTACTCACCACGTTTGTTATAGCATGCTATTTGTGTTATTTTGCTAAACCCGTCGAGTTTCTTCAGTTATTTCCTGTATAAAATTGATGGGTTTAGCACAATAGCACAAATAGCATGCTATAGCGAACGTAGTGAGTACCCCTATTATTATTATTTATTTATTTATTTACTACCCTCCCATGCCTTGTGGCAATACGGGTATTGCTGCTGTGGGAAGTACCATACAACCCACAACTGCTATGAAACTATCAAACAGCATGCTAGTGGTTCTTCGGATGTTCAGTGGCCTTCTTCATTCTTCTCTCCTACCTCAAGTTGAAGTGGCTTGGACCAATCTGTTCCTTCCACCCGTATACAAATGCTTTGTAGTACGGGTAGTTTTGTTTGGATATAAGATTAGGAATATCGCCCTCTGTCAGGACGTAAAGTCCTGTGTCCCTCTCAGTGCCTCATAAGCGGTGCAGGCAAGGAGAATATGCTCGGCGGTCTCCGGAACACCACAACTGGGACATAGGGGACTTATGTTTTTCCCATGCTTAGCGAGCTTTGATCGGAAGCCCCCATGCCCAGTAAGGAACTGTTTGACCCAGTAGTCCGGGAGGATCCATGTATTTTCCAGTCTTGACTCGACGGTAGGAAAATACTTCCTTAGCACCTTTTGGAGTCGTCACCCACCGACGGGTTATATTATTACTTTCACTTACCCATATATAAAGTATTGCGATCGTGAAAATTTTCGAATTCCAGTTTTCGACGGAAATACGCGTTTTAGAGTCCCCAGAGTCCAAATAACCGTCCCAAAAAAGTTCTGTGTTGTGTGTGTCCGTGTTTGGTACCTCCTGGGAGAAAACGGAAAGTCCTAAGAAAATGGAATTTCACATTTAAGATAACTATACACCCAAGATGTTACAGCAACTTTTTCATCGAAACCAGCTAACCAGAAGAGACACTTTATATCGTGCATTTTGTAACTTTTTACGATTTCCTCAAAAACGACTCTAATGGTTTTGATTAAACTCTATATATCAATGTAATATTTAATGGGATTTAATATCATGTAAGTTTAATTCTGATTGAAATAGTCCGACAGAGCTTAAATGCCGATATTTTAGATTTTCTTCCTCTAAAGTACATTTAATTTTGCATATCGCAGATAAATAATGGCTAAATATGAAAGTTGAGCGAATTTGATAAATAACTAAAGGAGAAAAGTGCAAACATATTTTTCTATGCAATTTTTGTGTTTTCAAACACAAAAATAGTAATATAGATGTATAATATACCGTTGGATAGCTAAAGATTTTAGAAAAAATTGATTTGATATTTCAACTTTGGTTTTCAGTAAGCATTATTTTAATTTAATCGTTGCAGTATTTTTTTTTTATTTGTTAATATATTGTACAATATGATTTTTATTTACGTTAAACTGTTTTATTTTTCATTAATTTTGCTTCTTGGCCAAACGTAGCTGCTATATTTTATCAATTATTTTTTTTCATTCTTCTTTCAATTTTTATAAAGAAAAAAATACTACTGTAGAGTGGTAAATGAATATTATGTTTGTGTTTTTTCAATACAATATGCATTGTTTTTAAAAGAATAAAACATCTGTCATCACTCTTAGTGGAAATATACATTTTTTTTTTTAATTTTCTTACTTCAGTAAACAAGTATTTTTTAACGTGTTATTGCATTTCGGAAATGCCGACGACATATGAAGAAACCTTCAGAGAATGACGCAGCACCCTAAAAACATTCTAATTGCATTTAATTACAGCTTAAAAGAACTGGTTAAGAATTCGAAAATATTTGCTCTCCTTCAAATCGCAGTCAGACTTCGATATTTTTTTGTGTAAAATAAATCGTAAGGTGTCTAAAAGGTGGTTCTTCCCAACTCTTCTCCAAAATTAGTTTTACACTTAGCGTTTTAAACCATTTTTCATCATAAAAAAAATCTGGTGCGCGCAACACACTACTTTCACTTACCTTTGTTGTTGAAATCCATTCAAGAATTTTTAAATACTGTTAGAGATGAAATTAGTTTAAAGAATTCATTAAATAGAATTTAGATAGAAACATTTGTTTTATTAAATAATCTATTATGTTATTATCTAAAACAACCAGTTAATTTTATCCGCTTTTTATCACTCTCCATTACATTTTACATTTTTGTGCATAAAATAATATTTTTTCTAAAAATTTTAGCGTTCCAACGGTACAGTATACATATATACTACTGTACTTATCTTTAAAAAAACAAAAATTATATTAAAAAATACTTTTGCACTTTTCTCTTTCAGTTTATTATCGAATTCATTCAACTTATATATTTAGCGGTTTTAAATCAATGCTAACAACATACAAAATTGAAGATACTTTAGAGGAAGAAAGTTTAAAATATCGGCATTTAAGCACTGTCAGACTATTTCATTCAGAATGAAACCTACATCATCTTGAAGCCTATCACATTTTATATCGATATAGCGAGTTTAATCATGATCGCTAGAACCGTTTTTGAGAAAATCGTAAAAAGGTGCCAAATGCATGGTATAAAGTGGCTCTTCCGGTCAGGTGATTTTGATTAAAAAAGGTTTTGTAAGATCTCAGGCGTATAGTTTCCTTAAATATGAAATTTCAGCTTCACAGGACTTTTGGTTTTTGCCCGGAAGTTACCATAAACACACAAACAAACCTTTTCGGGACTTGGTTATTTGGACTCAGAGGACCCTAAAACGTGTATTTTCGTTGAAAACTGGAATTCGAAAATTTTCACGATCGCAATACTTTCCCTGACTATATATTTCATATATAGGTAAGTGATAGTAAAAATGAAATTCTATATACCCAATTAGGTTATAGACCTTCCGTAGGGCTATTTAATTTTGAACTGCAATATCGTGTATTTCAGATATTTAGCCCAGGACAGGCTGTCGGGAAAATGTTGGACCACATAAATTTACTTTGGACACACTGAAGCCGTGCCCAGCATATGATGGGGCGATATCGGAGGATTGTTTTCATTTTCTTTATCAATTTCCCGCTTAGAAGAAAATAAGAGTTCGCTATATACCATTATTGAGTAGTATTACTCTTATATGTTCGTGTACAAAAAAATCTTGCTCATTGCGTAATATACAATTAAAAGAAATTAATACGAAACTATCAAAACATTAGCTACGCTTTCAAGTAATATAATTGAATGTATGAGTTTAGAATAAACTCTTATGTAACAAAATATAGAAAGCTTAAATCAATAAAACAATTAATTTATTTCCGTTAACAGTAAATAACAATAAAACATAACAATCAATAATTAATAATATTAAATAGAATGTTTATGAATATGTGTATTTGAGTATTAAAAAGTATGATAAATATATTTTTACAAGTGTCCTTTGAATCTGATAGCATATTTAATACTTTCTCTTTTCATCGAACTCGGCAAAGGGTCAAAGACCTTGATTTTGGATAAGCTTCCAACCAGAAGTTCTTAATGCTCCAACCATTTATTAAATATATATATATATATATATATATATATATATATATATATATATATATATATATATATTACTAATCTTCTTATTCTTACAGTGGCGCGACAGGCCGTGTAGGCCCTGGGTTTACATTCACGTTTCACGATGCAATTTTTAGTGTAGGGTCATCTCTCCCAACGACTAAGTTTGTGAGTGGCCCACCCTTTGGCTTACGGGTCTCATAGCAGAGGTTGTGAGTGAATCCCTATTTTTTTACATCCTTAAAAGCCCCGCCGGACTAGGATTCGAACTCAGAACCTGTAGCATGAGAGACTAGCGCGTTAGCCACCTAGCCACGGGCTCCCCATATTACTAATCTATAGAAAGAAAATTTAATGTTTATTATTTTACAAGTCTTAATTTAGCACGACACTCAATGTAGAATTTTATTATAGAGTAAATATATAAATTCTTTCCAAAATCACATCCTCTTACCGAATGATCCTTGATCGATTGATTGATCCTCGAACTTGGATTGATTTCTATCGATAATTTCCTGTCCAGGAAAACTTTTTTTTTATTTCAATTTTCTTATAACACACATAAATCAACTGCGCATAATCTGACCCTTTTCTTCGAAAGATAATTTTAATTTATGCCCTGTACGATTGTGAAGTAATTTTTGTTCGTATGCTCATTCAGTTAACATCAATTTTTCCTGATGTGGCTAATCCGAGCATGGTACAGTTGGAGTCCTTAAGTTTTTCTATCCAAGTTTATTAGGATGGGGATCTTTAGCATAACACCGCACAGTCTCATGAGTACCTATTTACGTCAACTCAGAAGAATGGCATAGCTAAGGATTTTCACTCCCACTAAACATTCCTAGAGCTACATGCCAGATTTGAACCTGTGATTATCGGCATAGAAGGCTATTATACTAGCAATTACACCACAGGTGATACCTAAAGTATTTTCTTTCTTCTTAATATCATTTTATTGTCAACAATTACCCGAAATAATAATGTCATCATTCAGAAGATTTATCCCATCTTAATGATTTTTTTTCTGTTATTATTTTTCCCATGATTATGAAATAACTATTTCTTTATCAAATATAAAAGTTTAGTTTATTACATTACTGTTATATTCAACGCTACATGTTTTTGTTTTGTTTTCTTACCTTCGTTTTATTTCATTTTATTATAAATTCATTTCAAAACAATTTTTATGGAAATATTGTTAAAGAATCATTTTATAAAGTAAACTTTACAATGAAAAATAATAAACGTAAAAGTAAACTAATAAAAAAAAAATATTTACGTTGTCCAGATTTTAGCATAATCTGTTAATAAAACTCGGAATTTGATAGTTCCTCGTGACCACCTGACTTAAGAACTTACGTTTTGTTAATTATAAAAACTAAATATGTTATATAACTACAAAAACATTATATTTTTGTCATTTATACAATTAAAGAAAAGGCTGCTCATACTTGTAGTGCAAAATGAGAAACACCGATATTTGAAATCACTCTTATAACGCAATAATATTAATAATTATATAACGCAATAATTAATAATAATAAATAATATTATTTATTATTATGTTTAAAATATTTATTTTGACCAAACAAAAACTGGCAAAATTAATAAAAATATGAGTTTTCAATAAAAGTTTGGGCGAATAATTAGAAAGATTTTCTCCAAATCACAATTTATATAATAATAATAATATCTCAGATACCTTTCTTAGCTGATCTTCAAAAATTAAAGAAAAAATATGCTCTTTGAGCAAATCAACAATAAATCACTTTAGAGAGAAATGAATTTCACAACCCCTATTATGTAATTGATTATTTCATAAAATAAATTGCTTATTAAGTATAATTACTTTAATTATCATCATTAAAAATTAAAATATAGTTATTTAGATAGAACAGATACTTTAAAAAGAAAAGGCGATCTTGGATACAATTCAAATAATTAAAATATTTATTATCTCATAGCTTTTAAACATAAAATTCTTTTGTAAATAAAAAATATGTATACCTTAATTGTTTATATTAAATCCACCTACCCAAAAAGATCCAACTTTTCTACCAAAATGTTTAATCATATTATTTGTGCAAAGTAAAATAATAGAAAATAGAAATTTTTTTTTTAAGAGGAAGAAAACGAGTGATTATGAGAAATATCCCTACGCCAATCAATAACTCAAATTACTTCTCATTAACAAGACTTCTCATAAATAACTGTAAAATATTCAAAATCGTTAAAAATAACGGGATACAAAGAAACTTAATGACTATCATCAAGTTTGTACATTTTAGCCTTTGTTGATATTTACATAAACGTATATTTAGTTTACTAAACGGGAAATTCCCTTAATTCCTGGCATTTCATTGGAGGGCAATGGCCAGTTTTTTTTTAGAACGAATATGTTATAAATTGTCGTTTCTTTCAGCTTTGAAGACTTTTTTTCAGTTCGTCAATATTAATAAATTCTTTATAATGCTGGGACAGTTCGTCAATATAATGTATTAGAATATAACAAATATCGCAATAGGGAATTATAAATGATTACGGATTTCTGATCTTGATAATATGATTAATCAGATGCATTAGGTAGAAAGGCATTTGTCTTTTATAGGAGAGAATAATTAATTAACTAATAATTAATGAAATTGATCACAACAAAACATGTTTATTATTTATAGAGGCATTTTAAACATTTATTTTCAGTAATATTGGTGACTACTTCCTTTATTCGTATTTCTTACTATAAATTATTTATAGAAAAATATAATAAAAGTAAAACCTTAAATAATGAAATTAAATCACATTAAAATAAATATTATATATATATATATATATATATAATATATATATATATATATATATAACATTATTTTCTGCTTCTTGTATCTTCCTGTTTATGATTCAATTTTTTTCTCCATTTAAGAAATAATAAAGTTTTTCTCCTATTTCTATTTTCTATAATTTTCATATTTATTTTATTATTCCTGTTTCTAGACATATAATGGCGTTTCTATTATAAAAATATTTAATTTATATTCATTTATTATGGCTATTTAATCCACTATCATATCAGATGTGCAACCCTTTTTTGTTATCACTATTCTCTATTAAAATTATTATAACTTTTAAAAAATCATACAGTTAAAACAAAATAAACAAATGTAGAAACTTTATATAAAACATGCGGTGATAGGTCTTATTAAAATCATACTCTAACAAAATAGAAGCTGGAACCATAGATATATAATCCAAAATTAAATTTTTGCGCAGGATCCAAGACATGAAAAAATATAGAGATAATATCTCATTCGGTTCAAAAATGCACTTTAAAGGTTGAAATTGAATTTTTTGTATAAATGTATTAAACAATCAAGATTTCAAAAACATACTAAGTATTTTGCCATATATCTATTCTAATCTATTAAGTTTATAGAAATCATCCATTCAAATGTACGAGTTGTTTTAGAAAGGCGTTTAAAAATTGCAGTTCTTTTAAAAAATACTATAATTAATTTCATTAGAAAGCATATGAATGCATTCGAAGAAACATATTTCCATAGCGTAAAACTAAAGAAGTTATTAATTTATATATATATATATATATATATATATATATATATATATATATATATATAAATGAATCGCCTTTTCCCTTGGTCATCGCGTGAACAGCTTGACCGATTTATCTACTTATTTTTTTGTTATGTTTATCAGTCAGGAGAAGGATCTTATGAAAGAAAAAAAGAGAAAAGTTACTTTGGTAGATAGTTTTTTTTAATTTAAATTTTATTATATATATATATATATATATATATATATATATATATATATATATATATATATATAAATGAATCGCATTTTCATTTGGTCATCGCATGACGCGTGAACGGCTTGACCGATTTCTCCAATTCTTTTTTTGTAATGTTTATATTAGTCTGGAAAAGGATCTTATGAAATAACAACAAATTAACGTTTCTTGGGTGAATAGGTTTTATTTTTTAGTTTCCTAAGGTAATCTCTGTATCTACATATATAAAAATGAATCTCCCTTTTCCTTGGTCATCGCATCACGCGTAAACAGCTTGACCGATTTCGCTAAGACGAAGTTCAGACAGGACATCATCTGTCGCGTTAACTAATAAATGAAAAAAAAAATCATATTAATGGTTAAATAATAAAATAAATTACTGTAAAATTTCCACATAGTATATAGCGGATATAGTACCTTTTGGAAGTCATGATCTCAATCGTCGAAATACAAAGTAGAGTGATACAAGGTATAAAAGCCTTTAAACAAAGCATATCCAAATAGGTCTAGAGGAAAGAACGCGAAGGCTTAGACAGGAAGAACAGATGTATTCAAGGGATAACCAATGAACCACAAATGATTGACAAATAAGGGTATTGTTCTAACCCTATAACCCAGTGAATAGAAGTTCTATCAATAGAGTGCGGGTGGGAGGATGAACTAATAAATATTGGATAATAAAAAAAAGCTCTTTTTATTGGTGATTTTAATAAAAACTTTTAATATTTTTAATCAATTATATATGACCCACTTCGATCTATTTCATGTTTCCATCTTTTACGTAATTTTTAGGATTTGGTCAACATCAACAGTTATAAGACCCGAGCAAATGCCTCTTCCAAATAAAAATCTCCGGTTCTGTTTCATTTAAGGCACCTTCGTCATACTCTCTACAAATTTTTTTAACCGTCTGTGCAGCGGATTTTCCTTTTCGAAAAAATAAAATCATTAAATGAAGAAAATTAATTTTTTTTCTCTTCCATTTTGAGCAAGTCAAATATCACTTAAAGATAACAGATATCGGTTAAAACTGATGCATAAAAGCACCTTAACTAATCCTTTTTTAGATATGTAAACATTATTGACCATGTAAACATGATTTTATAAACAGAGATACGATAAAAATGAAATTTGGAACAACGGTATGAACTTATTTTACAACCCAATAGATGTAATCATTTTTATACAATTAGTTACATATATATTTAATATTTTCGTAACTACTAATTATTGATTTAATAAAAATTATTTTCTGACATTAAGGACTTATACTTCTTCTATTTATAGTTTTGTCATGAAAAAAAAAAAAAAAAAAAAATCCGAAGCACGCAAGACAAGTCTCATTCTTCTTGTGAAAATCAATTTAAGGACTTAATTTTATATTGGGTTGATGCAAAATTAATGCAGGTTTTTAGTAGGTATTGTAAATATGCCATATCTTTACTTTAACCATATATATTTAATCAAAATAATTTCCATCTGAATCAATGCACTTTTGCCAACGTTCAACAAGCTTTCTTATTCCACCAGAAAAAAAATCCGAATCCCTGGACTCAATGAAATCACGAAAAGAATTTTCAATGTCGTCCTGGTTTTGAAAATTTTTCTCCCTCAAAAAGTTTTCCAGATGCCTGAAAAAGTGGAAGTCTGTAGGAGAGAGGTCAGGTGAATAAGGCGGATGTTGGAGAACTTCGTAGCCCAACTCGTGCAGTCGTCGAAGCGTTGGTTGTGCAACGTGTGGTCTGGCGTTACTACTGGCACCCACTTGGCCAACTTTTTTACCTTACCAATTGCTTCCAAGTGGCGTACAACTGTGGATTGGTTCACACCGAGTTCCGCCGCCATTTCTCGTGTGGTTTTGGTTGGGTCTTCTTTCACTTTTGACCTCAGCTGGTCGTTGTCCAGAGCAAGATGACGGCCCCGACCTTCCTTGTCTTCGAGGTCGAAATCTCCTCTGCGAAACTTCTGGAACCAACGCTGCACCGTGCACTCATTAATAGCCCTCTGACCCCACACTTCATTAATATTACGAGCCGTTTGCGCAGCGCTGCGCCCTAATTTAAATTCGTAAAAATAAATTTGACGAAAATCGCACTTTGACATTTTCGATTCAAGACCTTTGAACACACTGAACAAAACGATTTTACTAAACAAATTCATGGTGAAAGAGAGGGTATTAGATAAGGTTTGTTTTGGTATAATAATGATCAATGTTAGGATTAGCTTTGTTTACACAATTGGAATTAAGATATTGTAATAGAGGAAACCTGCATTAATTTCGCATCAGCCCAATATTATTTTAAAAAAATTATTATAATTGAAATTTATAATGGTATTGGTTAATACATCTAGTAAGTAAACTGTAAGCTAAAAGACATGAAGAGAAACGAGAAACTTTTTATTTGCAACACTCCAGTGTAAATAAGGTTAAAGTTGAAAAAAGAGAAAATAATCATATGTGTCGATGAGAACAATTATTTTGTATTTAATAATAAATTTTTTTTAAATATCCAGAATAATTACATAAGCTAATGCGTCACTCTGCATTACCATCAACAACTGTGTTGAACATAATAAATTTACTAAAATCATTAGCTTTCCAACGTTATATTATACATATATATTATTCTACTATTCTTATTTAAGAAAAAAAATTACCTTCTCCCTCAGTTAGATATCAAATTCGTTCGTACTTCAAATTCGCCAATAGATTATCAATTTTAACAAGTAGAAACGATTAATAATTTTTAATAAACAAAAGCAAAGGTACTTTAGAGGAAGAAATTATGATAATTCGGGACTAAGTCCACTTACTCTATTCCAATCATAATTCAACCTACACGAAATGAAAGCCCATTTAATTTTACATCAATACAGTTTAATCACAATCGTTCCTACCGTCTTTTGACAAAATCTTAAAAAAGTGCAAAATGAATGATATAAAGCATCTCTTGTAGCTTTTCAAGACAATAATTATCTATAAAACATGTTATCATATAAGTGCCATCACAGTATCTTATAAAATGATAGTTGTAGATCTAATAAAATTTTTAAAGGTTTTCTCTTACCGGCCCAATGTTCAATGAGGTTGGATTTTAGCAAATTCGGTACCTGAGTAGTTGAAAAAAAATGTGTTCTAATCAGAGAGATAACCAAATTTCTAAATACTTGAAAGCAAAATTATTTTCACCAAGTCTGTACAATTGAACATGCTAAATATAAACAAGTAAGCACATTCAATTGTAATTGTTTAAAAAAAAAAAAAAAAGGAATTTTAGATGTTGAAAATCCTTCGCTATTATAGAAGAGGTTATTTCTAAAACCTAAAAAAACAGTTTTTTTTTTGTTTTTTTTTTTAAGGTGACAAGCTCTAACCATGAATGGGATAAATTCACATTCATATTGGAAACAAGCAGTGGAGGTATTCAATGACTATGTTCAAAAGCTAAAACGTATATAATAATTACAGGTATGCCTACCTCTTCTGATCTACTGCTGAAAATTTTATGAAACGAAATTAGGATAAAAAGAGTAACGAATGAACGATTGCGAAATTATACATATCATATTTACTCTTACCAGAAACAAATATGGTTTAATTTTAATTAACGAAAAATATTCGCGAGCAAAGTTGCGGGATATAAACTGTATTGTTTAAATAATAAGAAAAAAACGAAAACCGAAATCTAAGTATTATGGCAATGACCTCGCTCTGTCTGCCGATTATAAGTTATAATAAAACTAAATACACCGGCCAAGAATAAGTTAGTAAATAAAAATAAGAAGATACAGATAACAAATAAAGCAAGAGATCCAGTGGAACATCAAGGTCCTACAAGATGAAAATATGATATGAAAAGAGAAAAATTGAGATTTATTGAGGAAGTTCTAAGATCCACTCATAACTTATCATCCATACATGGTGGATATGAGCAGGTGATAGTTTGGCAGTTCGAATTCCAGTTTTCCAAATAAATAATTTATTTTCCTGAACTCCGTTTATCATAAAAAAAATTGTGATCATACAAAGTGCGGGAGAACTCCTAGGTAAGAACATATTATTATGTTTTTCTTAATTTTAAATATTAGCTGTTAAATTTGATTTAAGAGATGAATTAAGCGACAAGAAATTGATCGTGGATACCGATCACTAAATACAACACTTACTTCTTGATAAACGTTTAAAACCTTCATTCTACTTAACAAATAAACTCATTTGCGGCACTATTATCAGACTTATCGGTACCTAAGTATTGAGCTTCGAGGCTCTACTAAACCATCTAATACCTCTTGTATTTAATCTTTACAATCCGAAATCCTTCGCAGAATTCTGAATGCACCTTATTTTATAAAAAATCAAATCATTCATATTGACATCCCGTTTCATCGTAGACATAGCTCGAAAAAGATATAATTCTTTTTATGCCGAACTCCAAGCTCACACGAACCCACTTGTTCGTAACCTATCTTTCTTACATATTCCTGATAACACTCTATGGCAATTGAAAAGAAGGTGGCCTCGTGTCATAAAATTATTATTGAAGTGTAGTGTAAGTTCTGTTATTATATGAGTAGTTCTTTTATAAGCCATTTTCATGGCATATATTCTGACAACACAATTATTTCTTGTATTTGTTTAATACAGTTAAAATTTAAATAAATAAATATATATAAAAAGATTAATTAATAACCAAAATCAAGTCAAAAACTATTAAGTGCAAGAAGGGCTCTTGGAAATCTCTTGCCGTATTAGGAACAGGTGTTTTATGGTATATCTAGATATGTAACATTTCCAAATTCACATTTGTGGATGCCCGTTTAATAAATGCAGTATTTTTCGCTTTGTTTACAGAAAAAAATAAATAAACAATAATATTAATTCGTAAAATCTGAATCTAAAATATTTCCTACGGTTAAAATAACCTTAAATAATACGTTTTATTATTCATTATCATAGCAATTAGTTTTTGTTTTTTTTTAATGGCGAAAAACTTGTTTGGCTCATTGACAGTAATATTCATTTTTCTTTTTTTAATAACTTACTTAGCTTTTATTGGTGCTGAACGTAATTTTCTACTCCAAAACAAGAGAGGAATTTTAATATTCAAGACAGGTTTCTTTTTTCAAGAAAAACTTATTCAAATGTTTTCCCATTATTCTCATCTCGGCACAACAACTTTTCATTTTGATTCACAAAAACATTCAATTTGATGTAATATACTGGGATAATGCAAAAGCAAAAAGAGAAAACAAGAACAGGAATATTAAAATAATGTAAAATAAATCTATTACTTTAAATAACTTATACAATCGAATATTCTATAACATTGATAAACAAATAATTAATCAAAGCTCAATTATAACCAAATTAAATGAAATATTAAGTATAAACGTGACAATAGCAAATCTTTTTTGTGATATAATTTTTGTGGCATTATTGATAAAATTTGGGTTGTAGAACAAAGATTTTCTAACGGACTATCAGGTGGTCCACACTATCATTGCTATTACACCTTATAGTTCCATCAATAAACTTATTAAATAGCAGATAAAATAGCCTCTTCTTTTGTGTAATTTACATGTCAATAATAAAGGCATTTGGATGAGATGATCTCAGAACGAACTTTATCAAAAAAGTAACATAAGAACTGAAGAAACTAGGAAACGCAGTGCAACGATTTAGACACACGTGTATAGGATGGAAGACTCAATAAACTAAAAATAAATAAACTATTCAATGATATCGCTAAAAGAGAAAGAGGTCCAGATGCACTTACAGATCAATATCGATTATTTTAAAGAACACGTGAAATACCGAATTAAAATAACAAACATGAAAATGAACAGATAAAAGAAAAAAGCGTGCATTCCGATAGGATGAAATTTATTGAGAGGCAAAGAGAAATAATGAAATCTTGTGTTCAAGTTTAATCGTTTTCAGGGCGAAAATAATAATAATAATAATATATTTAATACATTATTACAATAGTATAAAATTAAAAATTAAATATTTCTTTCTGTTCGTCCAATTTTTATTATAAGATCAGCAGAAATGTCAAGCTATCATATATATTACACATGGCTTTTCTCCGAAACTGCTGAAACCAATTTTTTCAAAATTTGGCACAAAAAGGCATTCACGATGATCCCAACACCTCGACATTGATATCAAATTATTTTAAAATGGCAGCCAATTAAAACTGGTTTAATTCAATAACAGTTATTTTTTAAGATAGAGAAAATTTGTTATAGAGTTTTCTAATCACGAAACCGCAATTAAATATAAAAGAGAAATTGCAATTATTCGTATGTCTTAAATAAATACCTCACTTATTTTTGAAGATAGGGAAAAATATGCATACAATTTTAGAATAAGTAAAGAGTTACACTAATAAAATATTTTTAAAAAAATTAATCTGTATATTTAAGTCACAAATGTAATTCCCCAAACTTGGTTGTCATTGAAGATATAGTAAAAAGAAAAAGTGTCCTGGAATGTGAGGTGCGAATGGGCTATTTTCTTATGATTATTCATTTTATTTAATTGCCTATAAAAAGATACAAAACTGTTATACCGTTATATAATTACTTGGAAAAAAATAATGTAATCATTTGCAGTGTTTTTGTAAAATATTATGAGACAATGTTTTATGTTTAAAAGTATTTGGCGCTATTTTTTTTTCAAATATTCAGTGAATTGATCCATAAAGATCTGAATAAATAACAGTATTTAATAAGTTTGACAGAATTATCAATTAAATAACTCTATCGTTGTGTCTTTTGATCACATTGGAAAAAAAGACGTTCTCGAATCGGAATTTCCCGAAGAGTTTTGAACGTGTTTTATCGATTGACTACACTTTATGAATGGAGTATTTTCCTAACACTTTCATAATGCGGAAAATTTAATTCTAGAGCATTTTGATGTTTTTCTGTGCACTCAGGTGGGAGAAAACAGCCGTTGAACTGTATATTTATCAAAGACAAGCCCTAAATTATAAATAACTGACTGAAGTTTCCAGATCACGTAATAGCATTAAAGGAATAATAATCTTGCGTAAGAGAGAGAACCCACGTAGTATTTACTTTCCAACGATAATATACATATATATTTCAAAAAATTAAGTTAAAAAAATTACACTGAATTCCAATAATTTTTTACTTCTTTAAAAACCCGTCTTCCATCCATTACATTTGAAACATGAATAATAAATAATTCAGCCATAAAAAATATTTTAATACATATAAAAAAATATATATTCAAGTCACAAATTATAATAAATTTAATTCCACCAAAAATTAGTTATTATTGAAGATGGAGAAAAATCGAAAAGATTTTCGAGATCAAGACAGCGCGATGAACTAAGAAAAATACAATCTTATATGGTCAAGCCACAACTCATAAGAGATGTGATTTCCTTAGTTATTATTGATGATAGAAAAAAAATGTAAGGCGTTCTGGAATCAGGGCATTTTATTTGAATAAAAAATCGAAAGAAAAGAAAAGGTATTAGTAACTATTGAGGTAGATATTCGGGCTGAATAATTTCATCCATAAAGACTTAATTTATTTTTTATTTGTTAATTCAACATGACAACAGTTGAGTACAAAGATCTGAGCAATAATCTGATCAGATCTGATGTTTTTACCTATTGACTACTTTTTACTAATTTTTCTAGTTAATTTGTGTATTAGTGAAAATGCTGGTAGGAACAATTAATGTTCAAAATATATAACGAGACTTCTGAAGATGGGAGAAGATCCCGAAACGTCGTGTTGATTTAATAAATTTAAAAAAATTAAGTCTTTATGGAAGAAATTATTCAGCCCGAATATCTACCTTAATATTTATGCGAATCTTCCGGTGTTTTAGAATATATTGATATAAGGAATTAGTAATGATGTCTAGTAAAGTACAAATGTTTTGGTTTATTATTGTTAATAATGAACCTTTGTAATTATTACTACATAAAACAATTACTGCCGAACGGTTCATAAGTAAAAGAGTTTGTAATAATTTTACTCTTAGCGATCTCACCAACAACGGTTCATCTGCCAACAGAAAGTTTCTCCCGATGTTTTCCGACAGATGTTCCTAAATTTATTTACTTTTCCAAGTTTATTGGTCGATACCGACCAATTCCAAACTGTAAGAGGAAAAGAAGAAAAAATAAATCTTGGAAATCTTAATAAAGACTATCCTTACCGGGAAAAGGTAACAGAAATCGTTCGAAAAAGGTTCACTTCGCACTGGCACTAAAGTCTAAAAATAATGAAACTAGTTTAAAGTAATAAAACATACCATAAATATATCATAATATGGGGAATGAAAGATAGCCACAATATATAAAAATATTAAGATACGTTTTAATATTTTTATTTTATTTTATACCTATAAGACAGTTAATACGTCTTAGACCTGAAGTTATTATCGGTAAATTGGAGTTATACGGTGTATTAGAATTTATTCAGCCGTGACCACATTCAACCCACGGATTTTCGGCAAATTTTGAGGTACCCACTTTATACAGCAAATATAAGCCTAAAGGAAGCCCAAAGGTACTAATACAATTCTAGGACATTTTAAAGGAGACGCTAAAATCACTCATTATCAGAATCAAATCACATAATTTGATTCCTTTCGCATTAAAATGTAGATTTTTTTTTTACTATATTAATAAAATCATATTAAATTTATTAAATTAAATGTTTTAGTATAATTTTAAATGAAACCAAGTATGTAATTTAGAACATTTGGAAAATAATGGTATTTCTAAATCGTGTTTTTAAAGGACTAGAGTGTCAAAAATATAGAAGATTTAGATAAAACTAAATGATGAGAATAGGTATAAAAATAATTATATAAATCCATTTCGTTAAAAAATATCCTTAAGTACCTTTTGGAATCAATGTCTCAATTATTCGGTCTTACCCGGAGATCACAGTGCTACAGCAATGAGCCATTACGCTCCTATTATATACATAAGATATTTACATATATTTATTATTTTATATATATATATATATATATATATATATATATAAATATATATATATTATATATATATATATGTGTGTGTGTGTGTGTACTTAAAAAAATTATATCCAGAGAGTTCTTATTTCCTTGATGAAAGATAAATACATAAAAACTGAAACTAGCCGTAACTTTGATTTATAGTGTAGTGCAAATATGAGTTTAAGATAAATATAATTACTTTAATTTATGCTGATTCAGAGTGATAATTAACGCTTTTCTTCGCTTTTAAACTAAGATATACGCTCTTCATCAATACCGGGGCACATTTTTATCTCTAATCTATTTAAATAAAAATAAAAACCTGTAAGAAAAAATATGAACAGAAAAAAATTAATTATATGCGAAACAAGGATTTTCTTCAACTAAGGTGTCTACTTAAATTGCATTGAACTTCTTTTATGAATAACTATTCTCATTATCATGTGTTTATTTATTATTTTAATAAATGTTGAAAGGATTCTTCATATTAGAGGATATAATTTAAAAAAAAAATAATTATAAAATTGCTAATATAAATATAAAAAACAAAATGTTTATATTATTTCCAAATTCAACTTGGTACACTATTTAGTTACTTCAGTTACTTATTAATTTTACTCCAAATCATATTTTATACGATTCAATACGCCATCGGCGACTTTTCTCCACATTTCGCAAATATTTTCAGCCAAAATACTGTTGTTTTTTTAACGATAGGTAACCCCAGAATGATCCTCGGAACCCGATATTTATGCATAGAAAGCAAAAATTAATAGCGTTTTCGAATCAGTGAACCAAGGAATTAAAATAGAAAAGTAGAAATGATATTTTTTATAAATAAAAAATATTGTATTTATAGTTAAATAAAATGTTAAGAATATTCCTGTAGGAAAAAAAATCGGTTTGCTGTGTTATAGCAACCCAATTAAGTTGGGCAGCATCATTTTGTTTGTTTATTTATGAATAAAGTGTATCTCTCTAGTTATTTTTTGACAAATAAAATGTTTTATTATAATGTAGAGCGAAATCCCAAATTGGATTGGCTGCTCAACATTGCTGAGTTGATATCAATACACAGCGAACAGAATCAATTTTAGAGAAACAAAAACGGAAGGTACTGGCAAATAAACATATTACTTATATCAAAATTTTTCTTGGAAATTTACACATCCAGCCTAGCCTTAATATATGAATGATTTATTAACAACATATTGTAAATGCCACCAATTAAACAAAAAACAAAGAAAACAAATATCTTCTGCCATTTCGAGAACTACTGCTAGTTTTTGGACAGAAATAGGGATTTTTCTCTTATAATGTTAAACTGTCAACTATTTAATATTCAATATATTTGTCTTATTTATGATTTTTTTACTTTCACTTACCTATATATAAAGTATACAGTAAGGGAAAGTATTGCGATCGTGAAAATTTTCGAATTCCAGTTTTCGACTAAAATACACGTTTTAGGATACCCTGAGTCCAAATAACCAAGTCCCGAAAAATGGTCTGTGTGTGGTAACTCCGGGCGAACGAAAAGTCCTATGAAGCTGAAATTTCACATTTAAGACAACTATACGCCCGAGATGTTACAACAACTTTTTCATCGAAATCACCTTACCAGAAGAGCCACTTTATACTATGCATTTCGCACCTTTTTACGATTTCCTCAAAAACGGCTCCAACGATTTTGATTAAACTATAAAAATTGATTTAAAATTTAATGGGCTTTTAATATCATGTAAGTTTCATTCTGATTCAAATTGTCTGACAGGGCTTAAATGTAAATATTTTAAAATTTCTTCTTCTAAAGTACATTTAATAGTGTATATTTCAAAAAATTAGGTACATCATCTTAGTAGCAAAGATAAATAACGGCTAAATATGAAAGTTGAACGAATTTGATAAACAACTAAAGGAGAAAAGTGCTAACATATTTTTTAATGCAATTTTTGTGATTTCGAACACAAGAATGGTAATATAGTGTAATGTATTGAGGATACTGAGAGGAGTTCATAATTAAATAATTTTAATATTAAACAATTAATGATAACGAACCTTTGCCGGCAAAACATCAAAAGGTATTTACCTAGCCCCCTAGATTTCCCATCGGTATGGACCCCCCCCCCCCCCTAGCGGTACCAGAGACCCCTGGTAGTTTCCTACAGCGGCAGCCTACAAGAATATTAAGGGTGGTCAAAAGATAAGAATAAGATCACAAGTGCTGTACCGCCAACCGGGGTACTTCCCATGTCAGCCCACCCGAGGTGACGAGGATGGGAGAGAAGATTCGTAGGGCAGTCTTATTCGAACCGGGAGGTAGTCAAGTTTGATCCTCAAGAAGAGTGAGTCGGGTTCCACCTACAAGAAGAGGAGGTGGCCGTCGGGGTTCTGAGAGCAGCTGGAGGATGATGCCAAGAAAGGGGACCTAAGACTGATTTCACATTCGCCAGCCGGTTAAGTGTTTCAAAGGTATATTGTTATTTGTAATATTGTATGGCAAAGGTAGTAAAATGTCCCTCAGTATTCTCAATCAGAGTTCTAGGCAACGGGTTAATATAACTTATATGTGTAAATTAATAATTATAGTAATGTATTAATTGAATCTTGTTTACTTTAATCTTACCCTGCATGCCACCTATTTGATTGGTAAACACGATACCTTTGGAAAGGAGATCCATGGTATCATTAAATATAGTTTATATATTGACTAAATATAGTAAGTAAGCTAGTTTTCGAAGCTACCGCTGCCTTAGAAAAGCAGCCGGTCAAAAACATAGCAATAGATGTATAATATATCGTTGGATAGCTAAAGATTTTAGAAAAATATTATCTAATACACGGAATTGTAAATGGTAATGAAGAGTGATGAAAAGCCGATAAAACTAACTGATTTTTGTAGATAAAAATATAATACATTATTTAATAAAACACATGTTACAATTGAAATTCAAAATAATTAATTCATTAACAATTTATTTGTATCTTTAAATGTATTTAAAAATTCTTAAATTGATGTTAACAACAGAGGTAAGTGAAAGTCGTGTGTTGTGCGCACCAGATTTTTTATTTATTATCATGGGAAAAAAATTGCTATATATTGTCAAACTCGACTTCAGAAAAAATGGGAATTTTCCTCCCTTTCCGTCCAAAAACTAGTGGATCCGCACTGGATTATCGAATAGAAGAAACATAGTGAGCAAGAATTTGGATCTTTTCAAAACTCGAGTTTGAAAATATACATCGATTTTTTTCATTATAAAAAAAAATCATAAATAAACCAAATATATTGAATATTAAATAGTTGACAGTTTAACTATATAAGAGGAAAATTCCCATGTAGTTCTCGAAAGGGCAGCAGATATTTCTTTCCTTTTTTTAATTTTTTTTTATTAATGGGATGCATTTACTATATTTTGTTAATAAGTCATTCATATATTAAGGCTAGGCCGGATATGTAATTTTCAAGAACAATTTTGATATAAGTAATATGACTGTATATATTTATTTGCCAGTATCTCCCCTTTTTGTTTCTCTAAAATTGTCTTCAAGATTGATTCTGTATACTGTATTCTATGTATTCATATCAACTCAGCAATATGAAATTCATATCTACAGATCCAATTGGGAATTTTTCCGCTTTTTAATAAAACATTATATTTCTCCAAAAATAACTAACTATAAACAAATATCATATCTACATTTATTTACCAGTATCTCCCCTCTAAAATTGCCTTTAAGATTAAATCTGTACGCCATGTATTCACATTAACTCAGCAATGTTGAGCAGCCGATCCAATTGGGAATTTTTCTTTACATTATAATAAAACATTGTGACAGTTCGATTAATATGAAAGATAAGATGGTTCGAGTGGTTTTTCAAAAAATATTAGAAAATAGTATAAATATTATTTTCCAAACATTTTTTATTGCCACAGAAACCGTCTTCTTATCCTTCATGAAACAAACCTATGCTTGCCTGATTGTAATATTTCAAAAAAATATAAAAATAATTTTCGCTAAATCGGAAGGAAGGTCAAACAAAATGGAAGCATCTGGTTAAACATGTTAAAAAAATGAGACATTCATATAAACTTTAAAAAATAATATTGAGGATGTATAGTCGACTGTAGAAACTATTATAGGTGGAATAATCAGGAGTCAGTCTTTTTAAAAATCTTTTAATTTTGCCAACGTTTCGGCTCAAGCTTGTGAGCGATCATCAGTGCTAGAAACATCAGAACAAAAGAAATGATTTTTTTTTTTTTATTGAAGTGACAGTGATAACATTTAAAATAAAACAGAAAATATACCAACATACTTAAATATTATAGTTGCTTGGACATGGCTCAGTAATGGCACGTTTATATATAATTTTTTACTTCTATATTAAAGTCTAAAGTTTTATTTTTATGCTTATCATCATCATATTGTTTATCATATTATCATTATTTGTATCTATAATATTTAAGTATGTTGGTATATTTTCTGTTTTATTTTAAATGTTATCATTATCACTACATTAAAAAAAAAATTCATTATCACATTAATATGTATCTGTTTTGTTCTGATGTTTGTAGCCCTGATGATGGCCCACAAGCTTGAGCCGAAACACCGGCAATTTTGAAATATTTTAAAAAAAGACTGACTCCTGATTATTGCACCTATAATTTATAAAATAATAATAAATAAGTATTATATTTGTATTTTTATATTTTATTAAAAGGAATTTGAAAAATTCCACACACACATATATATAGACACGGCTAATGATTTGGCTTTCATGACTGACACACGAATGCAGGTACCAACAACTTTCTCTTTCAGCCGTCTCTGACATAAGTCCAGTCAATAACTTCAGCAAATGTCTGGTTATTCAAATATTTTTCTCCTTTTAAATTAGGTTTATATCATAATTAACTTTGTTAATTACGTCCACTTTCTGGTAAATTGAATAAGGAATGATAACTTTTCAAAAAGTAATTAACAAAAATGTCCGAGAAAACAAAGATAATTTTTGAAAGTATCTAATTGTGTTTACTTAAATAATAATAAGTAATTTTCCTTAAAAAAAAAACTATGTCTTTATCATTCCTAGTGAAATACAGTATTTTTCGACCCATGACTTTCACAAACGTATTTCTAAACAATATTCAACAACGAACGCGTTCAACGAATCATTTACTTTGAGGTTAAATAAACAAAAAAATTGGGTAAACATATTCCCATACAAACCTGAGAAAAAAAAATTGTGAAATAATTATGGAACTGCTAACAAACACTGAAAAACCCGGCGCTTCAAGCAACACAACACCGTTTCTTCATACAAAATACTATTTCAAACTTATACATTTTTTCTTATTTTAAATGATCTTAAAAAGTATCATTATTATTTGTTAGTAGTTAGTAATGTTAAATAAATGGCTGATTTAGGGCAAAAAAATTAAAATAATTTTTTCCATTAAAAAGAGGACTTCAAACAAACGTTTAGTAGAAATATTATTCGTTTAACCCATATTTTTTAATTCGTTAATTTAATTACTCATTTTTCATTTTAAAAGCTCATTAATTTAAGTACATTTTGAGTTGTTTCGTATATATTTGAATGTTGCAACAGATATTTTTTCCTTTCACTTACTTATATGAAAAATATATAGTAAGGGTAAGTATTGCGCTCATGAAAACGTTTCAGGGTGTATGAATCCAAATGACCAAGTCCCGCAATAAGATCTCTGAGTGTGTGATAAATCTAGCTCAAAAACTGTAAGTTGTATAAAAATGAAATTTTATATTTTAATATCCCATATGCCTTAGAGGCATCGACATTTTCATCAAAATTTTGCCCCAAATTTTACTATTTTCTTAAAAGCGGCTCAAAGGATTTCGATCAAACGATATATATAAATGTAAATTTAATGGATTTAAAATCACCATGTTGGCTCTTATAACATCACGTTGGTTTCATTCTGATTGAAATACTCTGACAAGGCTTCAATGTCGAATTTTCTTCCTCTAAAGTATCTTCAATTTAGTATATTCGAAAAAAAAAAAAAATTAACAATATAATCTTATTAGCATTGAAAAAAACCCGGTAAATATACAAGTTAAATAAATTTGATGACTATTTAGTGTAGAAATGAGGAAACATATTTTTTCAAGTAATTTTTAACTTTCCGAACATAAGTATAGTAACGTATATGTATGTATAGCATACCATTGGAAATCTAAAAAAATGATTAAAAATGTTATTTGATATGATGGAAGGTAATATTAAGTGACGAACAGGGCCTAAATTTAAGTGATTGTTTTACATAATTTTATATTGTTACATTATTTAATCTAAAATATATGTTTCTAATGAAAGTCAATATATTTATTTAAACTTTTATCCAAGTTTAACTTTTTTTATAGTTTTTAAATGGATTTGATCAACTAATGTAAGTGAAAGTCGTGTGTGTGTGCGCACAAGGTTTTTCAAATTAAATTGAATATTCATATACATAACCTATCACTTATCACTATTTATTATGATTAGTTATCACTATGCTAGTAATTTCGATAGTAAAATCGTTCTTTTGCACGAGCACTTCTCTTAGTTAATTACTAATTATATGGCTACTATTTAATTAATAATACTTTTGACAACTGACCTTACGTAGCTAAGACACCAGCAGGCTCCGACAGACAGCCTCAGAGGAAGAGAAGGACCCCCATAGGTATGAAGTTTAGACTCGGCGACGATATGCACTCACAGTATACAGGCACTCACTGAGGCGGGCACTGGACTGAGGGCTGGCAGCCCTCCCACCACCTGCTCCCGTGGTTGGCACCACCGCTTCTTCTGTGCCCAGTTCTGCCAACTGCCAACATGGGAAGTCGACTTAAGCCGGAACTAAGTAGGATCATGAACCTACTAAATCACTATAGTGGTCTTTCATATAACTTTTGTTCATAAACAAATATAATAAAAAAAGGTTTCTTTGGGCATTTAAGTGTTCGTCATCGTCGTTATGGAACTTCGTTATGAATATAAACTGCCAGTAAAAAATTGAGATATGGTTTACTACTATGGTTTACATCAATAAATCATGAATAATCTCCATAGTATATAGTTTGTTTGTTTATTTATTTAACGTCACTTTATGCTAATATGGCTAACCGGACGATGCTACAGTGGGAGTCCTAAATTTGGCCTATCCAGGTTTTATTAGGATAGGGATCTTTAACGAGTACCTGACATCGCACAGGCTGGGGACCACCTTTTAACGTCCCCTCCGAAGGACGGCATAACTAAGGGTTTTTTACTCCCATTAACCTGTGGGTTTGAACCCGTGACCTTTGGCATATGAGGCTAAGATAAGAATAACTGGTCTGTATAGTTGAAATATACAATATGTCTGGCCAACTGACAAAAGAAACATAATTAATTACAATTACAATTATGGGTAAATAAATGTGTAAATATTACAAACGCATACACAAACACACACACACACACACACACATATATATATATAATAACAATATATATATATATTGTTATATATTAATAACAAAATAAAATAAAACAATTCTTAGAAAATATTGTGTTGAACAAAATTAGAATAAATTAATAGACAACAGAGTTATATTACTTCTCTTTTAAAGTATGATGTCACGAATATAAATATCACAATTTTTAAGCGTCTTTTAGGGATAATAAAAGGTATTGGAATAGTTGGGATTTAAATGAGAAGAGAGAAGGAGCATGACGGATATGAGTAGATAGATAATTCCAGAAAGTAGAGGGGCGGACAAGGAAGGCACAATCGAAATTTTTAGTCTTATGGGTAGGAATTTACTTTACTTTAGGTCGGAATGGCGAGTTCTGGTTTCAAGGGAGTGGACTGAAGACTTAAATTGTAGGAGACTGTGGATGTATGGAGGATGTTGGGCGTTAATGATCCCGTAATGGAAATTGAGAAGATAAATTTATTCTTAGTTTGATTTTTTAATTTTTAAGTGACAACAAAAAAATTCTAACAGATTAATGGATGTAAAACTATGGGTGATCTCAAACTTTTGACCGCACTGTATATTAGCTTTAAAGCAAGTTCACTAGAATGGCGAATCTAGAGGAAGGTGGAAGGTTCACTTGCAAATAACTAATAAGAAAAAAAATCTGGTGAGCTTAAACATACGACTTTTACTTACCACCCTAGTTAACATCAATTTAAGAACATTTAAATTAAGTTAGGGTTAAAAAAAAAGCTTAGTAGAACAACAGAAGTTACTACCTATAACCATCATTCAGTTTTATCCACTTTTCTTCACTCTCTGTTACCTTATACAGCTTGATATATAATTTTTATTTCCTATTCTCATGTTTGGAAAAAAAATAGTTACTTAAAAAAAAAAAAAACATTGCTCTTTTCTCCTTCAGTTGGTTAATAAATTCTTTTATCTTGTGGGTTTACTCGCTTATTATCGAAACTGACAACATGATTTTTTTTTTTTTTTAAATCCATAAAATTTAATGTACATTAAAGTAAATAAACAAAACAATATCGGCATGTAAATTTTACATCGTTATAGAGAGTTTAATTAAAATCCGTTTTGGGAAAATCGTAACCAAGTCGCGCAAAAAGATCTGTATGTTTCTGTGTTCTTGGTAAGTCTATCATGAAAATGAAAAGTCGTATGAAACCGAAATTTCTGAAAATAAACCTGAGATGCTACACCAAGTTTTTGAACAAAATCGGCAGACCACAACTGTTATTTTATACCATGCCTTTTGCACTTTTTTTTTTTTTTTTATTAATGCTACGTGTATATTGATTGAAATCAATATATCGATTTAAAATTTAATGGCTTTAATAAGATGAAATATTCTGATAGAGCTTATATGCCAATGATTTTCTATTAGCTTCCTCTAAAGTACGTTTAATTTTGTAGATTAAAATATAAAAATGGGAGGAGCCCGTGGCTGAGTGCCTAGCACGCTAGTCTCTCGCGCTAAAGGTTGTGAGTTCGAATCGCAGGAATTTTCCAAGCAATAAATTAAAGAACATTCACTCACAGCTTCTCCCTCCAGTATGTGACACCCACAGCCAACTGGTGGCCACTCACAAACTAGGCATTGGGAGTGACGACCATACCCTATAAACTTTCAAACTTTCACCACGCGGCCAAGGGCTTACACGGCTTGTCGCACCAACAAAAAAAAAAATAATAATAATAATCATACCATCTTATTAGTTTTGTTAAAAAACGAATGAAAGAGAAAATAGCAAAAATATTGTTTTAGGTAACTTTATATCTAAAATAAGAATAGTAGTAATATACTGCTAGAAGGCATTGAGTAAGTCGTGTATGCACGCTACAAATTTTGTTTTGTTTTGTTATGCTTTAAGCATAGCACTTTTTTATTTACTGATTTAAAAAATAGTGGTTCTGAATGAAATGCTTGTGAGCAATTATAAGACTACTCGAAGTGGCCTACTTGCTGAGAGGCCCTGGGGACGCAGCCCAGAAAGGAGTGCCCTTGGACAAGTGATACCCCAGGACCTCGCTAACGAAACCCAAGTAGTCAGGTTTATGAATAGCCTTTATTAGAATAAGGGTTATTACCATCTATATTGCCATTTATTTATTATATTTCTGTGAAGATATTATTTAATTCATCATGATCTGCAAATAAATATTAATATTTGTATTTTTTAAATTAGCCAAAACTGTCTCGAACTTAATATAAACCGAACAATAAATTATTCGAATACATTATGAATTATAAAATACAATTATTATTAAATTGAAAAAAAAAACACTTTAAATGGATCAATTATGTTTTAAATAAAAATTTTAATGATAAGTATTAAAATAATTAAGATAAAAAAAATAAATGATTCGATTTTAAAAGAAATGATTGGACTTTGATATTGAGAAAGAAAACCTCTCCTAAAAATTATTGAATGCATGATTACAAAAAAAAAAACAATAATTTATGCTTAATATGTGTCTCATAAATATCTAATCATATGTGAGAGCCAATACTAAATCTCAAGAGAAAAAAAATTCATGATACCCAAATTCTGTTTGTTAACGGTTAGGAAGGAAAATCAAATTTTGAGATTCTTGGTTTTCATTGAATAGCAAAAATCTCAAAATACAATACAACTAGTAAAATGCTCATATATAATTATGAGCTTGAAAAAGGCATGTGAAGAAATTTTTATGGTTATTACTTCAATGTTTATTTAAGCTAGTAAGCCCTGAGGCCATTTTCTATTCAATCGTCTCGGAGGGCTATCAGGAATATATAATTATGATAGGACGAGGAGATTTGTTTTTGTTAGGAGTTTAGAATTATATCTATCTATTTATCTATCGATATAAAGACTTATATCTATCTATACAGAGTTTTTTTTTTGTTTTTTTTTAAAGCTATTCTAAAAATTCAATATTTCCACTAAGCCATTTGAATTTCTTTTGACTGTCTATCAAGTAAATAAAAACAATCACTTGCCCTAGATAAGTGATTTCATCATCACTGTGCTTATTTCAGATAGGTCTTGTCTCACTTTGGCAATATTTGATTTACTAATTGACTATTGCTGTACGGTATACGGTGGTGTGTCTAGGGATCTCGGGGTATAAATAAAACACTTAATTGATTGCTTTGTTCGATTCACCTTCGGTGTCCCAAGGCACACCTCTCTATTCCAATTTTATGGCTAGTTGAAGTGGCTTTACCCTTCCAATCGTTGCACGTATTTCCTTGCGTCATTCCCATAACAAGTAATCCAATTCCGCCGTCCATCATACATTTTGGACCTTCTACAATTCAAATCCTCAGTCCATCCGTGTTATAATCCAGACCTTCAGATGTATACACTATGGCCCACCGATCCTCAACCCTATGGAATCCTATTCCTCCTTCCCTCAGTCACTCTCTTTTAAACATGTCTTTTTACTTTCACTTACCTATATATGAAATATATAATAAGGGAAAGTATTGCGATCGTGAAAATTTTCGAATTTCAGTTTTCAACGGAAATACACTTTTTAGGTTCCCCTGGGTCCTAATAACCAAGTCCCGCAAAAAGGTCTGTGTGTGGTAACTCTAGCGCAAAAACGAAAAGTCGTACGGAACTGAAATTTCATATTTATGACTACTATACGCCCGAGATGTTACAGCAACTATTTTAATTCGGCTGACCGGAATGTATGCATTTTGCACCTTTTTATAATTTTCTCAACAACGGCTTTAATGATTTTGATTAAACTCGCTAAATGGATGTAAAATTAAATGGGATTTAATATGATGTAGGTTTCATTCTAATTGAAATAGTATGACAGGGCTTAAATGCCGATATTTTAAATTGTCTTCATCTAAACTACTTTTAATTCTATAGATTCTATAAAAATAATATATTACAGATAAATGTGCACGTTGTTCGAATTTCACAGACAACTAAAGGAGAAATATACCGTTGGATAGCTAAAGATTTTAGAAAAAAATATTATCTGATACACAGAATCGTAAAGGGTAATAGAGAGTGATGAAAAACCGATAAAACTAACTGTTGTTTGGGTTCTAGAAAGGGAAATTCATGTTGACCGTGCTGCAACCTGGCGGCTTGTAATGAAGCACAGCGCGCCAATATTGTTTTTGAACATTAATATAGACGCATAATATACCGTTAAAAAAAAAAGACTTAAGAAAATATATTTTTTTGTACACAAGTTTGTAAAATTGAATATAGAGTGATAAAAAGCCAATAAAACTGATTATTTTAGATAGTAATATAATAAAGTTTTTAATAAAACACATGTTTCAAAATTAATTCAATTTAATTAATTGTTTAATGGTTTCACTCGTTTTTATCTCTAACTGTATTTGGAAATTCTTCAATCTATTTTAAAAGCGGAGGTAAGTAAAAGTCGTGTGTTGCCCGCACTAGATTGTTAATATTAGTGATTATTAACTTTATAAAATTTGATTATAATAATTTATAATTTAATTTACTCTAAGACTCCAAAGCACATTTTGTACATTCTGTATATTTTATTCTAAAGGGACATTTCTCAGGATAATAAAGAATTTATTTATTTAATTATTTTGGTCTTAGGCAGGTTAAGGGAAGATCCGTGATGTGCACTTCTGTACATTAGTTGATTCAGCATTGCCAACATTTCTTCTTCTGTTCTCGAAATTAGTTGCACACCATCAGTGTATTTTAGGATATTTATTTTTACACCATTTATCCCATTCCATCCCCTCTAAAACGTTTAAAGCTCGATCTATAGCATAAATTAGTCAATACTTTCTGTAACAGGCCTTTGAGCGAGTGTGGCTCCCGGGACTGCTTTACAAACTCCGTAAATTCCTTCAACCTACATACTTCCTTATTATCCAGTCCTATCTCACAGACAGGTCCTTCAAAGTAAATCATAACCGTTCTTGTTCATCCCTTTTTAATCAGTATGCAGGTGTTCCTCAAGGCAGTATTCTAGAACCCATCCTTTACCCAGTTTATACAGCTGATATCCCTTCCCAACCTAGCACTTTCCTTTCTACCTATGCTGATGACACATGTGTGTTATCAGTCAACAAGGATCCAACTATTGCCTCCCAAACTCTTCAATCACACATCAAAGACCTTGAAGTATGGTGTCAGAACTGGAGAATAAAAATAAATTCCAATAAATCCCACCAAATCACCTTTACCCTTCGTCGTAAACCTATGGTTGAAGAGATCCAATACCTAGGACTGCACCTGGACAAACGTCTCACTTGGAACCCTCATACAAGACTGAAAAGACAAGAAACAGACCGACGTTTTCGACTACTTCAACACTTACTAGACAAACGTTCTAACCTTCCACTTAAGTACAAAAGGCTCATCTATATGACTATCATCAGACCGATATGGACTTACGGAGTAGAGATTTGGGGCTCTACTAAACCATCAAATTCTTCCCGTCTCCAATCCTTGCAATCAAAAATCCTTTGAAAAATCCTCAACGCTCCTTATTTTGTCACAAATAAACTCATCCATAAAGACCTTAACGTTCCCTATGTTGCTGACTTGGCGCGAACCAGGTACCACTCCTTTCATGACAAACTCCATTCCCACTCTAATCCACTTGTTCCAATCCTTGCTTCCTCTAGAATCCCTGATAATCCTCCGAGGCGTCTGAAAAGAAGATGGCCACGAGACCTTCTAGTTTAACATAGTCTTTGGAGAGCTGCCAATGGGTAGTATCCCCATATATGAATCCATGACATTTGTATCTTGTACCTCATTTACTAGATGTATATCATTATACAGTTGTAAATAGCAATAAATCTATTAAACAAAACTTTCTGTAATGTAAAGTCTTTGACTTAATAATGAAATATATTAAAATTCTATAACGAAAATGTAAAAAAACGACAACTAATAAGAATATGTAAATGCTACTTAATACTTGCTTAGATCTAAACTGACTATTTCCTGAAATATGTAATTTTAGTAGAGTGAAACCGTAAACAAGATTAAATAGACAATATGGCTTCAGTACTTTTTAGTGCCTAAGATATGTTCGTGTAACAGCAGACTTTCAACTGCACAAACTATATACTGTACATGCGTTGTTACAAAGTGAATTTAAGTTACCATCAGAACTAAATTATTTAAACCTAAAGGCTGTTCATTATTGAAATTTGATTTGCAGTAAGAACAGGCTATTGGGTTAAAACTCTTCTTCTTCTTCTTTTTTTTAATGGTGGACATTCATAAGTTAAATAGCAGTGAACAAGAAACCATAGCATTACACGAATAAAGCGCATAATAACAACGAAGAGAAGCGCAAAAGATGCAAAATATCTGCAAGGTATGTAAAAAACAAAAATTAAAACGGATCTACTTATACAAAAATTATTAATGTAAATTTACATATTACCCAGCTAATAATATCAATATAATTATATTCTATCTTATATTCATTATTTTTCTCCCCATTGTATTTCCCATTATGCCTGTTCACAAGGAACATGAATAAGGAATACCAATTAAATAATTACGATTCACTTTTCTTATTAAGTGGAGTGCTTAATAGTGATAATTTTTCACTTATCTCTTCAGAGTTTTAATTTATTAATTTTGGTTTTGATATCGGGAGATTCTATGGTTTGATACTGATGAATCGTTATAAGTTTTAACTTTTAATAAATATAATAAATAATGAGGACATTTCATCTCGATTCGAGTTTCAATTTAATTTTAATTAATTTGAAAATTTTTGAATTAGAGTTTTCACCGATAATACACGTCCCTTGAGTCAAAATGGACATTCAAAGAGATCAGTCGAGCTCAAAAATCTTAAGTTGAATAAAACTGAAATTTCATATATTTGGAGATGTGACAGCAACTTTTTCAACAAAATCGACAACTAGAAGAGCTACTTTAAACCGTTCATTTTGCACAATTTTACGATTTTCTCAATAAGGGCAGTAACGATTTTAATTGAACTGGCTTTATCGAAGTAAAATTTACTGGACATTACATATGTTTGTATATAATTTATTATATTTTTTATTTTACCAATAACAGTTATATACCGTGGGAATGCTAAAAAATATTAAGAAATATTGACAAAAATATAAAATGTTAAATAAAAGTGATGAAAAGCAGAAAAAAAAACTAAGTGATTGCTGTACATAATACTATAATAGAATGAAACCCATGTTTCTATCAAAAGTCTGCTTCCCTGTTGCCATGAGGTATAAAACAAGGGTTGGCAGATTCTACGCACACATATCAGTACTGTTAGGGGTTGCACTTTTCTGTAAGCACCTTTGTCCTTTCCAAGGGTGTGGGATATCCGAAAAATGTGTTGTTCGTTTTTGTGAAGATATTTATCCCAGTCATTTGTTGTAATATTTCAAAAGTATAATTGAATACTTTTACTTGAGAAGACTTTTAGCATTTTTATAAATAAATCTGTATCGAGCGACACACCACTTTCACTTCGCTCCGTTGTTAAAATCAATTTAAGAACTTTTCAATAAAGTTATAGATAAAAACTCTTCTCAATCCAAAGTATTCTATAATAACTATAAAAAAATACTAAAAAAGGCCAGGGAAGATACTTTATCTTCACAGACACCAACTTGGAACAGCGTATAACATTTTTCGGAAATAATCCAACACCCTTGGAAAGCTTACAAAGGTGGCAACACAATAGTGCAACCCCTACTACTACTAATCTGTGTAATTCTGCCAGCCCCTCTAGCAATCAGTTTGAAAGTGGCTCAGCCAGCTGTTCATTGTAATCTAAACTTATACTAAATGATATTTTAATTCCTTTCAAAACTTTTCCGATCACATCTATTTTAAGAACATGGTCAACATAAGTTTCATTTTATCAACGGGTTTTTAAAAAGTCCTCACCCATTTTGAGTTTTTTAAATTCTCTTGAAACTATAAAACATAGTCTACACCAAGGGTCTAGTAACTAAAGCTAGCGAATTCATTGATTCGAACTGTCTCATAAAAAATAATCATTTTTTTTTTTTTTTAAGTATTTTATTGATATTTACAACTGTACATACAATATATACAACAAGTAAATGGGCTAATTTACACTTATGGGCGTGATAATGTCTTGTAAAGAAACTACCCAGTGGTAGCACTTCAATGTAAATTTAATTAAAGTAGGTCTCGAGGCCATCGTCTTTTCAATCGCCTTGGAGGGTTGTCAGGAATAGATGGGAAATGATAAGTTGCGTACAAGAGGATTTGTGCGGGTTGGGAGTTTGAAATGAAAAGAGGCATATCTGATTCGGGCTAACTCTGCGACAAATGGGATATTTAGGTCATTATGGATGATTTTATTCGTAACGAAATAAGGAGCATTTAGGATTTTGGATTGTAAAGATTGAATGCGAGAGGAATTAGATGGTTTAGTAGAGCCCCAGAGCTCGATTCCATATGTCCAGATGGGTCTGATGATGGTAACATAAATGAGCTTTTTGTAATAAATTGGAAGTTTTGAACGTTTGTCTAGTAAGTGTTGTAGTAATCGGTATCTACGGGTAGTTTCTTGTCGTTTAAGTCGCGTATGGGGATTCCATGTAAGACGTTTGTCAAGATGGAGTCCTCGGTAACGGATTTGTTCAACAGGTATGAGTGGGATTTGTTAGGATTTATTTTAATCCACCAGTTCTGACACCACTCCTCAATGGCTGTGATGTGAAACTGAAGGGTTCGGGATGCAGCGGATGGATCATTATTGACAGATAACACACCGCATAAGTTGTGAGGACAGTGGATGGATGGAGTGGAATATCAGCTGTATATACCGTATAAAGGATGGGACCTAAGATACTACCCTGAGGTACATCTGCAGACTGAGAAAAATAAATAAATAAAAAAAAAAAACTAAAATGTTCTTTTTTTTTTCTTTGTTCATCGCAGTGCCTTAATTACGGTTTTTTTAAAATCTATTTTCAACAATAACCTAATTATAGGCTTATAGCATATTCTATATCTACTATATAAACATTATGAATATTTTTTAATTCATCGTGGTGTACAGATTCTACATCTGAAAGTTTAATTATTGAAAATAATTAATTAAAACTTTTTAGTAATAACAATTTTTATTGACAAAATTTTACAATCTGTCCCAATTTGGACATTAATAGTATTGCTGAATGATATCAAACATACTACATTCATACAATATTTACACAACATAAAATTACAATAAAATATATACACAATAATGAATCAATACAAAAGTCAATAATTCACTTATACCTATATACACATACACACACTCATACATACATCACATTGAGTGGAGAATCTAGCCAGTGCTAGAACTCCAATATATTTACAAAAGGTCGCGGGGCCACTGCCGTTTCAACCTTCTAGGTGGGTTGTATGGATGAGTGGAGCTGGATAGGGATTGAGCTAAAGGATTAGGATGATGAATGAGGTTCTGGTGGAATTTGGAAAATTTGGATGGAATTAGGTCTGAAATAAATGGAACATTAAGGTCGTGGTGCAAGGTATAATTGGAGACATAATAAGGAGCATTTACTATTGTACGGAGGACTTTGGATTGAAAGGATTGAATGCGTTTGATGTTAGAACGTTTAGCTGTCCCCCACAGTTCAAGTCCGTAGGTCCAGATGGGCTTCAGTATTGTCTTGTAGATTAATAATTTGTTTTCAACTGTAAGTTCAGATTTTCTGTTGAGTAGTCGGTATAACTGTCCGAATCGTCGGTTGAGTTCTTGTCTTTTAAGTCTTGTATGTGGGTTCCAAGTCAATCTTTTGTCTAACAGTAAGCCAAGATACCGGACTGTATCTGAGAGAGGAATCGGTAATGAGTTGAAATAAACTGGCGGACAGGATTTTCGTCTAAGAGTAAAGGTTATGTGTTTAAATTTGGCTTCGTTCACCTTTACACGCCAGTTATTACACCAGTGTTCGATAAGGAAAAGGTGTCTCTGAAGGTTTAAGGATGCTGTTTCAGGATTGGAACTGGATGATAGGATGGCGGTGTCGTCTGCAAAAGTTGCCAGAAAGGTATCAGGATGTGTAGGAATATCAGCAGTGTAAAGGATGTAGAGGATGGGTCCCAAGACGCTGCCTTGAGGAACACCGGCCTCAACGGGATAAAGGTTAGAAAATTCTTCACCACAGCGAACTCGGAAGGAACGGTTCGAGAGATAGGATCGGAGAATGAGGTATAGGGACTGGGGTAAATGGGTTTTCAGCTTGAAGAGTAATCCAGTGTGCAATACCCGGTCAAAAGCTTGCGCAATGTCCAGAAACGCACCAGAACAATACTCTTTGCATTCAAGAGCTGAGGAAATATGGTCTACAACTCGGAGCCCCTGTTGAACTGTGGAATGCTGAGGACGGAATCCAAACTGATGGGAAGGAAGATTTTGAGATTCTAATATGGGTAGGATACGTTTAAGAAGAAGCCTTTCGAAGATTTTTGAGAGGATGGGGAGTAGACTAATAGGCCTGTAGGATGAAGTGTTGTTGGAAGGTTTACCTGGTTTTAAAAAAAGGATGATGGTGGAATGTTTCCATAACAGAGGAAAATAGGTGGTGCGGAGGATGCAGTTATAAATATAAGTAAGGAATATAATAGCTTTCTGCGGAAGTTGTCGGAGGATCTGGGGAGTAAGGAGATCGTGTCCAGGAGATTTACGGAGAGTCAGTTTTTGGAGAAGATATTTGACCTCAGAGGGATTAATAGCTTTAGGAGGTAGGGAAAGTGGAATCGGTGACATAAGAAAGTCTTGCACTTTTGCGGTGTGATTGATGTGGGATTCCGGGTGAGGAGTGAATACTTTGGAGAGGTGTGTGGCGAATTCCTCGGCTTTATCTTCATCAGACGCAGCCCAGGAATCATCACCACGTCGGAGAGGATGGGAAACATGATGGTATTTTAGGATCTTTTTCGTGACATTCCACAGGGAATTATCACGAGCTGATAGAGAGGAGAGGTAGGAATTAAAGGACTGGGAACGGAAGTTCGCCAACTCCCTCTTCAATTGTCTACAATAGAAGTTATAGGAGCGGCGATCTGTTGGGTGTCGGGTGCGCTGCCATAATGATCTTGCACGGCGTTTGGTGTGGATAAGGTCTATAATAGGTTGTGGAAAATGATTTTGGTCTGGATTTATATTGGAGTGTTTAGGAGAGGAAGCAGTCCAGACAGCTTGTTGGATGGCGGTGGTAAAGGAATAGACGGAATTATCTAGGTCATCTTGGGTTTTGAGGGTTACTCTGAGGTCAATATTATCGGTCAGGATTTGGCGGAAAAGGTTCCAGTTGACAGGGCCTCGGATGAATGATGGTGGAATGGGTTTTGGAATTGGAGTGAGAGATACTTTTAGGATCAGTGGACTATGGTCTGAGGATAGTTCATCAAGGCGAGTTAAAGACAAGTTGAGAGAGCCTAATCCGCTGTGGATAAAGAAGTCGAGGATGTCAGGATTGCGGTTAGGATCGGTTGGCCAGTAGGAAGGGGAGTCAGGAGGCAGGATATTAAAATTTCGGGAGTTGAGTGCAGACAGCAAATTTCGTCCCCGAGAATTCGTGGTTCTGGAACCCCACTGCTGATGCTTGGCGTTTAAGTCTGCACCCAGAATGAAACGATTTCCTAAGGAATCCAGGAAGGATACAAATTCAGAATTGGAAATGGAATGTTTAGGAGGGCAATATGCAGATGAGAGGGTTACCGGAAAGGAAAAAGTCTTGATTACTATGGATGTGGCTTGTAGGAAATCATAGGTGGGAAGTGGGAGTAAATGATGAGAGAGGGATTGGTGGACAATGATAGCAGAACCGGCATGGGCTTTACCGTCTGGGTGGTCAGTACGGTATGTCATGTATTGCGGTATTTTGAAGTACTGTTTAGTCGTTAGTCTTGTTTCAGTTATAAGTGCAACATCGATTGTTTTGTCTTGCAACAACGCTGTCAGTTCGTCAGTATGATTTCTAACACCATTCGCATTCCAAAGGAGAATGGATAAGGAGTTAGGTGAAGTCATTTAAGGATTTTTCAAGGCAGGGATTAGATTCGATACTAGATTTGTAAGGAGTGATATAAGCGGCATAACAAGAGATTTGATTTCGGAGATGAACGATGTCATTAGACTGGTAAGATCTGTGACGTTTGATGGTGGAGGGATATGAGAAATTTGATGTTGAGGAGTTTTTTGAAGATTAGGTAAACTTTGAGGGATAGATTCTTGTACAATAGATTGAGAATGTTGAGGAAAATGTTGTTCCGGCAGTGCCTCGACTTCATGATTCTGGTTACCACCTCCAAGCAAGTGGGCAAATGACACGTTAGAATTTACAAGTTTTGATGGTTCTCTTCTGCTTCTAGTTGGTACAGCTGTTTCATTCGGATCCTGAGGTTTTTGGTATCTGGTTCTGAGTTTCTTGTAGATTTCACATCCCTTGTAGTTAGCCGGGTGGTCCTTGAGGCACAGAGCACATACAGCGGGTGCTGATCTTGATCTTGTACATTCTTCTGTTTTATGCTGTTCACCGCATTTCACACAGCGTGGTATGTGATGGCAATAACTTTTGGTATGACCATATGCCTGACAGTTATGGCACTGGACTATTTCTTTCTTTGTGTAAGGTTTTTCAACTTTTACACGGGTATAGTACAGTCTGCTGAGGTCATAGATTTTTTCGACTCCTGCTGATGGTTCCAAGTCCACGAAGAATAGAGGCAGTGGACTTTTATCTTTTAGAACGTTGGTGCATTGCCTCACTTGGAATCCTAATTCTGTCAGTTCTTCTTTGATTGCTTCAACGGGTGTTGAGGAATGTAGGTTTCTGATTACGACCCTTAATGCTCTCTCTTGGCGCAGCTGATAAGTATGAAAGTCAGCTTTGGTCTCAGTCAGATATTTTACAATCTTTCTGTAGGTTTCAGCAGTAGTCGGAGATATTTTAGTATCATTGGTTCTACTTATACAATAATAACTATTAGGATCTGTTACTTTGTTTAAATGCGCACACATCAGTTTAAAATTTTTAATATTTTTAACAAATATTGGTGGAGGTAGTGGTTCTCTGGGTATAGGAGAAGATTCCATGGTTTCTTTTTCATTTTGGAGGATCTGATATGGATTCGGTGTAAAAAACGGAGATTCATCAGTTATTCCTTGTGATGATGTGCTGGGCTGTGGTTCAGAACCTAATGAGGTAGCTGACGCGGTCGCTGGTGGAATCATTTTTTTATTTTGTTCACGGCGGGGTCTCTGTTTTGTGGGAGACGAGTTAGAACCTGCAGATCTAGATCTTTTACTTGCAGACTTTGAGGACATGACTTGATGAAAATATCTCATGGATTAAGAAAATAATAATAATAAATAAATAATGAGATAAGAATTAAAGATAAAAGAAAGATAATTAAAAGAAAAGCAAGCCCGAGCTTGCCGAGCTAGCGGCAATCAGCTGATCAGTGACCCTTCTTTCACTTTTTCGTGATTGTACAAAGTAAATTATAACTTTGCTTACCGAAACTTCTCCAATATTCACTGCCGTAATATTCCTGAGGTCTAGTGATGTTCTCCAGACTGAATTCTAGCGAATTCCTACTGAAAAATGCAAAAATCTGAGAGACGATGTAACGTATGACTGTTATCATCGAGCGCATCAATTAATTAAAACTGAATAATTCTCTTAGAAAATCAATCTATCCATAGTAACCACGTTTCTATGTATGAATCTAATTAAGTTAGCACATGGATCGTATGTTGAAAGTGAGGTAATATGTTGAAAATTTCAGTTTCATGGAGTATGTTTGATATTGTACCTCTTGATTAGTCTTTAATTTTTTTTCTTTTCATTATCGTCCTAAGTTTTTTTTTTTTTTTTTTGGTTCAATATTTTTGGCCGTTTCCAAAAAAAAAAAAAAATTGATTTATTCTATTTTCGTATTTTACAACTTTTTGACCTCTAGAGCTATTTTCAAGTATCCATTTTAGCTTATCAACATCTCATTGCCAATCCTATAGGGCTTCTGTGCACGACTGACAGTCAGTTTTAGACGACAGTACTGATGAAGATTATATATGGAGAAATATACAACGTTGTAAAATACGAAAATAAAATAAATCAACTTTTTATTCGAAATTACCAAAATTATATGTTACAAAAATATTGAACCCTAAACTATTGAACCTAAAGACTATTCAAGAGATACAATAACAGACATACTCCGTGAAACTGAAATTTTCAACATATTATGATCCATGTGCAACAAAGTTAGATTCATAGCTATAAAAATGGCTGGCATAGATAGATTGATTTTTGTATTCATACACGAAGATCTAATTAGTTCATCCATTAAAAATACCAGAGGAGGCCATGACCCACCCGGGGTTGTAGCGCCACGGAGATAGATTAAAAATACCATTTTAATACAGGAATGCATTTTTCTTCTGCATTTTATAAGAAAATTATTCAGTTTTGGTTAATTATTTTCAATGATTAATCTTTTAGATGTAGAATTTGTACAACACGATAAATTAAAAAATAATTCATAATATTTACATATATATAGATATAGTAGCATATGCTGTAAGCCTATAATTAGATATTTATTGCAGATATAGAAAAAATAAAAAGTTTTCCGGAATCAAGACACTGCGATATACATATAGAAAAAAAAAAAATGAATCCTATACAGTCAAGTAACTTATAGGCTGGTAGCAATTCTACCATAGCTCGGTTATCTTTAATGGTAAAATAAAAATGAAAAATGTTCTGGAATCAAGAATTTTTATTTTAATCATTTCAAACACAAATAAAGGATTTCAATGATTATTTTCAATAATGAACCTATGTTATCGACCGAGTAAAAAGAAATAAAAATAAGCCTCTCTCGAAATTTGAACATACGCAGAATCCAAAAAAGAAACATTAAAAAAAGTCATTATGAATACCAATTTTTATATATAATATAACCATTCGGAAGTAATTTTTGTATATAATATAACCATTTGGAAGTAATGAATCAATGAGTAATAATTATTACACAAATGCAAATTATAATTGGCAGCGTTTGACATTTATTCTATAACATTTTATGACTATTGAAATTTGGATTCTAAAAAAAAATGTCTAACCATTTTGAAATAATTAAAACAGAAGTTCTTTATTTATTTATTTTATAATATTCTATTTATCTACCCAAGCGTGTCATTAGCGGCAGAAGTTCTTTTTATTTCTATAAAAAAACTTAAAATATACCTTTTTTTTTTTGTTCAAAACTACTTCCGACGGAAAAAAACATCAGACTACGTTCATTAAAACAAAGTAAATTTGCCAAAATTGGAGTCCTAATAGACCTAAATATAATTAATTATTTCGCAAGATAACTATTTCCAGAAATAATTTTTGTTTACCCCAATATGTTTAAGCCCACTCCAGTATTTCCTTTTCAATTATTTACACCAGGTACCAGACACGCAATTCTCAAATAAGTCGTCATTCAATTCTTTGGCCGATTCATTTTTCCACGAACTAACTATTCTTCATGATTCTTCTTTCAATAAATTGCAGCGTTGTTCTTCTCTGGCTATACGGTTGGAATCCACAGAACAATATGGGAGTAAAAAAACTCAGTTTAGATATTTCAGGACCAGATTTAACCTGAAAAAAGTTTTTATGTCGAGAAAGGGCAATAATTTTGGGATGAGCAGTGAAATTTCTTCATATTTTATAGATTTTGGATGATAAATGATTCCGAAATAGCCTTTATTTATTATCAATAATATTAAATCCTAATTAATTGGTTATCAAAACTAATTTTTTTTATTTATTCTAAGACAGGTCCCTTTAGAATAATATTACAGGAAATAAATAGTGGATTTTAATTATTGTAAACAATAGATTTGAACTAATAAAATTAACATAAAAGTAACTCAAAGATAAATTTTAATAAAAATGTAAAACAAAGAAAAAATAATAACATGAGAACAAATAAATAAGATATGATAAAAAAAGCAAATTTTTTGTAAAAATATACAGTTTAAAAAAAAAAAGAAAGAAAGGAATTAAATTCTTCGAATGTTTGTAGAAATATATTATATATAATTTAATCTCACATCTTTAAAACGTTAATCATATAAAATAATATTTGCCGTTGAATGTATGAATAAGATGTAATTAAAAAAAAAGAAAAGTTATTTATTGAAATTCAGAACCGTACATCATACAAGTAAATATGCTAAAAGAAAAATGACATAAACATACTTGTAGAGGAACTACCCAACGATAGCACTCCAGTAAATATTTTAAACTAGTAGGTCTCGTGGCCATCTCTGTTCAGACGCCTCGGAGGATTATCAGAAATCGAAGAGGAAGCAAGAGTTGAGACTAGTGGGTTGGGTTGGGAACAGAGTTGTCATAGGATTGATATCTGGTTCGGGCCAAATCAGCAACAACATATGGAACATTTTGGTCTTAATGGATGATTTTATTTGTGACAAAGTAAGGGCGTTGAGATTTTAACGAAGGATTTTGGATTTTAAGGATTGCGTTCGGGAAGAAGTCGATGGATTGGTAGAGTCTCAACTCAAAATTAAATTAAACGTATCTGTCAGCTTTGTTTGTTGTTTTTCCCTGAAATTAGCATATTATTATTGGGAGTGGATTGTCTGGAAATGACTGGATGGACGGAAAAAGATGTTGAGAGTTAAGGAATCCCGAATATAAGAAGGAATGGAGTTCCCTTATTATACGTTCACTTATCCATCTACGTTTAAAATGAAACTATTAGGTAAAGCATTGTACTATCGTTAAAGGTTTTAAAACCGAGTTCAAAAACGCTTAAAGTTTTCTGGGGCCAAATGATAAAATCACTTTATATAGCCATTGTGTGAGTGTAGCAAGTATGGATCATGAAAAATAAGTCACACGAAACTGAAATTACATATATAAGGTAGGTATATTACATAAAATTGGTCTCCTGAAATAGCATAATTTTCTCGAATTTCCCTCTCTCTTGGAGTCTTTTCATAAAATCGTTTGTATTTTTATGTCCGTAGCAGTGCTTATGTAATCGAGGGAAAAGGTTAGATCGTAAAGAAAATTTCACTTATGCACTTTAATGTATACCAATTATTTTTGTCTTAAGAAAATAAATTAAATACCCTATATGAAAAATTATAAAAGGAAAAAGAAGATTGAGTAAAGAGCTAACTGTACTTTTCCTTATCTACATATTAAATATATAGTTTACGAAAGTATTACGATAGTGAAAATTTTCGAATACTAGTTTTCATGGAAATATAAGTTTTAAGGTACATTAAGTCCCGCAAAAATGGTCTTTGCGTAAGTAGTGTCTAGCTCAAAACGAGGTTATAAAACTGAAAATTTATAAATACTAATTTTCCACAAAATTGGTCGACCAAAAGTGCCACTTTAAACCATCTAATCTGTCATCTTTTCGATTCATCATAAACGTCTCTAACAATTTTGATAAAACTACTATATTGATATAAATTAATAGGCTTTAATGCTTAATTAAATGATAAATTTGGAAATTATAGAAGTACCTTTTCTACTACTTCTTGATGCTACTCTACTAAGACCTTGTATGGACATACGGAGCAGAACTTTAGGGTTCGGCAAAACACTATACACAAACAAAATACAATCAAGTCAATCCAAAATTTTACGCGATTTGTTCACGCACTATGATATCTTTTGATGCCAATGATAAAAACATAACATTCACTACAAATATAACTCACGTTTCATTCATCGACATATAACCACCCAAATTAACTCGTTTCTTCACTTTCTCCCTCTCTGTTACTAGGCTAACCACAAAGAAGACTTAAAAGAAGATGGCCGAGGGATCTCCTCAATTAATTAACAATTAAATTCATAATTCAGGATCCCGATCAAGAAAAACATTTATTTATTTATTTATTACAAACAAGAAATTTGACATAAAATTTAATTGCAATAAGCAAATTTGTGGACTGCTGAAGCAGCGGCTCATCACAGCTGAGCCTCGTTACGTGATCAGCATATCTCTTGGCCACCGCCTGCGTAGTCGTCGGGGTGGGCATTAAGGATTTGTAGAGCATTTTAATGTTTCTGTAATAGGGTTGTTGTTTGTATGTTAGTCTTTGGTGGAAGTTATTGTATTGTTCTATAGCAGTGGCTGAAATAGTAGGAATGTTTAAGTCGTTATGTATAACGTCATTTGTTACGTAGAACGGTGTGTCCACTATTTTGCGTGGCGCTTTCGACTGAAAAGACTGTATTCCTTACAGTATTCGTAAGAATTTCCTTAAAACGTCTAAAATTGGTTTTAAGTAATGTGTTGGGCGCATTGGTTTTTTTTTTGTTATATGTTTTAAAATGTTTACATATACTGTATACACTTTAAAAAATATTCACATTTATATCAATTATGACTGCAGTTATACACGTCTTTTGGAAAGTTGTATTAACGGTTTGTGATTTTCACGAATGGGATCCGTGTCTAGGATCATCCAGACAAGATAAGCTAAAGCTAAAGCATTCGTTAACTCCTAATCAGAGCATCCGTGCCGTGAAAGCGGAAGGGTCCATGGCGTGAAAGTAACTCTTAGCCGATAGATCGGAAAGGAATTTCTTATCTAGCCATAATGACCACGCCAGTTCCACTCGGCGAATCAGAACTACAATACTCTTGGACTAAATTTAAATAAGTAACGACTAGAGGAATTGGTAATGGTCGGTGAAAAGTAAGAACGAATACAGCATCATCGCAGAGTGTTATATGAATCATGCAAGTTCCTGAAGCTGGTCCACTGAATCCAGGATGTCCGCTGTTTCGATTGAAACTAATCACTAACAACTGATAATAGCCTGCGCTTTTCATGCAAAAATGTTCTTTGTCGTTACATATGAAGGCTAGGTTTGAATAAAGTCAAGGTCATTCCTCATTATAGAGTGTAAATGGTGACTATCGGTATCTTTCGACAACCCACAATCACTGGCATGTTCGCGAGTACTTGAGGACGGATTTGACTCTACAGCTTCCTGCAGCACCTCATTAATACTCATTAATCGCCCATCGCCCTTCTTCTTTTCCGAAGTCGTATCTCCACTGCTAAATTTTTCAAACCAATTCCGGGCAAGGATGCATTTACCTTATATTTTATCACGAGTTTCTTCAGCGTCTGTATTTTTTTTTTCCATTAATGACTTAAAATTAAGTGAATTTCGCAGGACACTGTCATGTTTTCTCTTTGAAAAAAAAACAACTAAACTGAGCGTTTTTTTTTTTTTTTTTTTTTTTTTTTTTAAGAAGTCGAATAGGATTTAACAAGATTATAGAGGGTTGTGAAGGGATTATTAAGTATTGGTAACTATTAAATTCTTCCTAACTTCCAAGACTTCGGAGCGGAAACTACTAGCGTAGGAAAGAGGACTTCTTCGATGATTTATGGCCCAGTTTGCGAAGATGGCCAGTAGAAGATTCTTACCAATGAAGAGCTATGCCGAATATATGGATATAAGGATTTAGTCTCCATAGTAGAGAGGGAACTAGACTCGATGGTTGGGGCATGTAGCACGTATGCCCAGAGAATCTATTACCCAACGCCTTCTGGAGGACTTTCCTGATGGTAGACGTGGTAAAGGAAGATTAGGTCTTAGATGGCAGGACGAGAAGACAGGTATTAGAATATGGCGTATGCTTGCCCGGGATAGAAGGGAATGGAGGAGAGTAAAAAGAGATGCCCAGGTCCTTGAGTAGCGCCAGGAATAAATAAAATTATTAAATAGGATTAAAATATTTACAGTGCTTTGAAATTTTTAATTTGATAAAACGGTAGTTTTCATTCTAAACTCAAGTATATTAAATAGAAGCACCATAAAGAGTATAAAAAAAAATAATCAGATGAAAATTAACAGAGAAAAAAAATGCCCATAAAAATCTAATTCCAAATAACCATGCGTCGTTCTCGATTACAATTTGTTGAGTTATTTTTCCATTTATATATTATAATCATTATTTATAAATTAGAATCGGAGGACAAATAAACAAATTTATTTTAGGTCTAGGGTCTCAGTGATACAGAATAATGACGGACAGGAGAAAAGGCATTACAAAGGGTGGGTAACCATCTTCTTTTCTAAAATGGAGATGGGATCGGATTTAATTGGTAGAAGTATTTCTTTTTAATGGGCAAATTTCTTGCCTTTACTGATACTGGTAGGGGAACGAGTCCGGCAAGTGAGTTTTTTGGACCTTTTTGCAAACCCAAGTCTGCCATTGAAAGGTTGTCGCTCTGTACAAACCAGAGTGGAAATGATACGAAATAAAATCACATTCTCTAATATTCAATCTTAGCTGTCCCAGATGGAAATCAAACCCACACAATTAGGACCAAGTACAATAAGACCATCCCCTATAACATAAGTAATGTTTCCTATTTTATCAATTAAAATTAATTTATTATTTTGTTCATAATTGTTATTGTTAAGGGACGTTGTCTCAGAATAAACTTTCTTTTCTATTCCATTCTGTTCTAAAAGAAAGTTATCATTAAACAATTGCTTTACAATGATGTAAAAATGACTTTAGTATTTCTCCCTGACTTGGAAAACAATGGATCATGGTTATGTCTTTCTATATTTTACTGCTTTTACCTGTCAGGAAGAAATTGAGTTTTTGGACGGACGGACGGATCGATGAAGTATAGAAGGTAAATAAATGAACTCCTATTATTTTTATAATTTATTTTTAATCATCTATGTACTTTTACATAAGGAGAGGCCGTGGCTGAGTGGCTAGCGCGCTAGTTTCTCATGCTACAGGTTGCGAGTTCGAATCCCAGTCCCGGCTGGGCTTTTATAAGGATGTAATTAAATAGGGATTTACTCGCAGCCTCTCCTCCGGTATGTGAAACCCGTCAGCCAAATGGTGGCCACTCCCAAAATTAAGCGTAGGGAGTGATGACCCTACACTACGAATTTCATCGTGAAACGCGAGTGTAATCTCTCAGGAGATCACACCGCGATGCTCAGGGCCTGCACGGCCTGTCGCGCCCTCGAAAAAAAAAATGTACTTTTAGACATTGGTACACTGTTAACTTTTTTTTATTTAAACCAATATAGCTCCTAACAGGTAGGTCCAAACCAAAAAAGTTATTGACGTAAATAATTTCATTTTTTTAAGCCAGAAACACCGACACAGCTTTTTTTGACCCAGAACGTGTTGTTAATACAGCCCCAACTCTTAACAAATGTATCAAAGCGTGACTTTTTTCATTCGAAGCTCCTAAACGGTAGGTGCTAGCGACAAATGTTATTATAAAAAACATTCTCTACAAAATTTCTGACATAAGAACTACCGTCAAATTTTCGATCCGATCTATACTATCAGAGCTAGAGCGCATCAAACTAAGAGACTAAAAAAACAATGAAAGTTATAGACCCCCTGCCAAAATACCCTATTCAAAACAGAGTTGTTTTTATAAATTAAAATTAAAGTGGACATATACCGTGAAAATGAAAATTCTAAGTAGACAACCATAGCATATAAATAGAAAATAAACATTTCAAGTCAAATACATATAGATATTTATTACTTTAAATATATTTATATCATAAAGGCTGCTTAAAAACATGTCAGTGTCCACGTACACGCTACATACAATTTCACGACAAATTACCAAGTCAATACACCATCTTCACGGTGGCAATCGATTCGATAAACCCACTTCATAATTACATTGTTAGCTATCTTTCTAATACAATGATCGTTTTCGAAATCCCTTTTAGTTAATTAAGTTAATCATTGTATTCTATTGTGTTATTTTTGTAAGTGATATCTTTTTATTAAAGCTTTTCCTGACTTTACCGTATCCGTAAAATGGGATGAACAGGACACTCTATGGTATTTTGAGTAATATAATAAATTCATTTTTTAATCCTAATTAATTGAAAAATACATAAAATCTTAGATCTGCTTCGCTCTTCAAACTTCAACATAACTTCACTAAGCCTAAAATAAGCGTCCTATTGAGTTGGGACAAAAATATAAATTTGCTTGATCCTTTTTTAAACAATCGGTTTTTTTTTAACAAACCGATGTATCGACCATCATCAGTTCTAAAACCTTACAAACATAAAGTTGAAAATTCTCGCTGTTTACCAAATACTTTGATAAGTAAAAATTAGCCAACTAATGTGTCATTATTTGTGAATGATGATCCAAATCCAGGTTCATAGTGAATGGGAACAGAAAACAGCTGTGTTTTCATTTACCCTTAACTCCAGAAAATGTATAAGCCATAATTTAAAAAATCTGCTGCTCAGAAACTGTTGTAAACAAATTTTTGAGCAAGGAATTTTATGCAAGAAGACAACTTGAAGAACAGTAAACATATAATAAATAAGACATATATATATATATAACAGTTTCATACTATCAGGTAAAGTTTGTCGAAAAGAAAATTTAGAAACTGATACAAATTTTTAAAGTCGAATAAATAAGTCAAAACTACTACCAATAGAACAAAACCATATAATCGTATTATTTACAGTGTGGCCAGCCAATAACACCAAAATTAATTCCTTTTCGGTAAAGTAAGTGGCTTTCAGACTTAGAAATAATATTGAAGTTTTGTTCTCTTTCACACCACTGTTTCAATTCACCCAATTTCACGTTATTCTCGTTCTCCAAAAATCCAACCCATCGTAAGCCAATAACTCGAGTACTCCAATATCCATTTCATTTTTCTTCTGTAGTTTTATCTGTGTTATTACATAATGAAACTATGAATAAGTTGGCTTGAAAGTTATTTTCTTCAAAACGTCTTTCAACCGTGTCTTCGATTTCTTAACCAATCTTTTACTACACAGGCTGCCAAATTTTTAATGTTACATCCTGAGGAAGCGGATAGCATCTAGTGAAACGTTTCTGAAGAAAGTGAAAATACGGTTGAAAAAAGAAAACGACTATGAAGACAGCAATGATATATTCCACGTTAGCTTTAACGTGTATGTATCAATTGGTTTCTGTATTATTTCCCTACATTCCATACGATTTTCCTTATTCTTTGATGAAATCTCCGAGAGACAGGATAGTATCTACGATAAAAATAACAGAATAAATGATACAGCAGAATAAGATCTTAAAAATAACCAAAACTTCTCTACGTATCGTTTTTAAAAACTTTGCAAATTATTAGAGAGTGGTTTATCATTACCAAGTAATTATATTAAGGTATAAAAATTTATATAGCTGTTTAAAGTTTTGGTATTCATAAATTTGTACAGTGGACAGACGAATTTTTCTGTATGCAACATTCTAGTTCTACGTATCTTGAAACATAAGACCTAAAATTTTGAGTGTTTTTTTTTTTCTATTACAAAGGTTCATTTTTGAAAATAATAATACTATTATCTTCCTAAGCCATCAATGTCAATAGAATAATTCATTTTTAGATTTTTTAGTTTACATTTTATTTCAGGGGTAGATCCTAAGTTTCTTTCAAATCTTTCTATCATTACGGAATACAGTCCTACTCACGATTTCACAAATGTTATACAATATATCTAAAGTTATATTAAAAATTTAAAAGAAGTTTAGCTATAAATTTTCAAGGATTTCTTTTAAAACAGCGGGTCTTCTACTCAATCTCTCATGCTTATCCGAAACCATGCTTAAAATTTAAAATATTTAGATGTGGTTATAATTATATATTTTGTTATTTCAGCCGTGGAGAGACCCTGGAGTATGGAAACCCTCCTATAAAGTGGGTACCCAAAAATTGGGAAAAAACTGGTGGCTGAGCGTAATCTAGGCCTAATCACCTTCTTGCAAGACCATTGGCCTATAGTACTAAGCTCGAGACCCTTAATGGGTTCCAGAGGTACAGGCGTATTTTTTGTAAGCATTAAATCTGAATTGCGATTCCATGGTGATTTTGCAAAAAAAAAAAAAAAAAAAATTTTTTTTAAAACAATTAACCATGTTAAAAGATTAAGACTGGATGGCATTTCAGTGATTTAAAAATTTAGATTTACCAATAAACCTCACACAAATGATATGGATAACACCAAGATTTTTATCTAAAAATGTTTATATCGAACCTAATGCAATTCTTTAAACTTCTTTCATTTTAGCTTAATTTAAGTGTTTTTAAATTGATTTAATCAACGGAGGTAAGTGTAAGTCATGTGTTGCGCGTACCAAAGTTTTTATAAATTGTTTTACCATCAGTTTCGTAGTTTGATGGAGGTTTCAGTATCAATCAAGGAGTTGAAATAACTAGGAATTCCTTATTTACAATTAAAATTCGTGAACTATCGCTTATATATAATATATGAATGTAATAACCGTATGATAAAATCTAATTACCCTGTAAACTTTCTCTCATTAAGCTCTTTCACTGTCATAAAAGTGTAACCTCGAACGAAATGATAAATAGAGCATCATATATTTCTTTATTACTCACATTGTTATGCTGAATCTAAATTAAAAATTATATTTCCAATTTACTTGTTGTATTCCATTATACAGTTGTAAATTCTAATAAATAAATAATAAAAAAAAATATATTTCCAAAAACAATCACTTGTTTACTCGGCGTTGGGAAAGTGGCCGGGTATTACCAGGGCCATTATTGTCATTTTCTAATGATATTTACGTCAACGAGTTGCTACCGTTTTATTTTGTAAAGTAAACATCTAGTACAGTGACTTCTTCAAAGGGGACAAGGTTGTTTTTGAGATGATCGCCTGTCCCGGGCGTTAAGAAATTACTTTATTTCACGCGAGTCACTCAGGGCGTGAAGGTAGTAATGGCTGCTTTTATACTGATGTAATATTCTAGAGCAGGATTTATGGAGGGACCCTTTCTGATTATTACTTATTATCACAGGACTTATATATGAAAAATGGTTTCGAAACACGATCGTTATGATTTGAAAGTAATCCTCCATCACGAACAGAATCAGACACCTTTCTCATACTATCTCATTTTCCGTTAGAATCTGTTGGGTAGGCAAATATAACTTTTTCAATCAAATTCATAATTTTTTTCAGTCAAATTCAAATTCATAATTTTTTCAGTCAATTTCATAATTTATTCAGTCAATTTCATAATTTTTTCAATCAAATTCATAATTTTTTCAATTAAATTCATATTTTTACTTTCACTTACTATATATAGTAAGGGGAAGTATTGCGATCGTGAAAATTTTCGAATTCCAGTTTTCAACGGAAATACACGTTTTAGTCCCCTGAGTCCAAATAACCAAGTCCCGCAAAAAGTCTGTGTTGTGTGTGTGTGTGTGTTGTGTGTGTGTGGTAACTCCCGGGCGGAAACGGTAAGTCCTATGAAACTGAAATTTCATATTTAAGACAACTATACGCCCGAGACGTGACAAAACTTTTTTCATCAAAATGAGCTTACCCGAAGAGTCATACCATGCATTTTGCACCTTTTTTCGATCTTCTCGAAAACGGTTCCGACGATTTTGATTAAACTCGCTATATCGATGTAAAATTAATTGGGCTTTAATATCATGTAATTTTTATTTGGATAAAAATGGTCTGACAGGGCTTAAATGCCGATATTTTAAATTTTCTTACCCTAAAGTACCTTTAATTTTGTAGATTCAATAATAATAACTAGATTATCTTGTTAACGCTGATGAAAAACAGGTAAATATATAAATTCGATACCCAACTAAAGGAGAAAACAGAAAAATACTTTTTTAATGCAATTTTTCGTTTTTGAACATAAGACCAGTAATATACATGTATGATATACCGTTGGAAAGCTAAAGATTTTAGAAAAAATATCATCTCATACACAAGCTTTTAGAAGTTGATAGAGAGTGATGAGAAGAAGATAAAACTAACTGATTATTTTAGATATTAATATAATAGATTTTTTAATCAAACACATGTTTCTATATAAATTCAATTTGATTAATTCCTTAATAGTTTCACGTATTTTTATCTCTAACTGTATTTGAAAATTCTTTCATTGATTTTAAAAATCGAGGTAAGTGAAAGTCGTGTGTTGCCAGCACCAGATTTTTTTCAGTCAATTTCATAATTTCTTGTACCCATTTTATACAGTTTATTTAATGAGGTTTTGTTACCAAGAACTTAACATTTTTATTAAATCTTGTTATTGTCGTTTATAGATTTAACGTAACTTGATGTTACTGTGCTTAATCCGACGGTGCAGAAGGACTCCAAAAGTTTTGCCTATCCAAGTTTACTTAAGATAGGGATCTTTTACGAGTTCCACTTTTTAAATCTTTTCAGAGTTACCTGTGGTGCATTGTCTAGCATAACATCCTTCTATCCACTAGATCGCATGTTCAGACCTGGCAGATGGCCATTGGATACTTTTTTTTTTATGTTTTCAATTAAATTCATAATTGTTTACATCTCTTTTAAAGGACGAAATAATCAAGGATTTTTACTCCCTAAAAACAAATATAGGGCCATCTTCTGGTTTTGAACTTGCGACCTTAAGCATAGAAGGCTGTTATGTAGCCACTACTCAACAGGTGACCCTCGATGCATTCAACAAGGTGTTTGGATCTGCCGGGTTTGACCTTGGGCATATTAATCCTTAACATCTTGTTGAATGCATCAAGGGTCACATGTGGAGTAGTGGCTAGCATAACAGCCTTCTACGCTTAAGGTCGCAAGCTCAAAACCAGCAGATGGCCCTATATTTGATTTTATGAAGTAAAAATCCTTAATTATTTCATCCTTTAAAAGAGATGTAAACAATTATGAATTTAGTTGAAAACATAAAAAAAGTATCCAACGGCCATCTGCCACTTCTGAACTCACGATCTAGTGGATACAAGGATGTTATGCGAGCCACTGTACCACAGGTGACTCTTAAAAGATTTAAAAACTGAAACTCGTAAAAGATTGTATATGTATTCATTTATCTAATTTTAAAGAATATCTGAAGTATGAGATATTTTAGTATTTATGTTTATTGAATTATATGTAACAATTTTCTTCTAATGAGTATACATTTTAGTATCCAAACTCCAATAAAAAACGATATAAAAACCTCTAATAATTTGACCATGAAGCAATTATTTTCTGAAGTTTGTATGTTCCACAATTATACTCTATAAAGCCCATTTTGGGAGAGAGGGAGGAGGAGGAAACATGGTAACGAGATGTTCCAAACTGAGTTATATAAGCAGTTACAGCAATTTATATTATTATTGGTTCATTAGGCCCATCAGAAACAACATTAGGAAACATCTCCAATTGTTTTAATGTACAATCAGTAATACAATTTTTTAGAAATTGGAGACCCATTGACTATACTCTAACCCGTTGATTTATGTATATAATTGAATGGTACAATGAAATAGTCAGGTCTTAACTGAAAAAAAAAAAAAAAAAAAAATTAAAGAGGGTTAAAAGGGAGTTGAGTATTTTCTGACATTGATTATAAATTCAGCTGTTATGAGAGAATAAACCAGCAAATTATAACAATCAAGTAACTTTACTTTTTGAAATATTATTTTAGAATTAGAAAAGATGTCCTGCTCCAAGCATAACTCAGTTTATGCTTGGTTAAGGCTCAGTATTGCCCTGATGATGGCTCACAAGCTTGAGCCGAAACGTCGGCAAAATTAAAATATTCAACATAAGACTGACTCCCCATTATTTCTACCTATAAGAAAGAAGTCCAGTAACTGAAGTGAGCGCTCTATGGAAACCGATAGTCTCTTTAACTTAACAGTTTGGCAAACACATCTTCTTGAAAAACAATAATATATTAGACTAAGAAAATATTTTAATTAATATCTGAAACCACTAAAAAGAATACTGTGACCATTGATATACAAAACATCTATGAAACAGGATTATCATTTTGAATAATATTTAAAGCTTTCGAAAATTCTTGTAACTTGCAGTACAACTAACCATATAATTCTAGATTATGGGTGGAAGTCATGATGCAGAAATAAAGCTTTTGTCTCTGCAGTTTGGCTAAATTAATGCAGCCTAAATTTATTCCTACTTCAAACAATTGTATATTTTATTCAACTCATCTGTTCGATAAAACCACTTCAACTTCTAATAATAGGTATCTCTGTCATAACATTTAACTGAAAACAGCAATTTTTGTCCCATGCATTATTATTTACTTTAAAAACTCTCTTAACAGCTCATCTACCTCACTATTACCTTCTGTTTAATTTCGTTCAGGGACGCTAGTCCAGTAAATATAAAAATTCTTCAAGAATTAAACATTTTTACTAGATTGAAGTAGATTACCAAAGAAGGTTAGATCTAAGATTCTAAAATATGTTCAGAGTTTATCTTCTGGTAAAAAGAATTAACTAGCTATATATAAAAACTGTAATTATTACACTTAAAAAAAAAAAAAAAAAAATCCAATGCCAAAAGTGTATTTATAGAGATAAACACAAAGATGTTAATAATAATCTTGCCAAAACAATCCCAGAAATGGTTGTGAATTAGTAGAAAGAGTAATTCATAGAACTTTACAAAGCAAAACATTAAATCCGTCAAGACATAATTGTTTCCATAATGAGCCATAAAATTGTATATTGCTTAGTACCACTGTTAAAGTTTGCATTGTTTGAAAAAAATTATTCCCAGATGACTGGTAAACAATAGTACAACCAATAATAAAAAAGTTTAAAATTGGATCTATTGATACTGTAAAGCTATTAGGTTTTCCTAAAGTATTAACAGCTAGATAATCTAGAAATCTTGTTCAAATAGAAACAAAAAAAAAAAAAAAAAAAAAAAAAATCAGCGTCAGATAACTGATTCTTCATCGAGTCAATATCTTCCCTCATCCATATAATCCAGGAGCCAGAGGTATGGTTGACTATCTCATCGAAAACAAATCTAGAAATATTTTTAAAAATTAGTTTGTCTCAATACTTATTATAGAAATGTATTTCTCTCATTCCTCAAACTCTTACAAAGCAGCTAGTTTGATGAAGTGATCAATTATATCCACTTTACTAGCTAGATATATATGTAGATATATCTATGTACTAGATTCCCATCGAACATAAGATTAGTTTTTGTTCCAACAACTCTGTTATGTCTCTAAGATGACAAAATTAAATTTTGTAAAGAAAACCATGTAAAAGAAAAATATTTTGATATTTCTTGATTCAAGAATCCAAAATCTTTAAATGGAAAAGTTGTAATATAGGTATCAGTTTCACATTTGGAAATGAAAGTTATTAAGTAAATCTGAGATTAATTCCTTGAATATTTCTATGTTGACACTTTATATATTTCTTTATTATACCAGAAAAAAAAAATCAAGATATTTTACATAAAAAAATTTAAATGCAAAAATTTGCAACACATGACTTTACCTTACCTCCGTCATTTATATCAATTTAAGAATTTTAAAATAAATTGTTAAAGAATTATTTACATTGTATTTTAAAAGAAACATGTGTTTTATTAAATAATCTATTATATTGTTATCAATGATAATCAGTTTGTTTTATTTCATCACTCTCCATTAACTTTCACAATAGTATGTACAAGATGATATTTTTTCTAAAATCTTTAGCTTTACAGAGGTATATTATACATGTATATTACTATTTTTAAGGTCAAAAACAAAAAATTGCGTTTAAATAATATTTTTGCAGTTTTCTCCTTTAGTTGGTTATCAAATTTGTTCAACATAAATATTTACCCGTTTTTTAGCAATGGTAACAAGGTAATATAGTTATTTTTATAGAATCTACAGAATTAAAGGTACTTTAGGACTTAGCACACACACAAACCTTTTTGCGGGATTTGGCCATTTGGACTCAGAGGACCCTAAAACGTGTATTTCAGTTGAAAACTGGAATTAGAAAAAATTCATGATCGCAATACTTACCCTTACAGTATATTCCATATATAAGTAAGTGAAAGTAAATAAAAAAATTAAAACTTGACATAAATTGACAAAATCATACAATATGACAATTAAATTAGATAATAGAATTATGATTAACTTACTTTAAGTCAAGTTTTATTCTCATACCAAGGGGTATTAGTGTGGGCTGCCAGCCTATATGTGTGGGCTGCCAGACCCCACTTGGTACCACTATATGTTTGCTCTTTTGGCAGTCATTAGTAAGGGTTTCTAATCAGTAAGAAATACAATTTTGTCATCTTAGGGACATAAAAGAGTTGTTAGAACAAAAACTAATCCTAAGTTCGATGGGATAGTAAATCGGATATAATTGATCACTTCATCAAATTAATTAGGTGCTTAGTAAGAGTTTGAGGAATGATAGAAATGAATTTCTGTAATAAGTGTGATACAAACTAATTTTAAAAAATTAGATTCTAGATTGTTTTCGATGAGGTAGTCAACCATGGTTTCGGCTACCTGGACTACATGAATGAGGGATGATATTAACTCGATGAAGAATCAGTTACCTTCCACTGATTTTATATTTTTTGCAGCTCTTTGAATAATATTTCTGGATTACTTAGCTGTTACGACTGAGGGAAAACCTAATTGTTTTATATTTTCAAGAGATAAAATTTTAAACTTACAACAATGTATTCTCTGATTTAATGAATTTCTGTGTGAAGTGCTATCAATTAATATTTCTACTAATTCAAAACCAGTTCTGGGATTGTTTTGGCAATAATGATACTAATATCTCTGCTTTCATCTTTAAAAATACTATATTGGCACAGGAAATCCTTTTTTTTTTTTTAAATAATAATTACAATTTCAATATATAGTTTGATTTTGCATAAAAACCAACACTGGTTTATTTTTCAATGTTTTTTTTTTTTTTTTACTTTTTAATATGATATACCTCAATAGTTGATAAAATTCAGCATGACAAAATGTATCACACTATAACAAAAAATGAATGGACTTTGCTTCAATGGATTTAATAAAGATCAAATATAAACAAAAGGATAAATATCCAACAGTTTGATAACCTATTTGTAAAGCTACATTCATTTCTTGTATAATAAAGTCAATCAAATTAAATTTTGTATAAGTTTAAAGTACATTCCCAAGAGACGGACCATTGCAGCCTCATGTGAAGAGATTTAAAAATGATTATTTGTACTAATATTAAAAAAATCTTGGTACACAACATCTGAATTTATATGTTACCTGAATACTGAATGTTTTTATAGTCCTTAAGATGTTCTTTAACGCAAGATGGATGTACTGCCACATGATTCAAAGTCTGATGTTATCTGAAACCAAAGGTACTATGTTTAATGAAGGTAGCAAATTTCAGTTATAAAAATCCAAACAATAAAACACATATCCATGAATAATAATTGTTTATCATAAAAATTACAAAGTTTAAAATCATCAGTATTAAGTAAACTTCATTTTAATTATAACAATATTTAAATGATTGTATTATGATAATATTTACAAACGTAAAAACAACATTTATTGTTGATTTGATCTACTAAATCGAGACAAGTAACAAATATGTCTGTAAAGATCCTTAGTAGATAATAAATATTTTACAGGAAATAAGAATGAATTATAAATGATGATAGTGGATATAATTAGTTGACCGGTGAGAATTACTAGAGGGAATTAGTCCGGGTGGTGGTCAGTGAATGAAAGAATTAAATGATAAGTGGTTTGACCTAATTGTACCTAGTTTCCATTACCCTACAATACACCCTGATGATGACCCACAATGGGGATCCAAAGGTTGGAAGAAAATAAATGGTTGAAACTACTTAATTGTTTCATTCACTGACCGCCGCCCGGACTAATTCCTTCTAGTTATAAATTATGATATTTTTCATTAAAATTGAGCATTGTTCACTGAGTGAAAATGAAATATCACTTATAGCTGATTCAACCATACCCTGTTCTATTTATGAAAATTACTTATTCACTTAATTCTGTTTTTTTGTGAGACAAAAAGTAATATCATATTAATAATATAAAATAAGCATCCAAGAAAAATTGATGTTTGATAATACTATGAAAATTCAAAAATATTCCTTACTTTAAGCTAAATATTATTGTATTAAAGAGAAAAACTTATTAATGTAAGTTAGATTCAACCAATCTTTTCATCACTCACATAAATTGTCTTCACTTTAGATTTTTATTAGAAAGCCATTGTTTCCTACTATACCAACAAACTACATTATCTTACTACTATACAGTGTTTCTAAATATTAAAATATAATTTAAGAAAAACGAAAATAACATTCAGATTCAATTAATGTTATTAAAAATTTTTAAAGTAGAAAAATCTATTTTTTAAAATCATATTTACATTTACGTAAAACAAAATATTTAAATGTAAGGCATTAATAAAATTATCATCCCAATCAAGGACGCAGTTGTTTTTTTACTCACAAGGTTGCAGCACACACAGCGCGGATGTTAGATTTTGTAAGGTTACTAAGTTTTGAAAAATAAGTCGTAAACGTTAATCTTTTGATAATTCAAGATATTCTATACTTATCATTATTATAAAGTAATATTTTAAATTATTTTTCTGGCAAAATGATATATATGTAGCAATTATGGCGTATAAATTTAGTTGCACATTTTAATTTTTGTTATAATGATGAATGGTTACTTTTACTGGGTTTTATTATAGCATTATGTATGCTGCTTATTATTAAATATATCTTTCAATAAAATTTGAATTGCGACAAAAGTATAGCAATAGTTTTCTTCGTAAATATAATAGTTATTGTAAAATTTCAATTTGAGGAAATAGTGTTTTTATACAAGCTTTATTAAAAGTGAAATGAAATGTGCTGAACTTTTACTCAGTGTTTTTACATATTTAAAGCTCTCACCTTGTTAAATTTTAATATACTAGTTAAAACTGCAAAAAAATAAATGATTCTTATTGCTAAACACTAATTTCCTGTTATGTTGCAATCTTACTTTGAGGATAATTATTTTCATTTGTCTAAAAAATTGCATTTTTTTATTTAATTAGAAACTAAAATACCTATAAGTAGGATTTAGAAATTATTTTGAATGTGAGAACGCATCCATGATAGTGTTCACTAAACATTTTTTTAACATAGTAGATTTATGTTTAATACCAATTGATATTTTATATTTAACTATATGTGTTAGTTTATAATTTTGGAGGACTTTGTTGAATATAGAATAAATTATTGAAAAGTTGGTTAGAGGTGCGATCATCAAAGATATCACACTTAATAACTTATATTTGTTTGCTGACATTACGTCCTGAATTTCAGGCTTTTGCTTTAAGGTCTAATCAAATGGAAGGCCTAAAATTTAGGCTGAAACTTCTACATACTAATATAGTATAAGTTTAGTTATTTAATATGATTTCTTTGATAACTGCACCATGAACCAACTTCCCTAATTTATTAATTTATGATTAGTAAATCTTCATTCCTATTAAATCATAATTTTCTTCACTGGTGCTAAAACTCGTGATGAGTCAAGCCTTTTCTTAGTCTGAGCCGCCAGTCTTTCTTGTTCTTTGCTGCTAGGTCTACCCACTTTTCTGCGTCTTTTCCTCAAGTAGCTTTAGGAGATTTTGTTACCACTCATTCTTACAATATGCCCTACCCATCCCGATGTTTTTTCTTATTCTCCATGCACCTTTGTCATACACAAGCCCCCGAATCCCTTTTAGGATCTTCCTTTCAAATCTAAATAGGGATGATTCCTGGGCTTTTGTCATTGTCCAGCACTCTGACGAATATGTGAGAATAGGCCTGACTGGGGTGTTATATATTCTTATCTTCGTTGTCCTGGAGGGGTACTTGCTCCTTAGATGCCTCAGAAGTCCGTAGTTGAAGTCCTATTGGCTGCTAAAATTTGACAATGTATCTCCAGTTGCTTATCATTGCCTGAGTTTAGTTGTGTTCTAAGGTAAATAAATTCCTCTACACAATCAAAGCTGAAGTCTCCTTTTTTCATAACTCTTCCTATGTACTCTCCTCTTATAGGATTATCAAATCATAATGAACAATGAAAAACCTAGATCTCTTATTGGCAAGTGTACATGCAGACAGACATTTTTTATTTGTTGAAGACCATTTGTCTCTGAACAAAAGTCATGTTTAATTATGAATACATTTAAATAATGACAAATCTAATCAACTAATCAACTCCTCATACTTTCATTGTCTAAATTATAATATTTTTTCTTTAAGAAAAAAATAAATAAATTGCGAGAAGAAAGAAAAACAGATAATTGAATGTTTTCAAATTGGTATAGAGAGATTTGACAAAACTTATGAAATCATTTTTCTACCGTTACTTTGATATTTTCAATTGATCATTTTTGATGTTCATTTTAAAATTTTATTGTGCTGTTTTGAACAAATTAGTTTCATTTTATATATGCATTTTTACAATTATATGTTTGAGCAGAACCCAAACATGGGGAAGGAGATTCACGGAACTATGGTACTGAATATATTTAAGTTAGGATAAAATTAATAATTTATTTATTTATTTTTTTACTTTTTTGGGTCATTAAAATTATTTCAAATGAATCCGCATAGCTTATGAAATTCGGTAATCAATTTAAACTTTTGATTTTTCTAAAAATAATATGAAATCTTTATTTTGTTCAAGATTTTAAAATTCAAAATCCTTTAAATGATAATTTTCCATTAATCTTGTACAGTTTACATATAAGGATGTGGGAGAACTCTTGATAATATTTTAATATTAAAAAGATCAATGAACAAGCTCAAAATTTTGAACCGTTTCTCAGGATTTTCAAATATTAATTTTTATGTTTTAAGGAATAAAAAACATTCTGAAATACCATTAAAAACATGCTTTGGTTCGCCATTGAATAGAGATAATCAAGATAAACATTTTTGTAGCTCTTCATTTATTTTACAAACTGCATAACATTATAAAATTTAATAATTTAGATTTTTTTAAATTTGCCTATAAATTTACTTTTTAAAGCAAATTGCATTCAATATTACTCTAGCTTCCTCTCTTTGTATTTTATATTTTGTATGGGTTTCGAAACTTGTGCCTGGTCAGATTTCTAATTTTATTTATGTTCATCTTTGTTCTTCTATCACCATATTCTTGGTTTGATGAAATGTTCATCTTTGGAAGAAATAGCTGTTGTCCAACTTTTGAGTTTCCAATAGTTGCTGTCTGTCTGAATTGATAGAATATTTAGCTTAATATGGAACGGTCGATTCCCAAATCTTGAAAATTTGTATTTGGACAAACTATTCACTGAGAAGTGTTAGTGGAATTTCTTCGGGCGTATTCATATTTCAGTTTCATTAATCAAGAGAAAGAATGTCAGAGGAGCAGTATGAATTATCTTCTTCTTCCAGTGGCGCGACAGGCTGTGTAGGCCTAAGGCCTCATGGTGTAGTCTTCTGCGAGATTACACTCATATTTCTCGATGCATTTTGTAGTGTAGGGTCATCACTCCCTATGCCAAATTTTGGAGTGGCACCATTTGGCTGACGGGTAATGATCACATACCCGGTGGGAGGAAGGGGGGAGAGGCTGTGAGGAAATCCCCATTTAATTACATCCTTATAAAAGTCCTGCTGGGACTGGGATTCCAACTCACAATCTATAGCATGAGAGACTAGGCCGCTAGCCACTCGGCCACAGGCTCCCAGTAAGAATTAAAGCAGATTATAATTTATCTCATTTATAAGGTCTTTGAAGTGGACTGAATCGTCTCTAATCATTGAATAGTTTTTAAATATTGTTTGTCAAAATTTGATTCATACCCTATCTCTACAAAGGAGTATATATATATAAAATTCCTTTTTTCTCTTCTTAATTATTTTATTTTATTTTTATTGATTGTTATTGAAATACTTTATCATAAACCTGTGACATCCTACTCGACAATACTCTTTAATAATGTTCCTTTATTAGGCCAATGGGCTATCAAGGACTTCAACTAGGAAAACATCCTGTATACAACCCTTATTGACAATGGAAACGTTAATAAAGTCTCATAGTTACCAATTACTTCAAGACTTACTTCACCAATGTTTTTTTTATTCGTTTAACGTCACTTTTATGCTGCTATGGCTAATCGGACGATGCTACACTGGGAGTTCTAAATTTTGTCTATCCCGGTTTTATTAGGATAGGAATCTTTAACGAGTACCTGACATCACACAGGCTTGGGACCACCTCTTAACGTCCCCTCCGAAGGATGGCATAACTAAGATTTTTTACTCCCATTAAAAAATCCTAGGGCCACACGCGGGTTTGAACCCGCGACCTTTGGCATAGAAAGCTGTCAAGCTAACCACTACGCTATGGCCCACTTCATTAATGTTCTAAACATCCAATATACTACGAAAATTCATATACATATACTGGACATAGGATATACAGGATGTCTCATATTGTGAGACCAGATACACAGGTTTCTCAAAATTTGATTTTCCTCCTTAACCGTTCACAATTGGACCATGAGTCATAAATACTTTCTCATTTCTCTTGTGTTCTAGTATCACATCACGCAATATGACTAGATATTTTTGAGATACATATTAAAACACAAATTTTCTTTTTGGTCCTTTTTTTTTCAATTCTTGCCTTCTCGCATCCTTGATTGGCCCTTGAAGGTGAGTTTTTTTGCACCATTTTAAAGCTAATTAAATGAAGAAATTTTTCTGAGATCTTTAGAAACTCAAAAACCTAATGATAGAAGAGTAATAGCTCCTTGAAATTTCTGAATATTCTTTGAAATATTAAAATTAGTTTTCTGCATGGCATTGTGCAAAACTTACTTTATTATTTTGATGATTTGACTTCCCAACCTTCTTGGAAATTTTCTCTTCTTTTATTTGGTACCAATTGTTTTTCTGTGCATGCTAAAACCATGGATAACAGCGAAACACTCAAAAATTTTCTTCCTAACTGTTGAGAATCAGATTAAGGGTCATACTAACTTTTTTGTTTCACTTAAGGTCTAATATCTGCTCTGACAATATGACAAGACATTTATGAGACTACCTGTATAGAATCAAACATTGGAGGTCCATATAACCTTTAAATTTGTCACTTTCAATCTAACATTCCTTGATGATCTCCATTGTGACCACAAAATTATCTATGAAAATCTCAATATTCCATTTGTTTCAGATTTGGCCTGAAATAATATATATTCATAATTTAAAGCTCTTGATCCACCCTAAGCCACTAATATCTCCTCAACTATTGCTAACTGTAAACCTTAATATCAGTTCTTCCTCCCAAACAATTTTTACAGTCAATTAGCCACTAGTTTTAGTATATTATGGCTCACAATATTATCAGTGAGCCATATACTACATTAATCATTGCCTACATACAACCTTCTATCAGACCTCTTTGAAAATTTATAAATTATTTTAATTTTAAAGTTAAAAACATGAACTGCTATTTACTTACAAATCTTAGTTTTGTTTTTGTTTTTGAAAGGCATGCCTTTTATTATTTTTCAAGCTTTTTCATCAATTATTGTAGAATAGCCAATATCTTTAGTTGTAAACATCCGTACGTTTTTATTTTTGAAATTCATTATTGAATTCTATCTAGGTTAAAAGTAGGCACATGCTTTAATATTTTCATGAGTATTTAAAGATTGGGATAAGTGTTTAATGTGTGCTGCTATACTCACCTTGTTAGTTTCAGTTGATTCTATTATACTTATTCTATTATTTTATTCTTCATTATTAGTATATTAGTATATACCAGAGTGTTGGTTTTAATATTTTTAGACAAATCGATTCTCCGAAGGGTCTTACACTAAATCATAATCTTCTATATCTTTAAATAACTCTCTTTTTTTTTTTTTTCTGTAAATTAAATACATATATATTTTTTTAGTTACTTGTGTTCTGTATATAAATATTTGTATTAAATTATTTACTTACCTTAACTTATTTTTATAAATGGCTATTAATGATTTCAGAGTTCTCAAGATTGAATCCAGGGGATAGCGATACAAATACATGGTACTGCCGGCAACTTAAACAGGTAAGCTGTTAACTTCTTAATTAATTAATGATAACTTCTTTTTCTTAAAAAAAAAAAAAGTTGGGAAAACCCAGAAAACAACGTATGATTACAGTCATAAAAGAAAAAAAAAATATTGATACCCTTTTTACTTTCACTTACTATATATCGTAAGGGAAAGTATTGCAACCCTGAAAATTTTCGAATTCAAGTTTTCAATGAAAATACACATTTTGGGCCCCTTGAGTCCAAATAACCAAGTCCCGCAAAAAGGTCTGCATGCGTGTGTGTGTGTGTGTGTGTGCGCGTGTGTGTGTGTGTGTGTGCCCGTGTGTGTGGGTGGTAACTCCCGGGCAGAAACGGTAAGTCCTATGAAACTGAAATTTCATATTTCTGACAAATATACGCCAGAAACGTTACAAAACCTTTATCATTAAAATGAGCTTACCAGAAGAGCCACTTTATACCATGCATTTTGCACCTTTTTTTCGATTTTCTCGAAAACTGTTCCGACGATTTTAATTAAACTCACTATATCAATGTAAAATTTAATAGGCTTAAATGTCATGTAGGTTTCATTCTGATTAAAATGGTCTGACAAGGCTTAAATGCCGATATTTTAAATTGTTTCCATTAAAGTACCCTTAATTTTGTAGCTTCTATAAAAATAACCAAATTATCTTGTTAGCATTGATAAATAACAGCTAAATATGTAAGTTATGCGAATTTAAAAAACAATTAAAGGAGAAAACTGAAAAAATATTTTTTTAATGCAATTTTTTGATTTTGAACATAGCAACAGTATTATACGCTTATAATATACCGTTGGAAAGTTAAAGATTTTAGAAAAAAAATATTATCTTGAACATAGCAACAGTAATATACACTTATAATATACCATTGGAAAGCTAAAGATTTTAGAAAAAAAAAATTATCTAATACCCAAGAGCTTGTAAAAGTTAATAAAGAGTGATGAAAAGCCGATGAAACTAACTGATTCTTCAATAGTTTCAAGTGTTTTTATCTTTAAGTGTATTTGAAAATTCTTTCATTGATTTTAAAAATGGAGGTAAGTGAAAGACTTGTGTTGCCCGCACCAGATTTTTTATTAATCAAAATAGTCTCGATTGCTTATAATACATTTCTACCAGCAAGTAGGCAGCTTTCCTGTACCCTTTAAATAGAATTTGTAAATTCAGTAAACCTATTTTCTAAGCCTCTTTGATCTATAAATTGTTTTTTTGCTTTTCCTTTCTCGAGCCACTGTCCAGAACATTCTCTTTTATAGAAATGGATTGTAGTTGTTTCAACAATGAAGTATGCCACAAATTTTTGATTAAGTGGTCGTTCAATGAGTGAGGAGCCCATCTTTCAAGTTTCCGTCACCTTTCCAATTGTCTTAAGGTGTTCATCCACTACATTGAATAGCTGTTCTAGGATGTTCTTCCTTCCTCAAAGCTCACAGAACATCATCATCAAGAGAAGAAGTCCTTCTACAACCTTCTTTGCCTTCCAGGTTAAATTCTACCTCCCCATTTTTCTTTTTTTTTGTACTCTCACTAATACTACCCAAACCTCATTAATATTCCTAACAGTGTGAGCCCCATTTTGGCTGAGTTTAAACTAATAAAACAAAATTATAGGGAAAATGCAACAGAGGTAAGCAAAAATTTTTTATTGAAAGAGAATTAATTAGTGTTGAAATTCATACAAATGAAAAAAACGGTAAATGTAAACAATTTTTTATTTAGAAAAACTTAAAATTCTGCATTATTTTCTAGACAATCCTTATATTTATAATAAATTTTGTTTTTCATAATTCTATAATTATTTTAGTAAATATTGATGCTTCATTTGCTTTTATTTTAATAACTAATTCATTATTTAATTTAGAATTTGATTAGAGATTCTATTTTTTCAAAATTTATCATTCATTGCAATACATAAATTTCATATACTTCATCATAGGCATAGGTGAGGGAGAAAAGAGTAGAGCCACTAGAAAGATTGTACTTACAAATATAAAATAGACGATTAAAAAAAAAAAAAGGTATGGTGATAAAGAGTGTAGTTAGAAACTGTTTTTATATCCTAGCTCGTACTTAATTTTCAAATTTATATGAATGTAGACTTTTTGGGAAAATTAACTTACACTTTTAACCCACTTGTCCCTCCCCCATTATTATTTTCAACCTTTTTAGTCTCCCCCTTACGAAAATTATCCCAATGCCCTCGTACTTATTTGTAAAATATTATAATTTGTTTAAATAGTCATTTTACTCTACTAAAAACTTGTTTGATTAATTTAAAATCCACTTTGTTCAAAATAGTGAGAGGTTAGAGAGAGAAATATCAATTGAGACGTTGATTTCCAAAAAGTACTAAAGGACATTTTTTACAAAATTGATTTTTTTACATATTTGTATTCTCACCAATTAGTTATATCTAAATCTCCTATTTGATTTTATCTAATGAACACCCTAGGCCTTTATAAACGCAATTTAGAAATATAACTATTTTCTAAATGAAATAATTACACATTTAATTTCGTTCCAAATTATACCAAAACATCTCATTTCATATCTTTAATATGATTTTATTAATATACTAAAAAAACAATTCTGGATTTTAATGCGAAAAGAATCAAATTAGCTAATTTAATAATAAAATAATTAGTGATTTTCGCGCCCCCTGTAAAATTTCCTAGAATGGATATAGTACCTTTTGGAAATCAACGTCTCAATTGGATCGGCTGCTTCACTTAACTGAGTTGCTATGAATATATATTTATATATATATATATATATATATATATATATATATATATATATATATATATATATATATATAAATATATTATAAATATATAATATGAGTTGCTATGAATCAATCCTGAAGACAATTCTAAAGAAACCACAATAAAAGTATATAGCCGTATTACTAATATAAATTGTCTTGGAAATTTATGAAGCCAGCCTAGCCTTAATACATATGGTGGTGCAAAATTTAACATACTCAAAGCTATCTTTTTACCAACCCTATTGGGCTCTGAGAGTTGGGTGATGCTGGGCAAACATATTAGTCGTATCACCGCTATTGAAATGAGGTGTACCTGCGTCGGGTGGTGGGCAAAACACGAAGAGACAGGAAAAGGAACAAAACCATAAAAGGGGCTGCTGGCCATACCATCATTGAAAACCGCCTTATTGAGGCACCAATTAAAGGTTGTTTGGGCATGTGTGCAGAATGGACGAGAACAGAGAACCAAGAAATAATGCAGGCTCGTTCAATTGGAAAAAAAACCCAGAGGAAGGCCTAGGATACAGTACAATGACTAAGTTGCCAGGTTGGGAAAGGAAAAATAAAAGACTCTCGAGAAAATGAAGCAAAGGGCACAAGATAGAGAGGACAGGCTCCTCTACGCTGAAAGATTTTAAGAGGAAGGAAGATGAGAGAAGAAACAAAATTCCCAGCGAGTCCAGGATTACAGTCTCCGCTATATTCTAGAACTGATTCCTATAAAGTCAATACTTTTCCAAAAATGCTCTCGTAGCTAATGAAATGGTCCCCCGGCTTCCAAACTAAATCACTTTAACTGCAAACTCTCGTTCACAGAGCTGCACACGACCCTTTTCCTGCAGGTAGGGAATACATTTTTTATAAATGTTTTCTTTCTATTCTTGGATTCTGTTGCCTTGTTCTCGATGATTTGTTTCATATCTGATTGTGGTGATATGATGACTATCAGTTCTTTTTCTGTGGCACTGAATGCTAAGATGTCCGAAAATCTCGTTGAGCCATCAGTATCTAGGCAAAAAACTTCTTCAAAGCATTTGTAGTTTTTACTTGTTAAAAGTTCTGCTATTTCCTTTTATATTTGGTTAAATTTAAAAACCATTTTTGTTTTAAGGGTATAATATTTTTTTAATAAAATATTTAAATTGTCTTATAATTTTATGCAAAGGAATACAAATTATTCAAGCCAATATGTTAGTTAGTGTTTCCTATTAGTAGTGCTAGTATTTTTATTTTTTAGTTTAATGTACCTGTCTACTCCAAACATGAAATTTAACGTTTATCTAATAATGATGATGGAATGTAGATCATATGAGTGTTAAAAAATAGTAAGGATTTCATATATACATTTTTTTTTTCTCTAAATAAATAGAAGTGTATGGCCTTCTATAATCAATACAGGTTATTCTAAGAATGGTATGTTTGTGATGGGTAATGTAAGCAGAGCACTTATTTATGGCGAGTGTGGGGAAATATTCTCATGGTGGTGGAAATTAGGATTAGACTCCAAACATATTTCTGTCATATTTACACATCAGTTTTATTTATTATTTAACAATGACAAAATAATATTTTATACAGGAATGTGCAAGCTACAGGACTTCATGACTGACTAAGAAAATAACTATTTAGGAATCATAGTGGAATATTTAGCAAAATATATAAATAATTACTATATTACATATGGCATGAGTTATAGCATATTTTAAGTGTATGATATTTTTGGTATTACAAGTTATAACAGCTGACTTATTTACTACATATTGCATTTTTATTATTGCTTTCTGATTGAGCTGGCTCTATCAAACTAAATGTTTCATCATTATATCACAAAAAAATTTATACATTTATGTTATGTAAATAATTGTTAAAAACTTAACAACACAACTTAATTTTAGTTTTAATAAATACAATATATATATATTTTTTTTTTGTTATTTACAAAAGTAAACTTATTTCTACATTGCACAGAAATCTTGACAATTTCTACGATTGGAATATTATATAAATTATAACAGACAATGACAACATCATTAACTGCTAAAACTTATACATTAAGTAGCTAATTAATTATTATTTAAAAATACTGTTATGTACCTATGACATATTGGCTTTTATCTTTGGCCTTTGTAATTCACCAAGCTTTAGTGTTTACATACAATTATTAACTGGGAAATACTTCAAAATGGATAAGTTTATATGTTTATTTCAAAGATATAAGATATTTTATGTATTTCATAGGAACATTCGTGAACAAATTCGTACAACTTAGTTGGAAACTAAATTTAATTTTTTTATTGATGTTCAGCACAATATTTCGTTTCAAATATTAATCACCATAATTTTTTCAAGATTTTTTTTTCTTCACCTAAAATTTCTATTCTGTACAAAAAATCTTCGCTATCCTACCCAGGGAACATACAATAGCCCATCTTTACAGTCAATCATATCACTTTGTGATTTTCTAAATCATAAATGTTTTGTATAAAATAAATAAAAATAAAATAAAATCAACATAACAATAAAATTTAAAGTTAAAGGAATTAGATCCTAAGTACTTAGGCAATAAAAACAATAAAGTATATTAGCACCAAAAAAATTAGTCATAACATGTGGCGGTCACCGCAGATCTAGTAGGCCATGTTGGTCCTGATGTGCGCCAGCTTGCGCAGTTCCGTTTTCTGGCACTTTCCCCACCAGTTCCGTTCCACGCAAATGCGTTCCGTTTTAAGGACGAAGCATTTGGTCTGCATCAAGTTAAAGAAGAGCTTGCCCACGAAGTTCGATGCTGTTGAACCAGACATCTTCAGGCACGTCCGAAACCTTCAAGAATAGTTAAACTAATTAGTAAAACACAATCATTAAAATAAATTTACTGGTATTATCATACTTATAAAATAATTATCCTTTATTTCCCTCTTTAACCGTTTTTTAACAACTCTATAATATGTCTTAATGAATTAACTTAGTTCAGCTTTTCGAATATGGGTCAATCCATCAAAAATTTTCCAGTCCGTGCCGCTCAAAATTTTTGATTTTCGTGATATTTTTTCTTGAATTTTTTTATTTTTTTTATTTAAAAGAAATTTACAACTGTATTACAATAAGTAAATGTGCTAATAGATCAAGTGGGCGTGATACAGGCATGTGAAGAAACTACCCAGTGGTAGCACTTTAAAGTTTATTTAGCTAAGTAGGTCTCGAGGCCATCGTCTTTTCAGCCGCCTAGGAAGATGATCAGGAATAGGAGATGAGAGTTTGCGGACGAGTGGGTTGGAGTGGACGGGTAATTTGGAATAAAATGAGGAATATCTAGTTCGGGCTAGATCTGTGACTAATGGGATATTTAGGTCTTTATGGATTATTTTATTGGTGACAAAGTAAGGGGCGTTTAGGATCTTTCGGAGGATTTTGGATTGCAAGGATTGAATGCGGGAAGAATTGGATGGTTTGGTGGATCCCCATAACTCAATCCCATATGTCCAAATAGGCCTAATGATGGTTATATAAATTAATCTTTTGTAATATGTGGAAAGTTTTGATCGTTTGTCCAGTAAGTGTTGTAGTAAGCGGTATCTACGAGCTGTTTCTTGTCGTTTCAGTCTAGTGTGAGGATTCCAAGTAAGACGTTTGTCTAGATGGAGTCCTAGGTACCGGATCTGTTCAACTGAGGTGAGTGGAATATTGTTAAAGGAAATAGTGGGACAGGCGGACAAAGGTTTTCGACGAAGGGTGAAGGTAATTTGATGGGATTTAGTAGGGTTGAATTTAATTCTCCACTTTTGACACCATTCTTCAATGGAAGAAATGTGAGACTGAAGGGTTTTGGAAGCAACAGATGGGTCATTATTTACGGATAACACACAAGTGTCATCTGCGTAGGTTTCGAGGACAGTACCAGAGGATGGATTGGAATATCAGCTGTATATATGGTATAAAGGATTGGGCCCATATTTCCTGAATTTAAAAATGTAAATAAAAAAAAAAAATTCTGGCCACTACTTTTAGTTAACCAGCCATTTTTACTCAGCTTGGCGGTTGAAAATGTGTTGAAAAAACCTCTCTAACTCGAGTAAATTTGAAGACATCAAATCAAAACAAAAAATATGATAAGGGTGTGCTTTACTTTTCATGTTCTCCAACCTAAATAGTGAAGAAGAGGGTTTCAAAATTCTCAAAAATGATTAAAAACCTATAATTTTAAGGAGTTAAGGTTTATAAAGGAATAGAGACTCAGCTTTGATTATTTTTCTTATTAGCTTAGTCATTAATCTATTTTCCTTGATAAACATTGAACTTGTTGAAATTGTTGGTTTTTGAGAATTTTTTAACAACTTTCTTCACTATTTAGATAATGTATTTTTAGGAGACAAATATTTAAAGCACGCCCTTATCATAAGTTTTTGTTTTGATTTGATATCTACAAAATTACTATAGTTACAGATGTTTTTCCGCGTGAAGAGTTAAAATGACTGTTCAAACTAAAGGCATTAGTCAAAAATATTTGTATCCATGGTTTTAGATTTAGGAAAAGACAGAACATAACAGGTAAAAATATCTGGAAAATCAAAAATGTTGAGCGGCGACAATTTCAATTGACCCATATTTTAGCTTTCAATATTTATATTTTTTTTTTCTATCGATATCCTGCTGATTTAAACAGTGCTACATAAATATTTCAGAACATACTTAAATTATCAATATGAAAATAATTAATTGTTATAAGAAAATGGTCAGGGCTAAAAACAATAACTAGGCGATATATATATATATATATATATATATATATATATATATATATATATATATATATATATATATATATATATATATATATATATATATCGCCTAGTTATTGTTTTTAGCTTTATAACTAGTTTTATATATATATATATATATATATATATATATATATAAATGTATTATCATAAATTATGTAAAAAATCATAACAAAAATATAATAATAATATAAAACATAAGTAAACAAGTTCCTGATTTAACAGCCGTTGATAGGTTGGTGGCCCTGGGGTTCACCCAACTTTTAAAAAGATTTAACCAAAAATTGGTCCACCTTATTTTTTTCGCCTATTATTTAAAACATATTATTACTATCTTCAAAAATTATAACAGTATCCAAGGATGTAAATACAGTACATGAAACTTACGACTTAGAGAATAATAATCATGAGTGTTTTGTTTGTTTGTTTATTTAGTTAACGTCTCTTTATGCCGCTGTGGCTAATCGGACGATTCTACAGTGGGAGTCCTAAATTTTGCCTATACAGGTTTTATTAGGATAGGGATTTTTTATTCCAATTAAAAAATCCTTGGCGTCCTGCGGGTTTGAACTCGGGACCTTTGCATAGGAGGCTGTTATGCTAACCACCATGCTACAGGTAACCCCACAGGGTGTTTTGAATGCAACACTTAAAAATAATGAAAATAAAGTACGATTTTATGATTGATGTTTTAAAATTTTTAAAACCATGTTATATAGCTTACACCGTTGTCTTCCTTAGTTTAATAAATAAAACTGTTTATCAATTTTCAATTTATAGATATTGAAGGGCTGCTTTAATTTAAATAATTAGATTATTCCCCTTTAATATTTTTTTTGTTTGTATATTTTTGGAGGTAGGCGGTTTTCATTCAAACCGAGTCATATATGTATTTCGGTTATACACATACTTAATTACTTGGTTGTATATGACTATTATTTCGTTTAACTGATGCGGATTATGAGGATTGTGATAACTTAATATTTTCTTTAAAGAATTTAGTAGTGATATGTCTCTGCAATTAAATATACATTTTAAGAATATTATATCTTCTAATAAAGTTAAAGAAAGAAAGAAAAATACTGGAGTGATCTACGGATTCCCTTAACCCCGCATCTCCTCAACATCCGTGGCGTTATCCCCTCCTAGGACGATAAATATAATAAAAACTATACAGCACACTATTGCAGATAACGGGAGGAAGGTGGCTATAAAGATCAGCTGTTGGGTTGTAAAGCCTATCTCTTCCGCAAGTTCACCTTTCCTATAGTGAATCACCATCGTAAATGTCTGCTTCGGTTCGAGGAATGAAATTGTCCTATCATTGCAATCGGCCAAGTCGTGAATGTTCGTGCCTTAACATCTATATGAGTGTAAATATACATGTATAATATAAGGCCTCGTTTTAAAATAAAATAAGGTGTTGAGATGAAAAGATGAAAAGCACATGTTTAAAGCGAATTTCGTGTTCTCTTTAAGGAAACAATATATCATGGATTGGTACTATAATCTATGCTTTACATCGGAATTGGAGGATATAGGAATATGAAAAGCAAAGATTGAAATTAATTGGTTAGAGTAAGAATAGAGTCATGAAAGGAGTGGCACCGGGTTCGCGCCAAGTCAGCACCATAAGGAACATTAAGGTCTTTATGGATGACTTTATTTGTGAAAAAATAAGGACCATTGAGCATTTTTGAAGGATTTTTTATTGTAAGGATTGGAGACGGGAATAATTTAATGGTTTAGTAGAACCCCAAATCCCTACTCCATAAGTCCATATCAGTCTTATGATAGTCATGTAGAAGAGCCTTTTGTACTTAAGTTGAAGGTGTGAGCTTTTTTCCAATAAGTGTTCGAAGTAGTCGAAAATGCCAGGCAGTTTCTTGTAGTTTCAGTCTTGTGTTGTAACTACAAATGTTATATAGCAAAAAATATTTTCACTATATTTCTGACGAGGAAACTCATCAAATTTTAGTTAAGAACGACACCTCCTAAAGTGTGTAGAGTAAAAATTAGGTAAAAAAAGTTACATAATGAAGTTACAGACTCCTAGTCAAAATGTATATCCACGTCAACCAGGGTAAAACCATGGGTAGATGTCAAGTGTTTTGTGTATTTCAATATCTTTCTTGGATATATTTTGGACTGTTTAAAGAGTCTTATAACTAGATGATACATTTTGATTATAATGTGGTTAGATGTCTCCAAGACTTTAACGTAATTGTGCTACATCTATATCAAGATTTCCAGAACATTTTGAGACTTTAGCTGTTATTAATTTTTAAATGGTAGATGCTAGGTGTATAATATGTCGTTTAGTTTATCATCGTAATTGTTTCATTTTTGTTAATTATTAATTAGGGTTTTGCCTCCTTACAAATTATAGTTAGCAGGATAGGCCTAACCGGTTCTAGCCAGAGTTGAAAAGATGTACAAATAATTAATATATACTACATGGAACCTGAAAGTAAGAACTTTTACATTTTAATACTTTTCTTGTACAAAAACTAAATGACATATTTTACTACACTGTAGGCAGTCTAAAAATTAGATAATTTATAATTAATTAATAAAAGTCATGATTATATTTTCCGGTTAATGTCTCATTAATTTAGTCAAAAGAGAAGTGAAATTTGTAGGTTTATTGGTTTTCTTTAACTTATAATATTATTTTATATTATTCAGACTAATTTATACTAGGTTATAAATTTAAAAGATTTATATTTTAAACGATTACTTTAAATTACTCAATCTTTCAGTATTTTTATTTATTTATTTTTTTTTTTTTTATGATATCAAAAAGTATACTTTATTCTATATTCATGATGATTGTAGATAGTTTTCAGTTGTTGTTTTTTTACTTAGAAGTACAAAAATAGGAATTCAACTTTAGTTTGTAATGGAATTAGAAAAAATGACCTAAATTCACTATTAAGGAACTTAAATTAAAAAAAAAAAGAAAAGTGTTGCGATATTAGAACTGGCCATAGAACATTAAAAAAAAAAAATATTATAATAAATTATATATATATATATATATATATATATATATATATATATATATATATATATATATACATACAATTATTTTCATATAATAAAAAGAGAGAAAAAAAAAGGTACTATCATATCTTAATGTATTTATGAAATTAAAGTAAATAAATAAATAAAATAAAGGTTGAAGATAAAATAAAAATGAACTTAAATTGGTGTTGAAAAGTCTAAACATTTTTCACTTCACTTCTATTAGCATACTTAAATCAGTTAGCATCCATCTGGTTGAGAAGCAAGAAGATATTAAAATAGGAGGGATTTGTATTGAGGATATTGAAGGAGCATGGCGGATGTTTGATGAGAGAGTATTCCAGAAGACAATGGCTCGTGCTAAGAAGGAGCGATACAATCTTTTGGATGGAGTATAGAGATCGGATAGACAGCATCTTGTGGACGTGTAATATACTATACCACAATATTTTCCATAAAATTACCTAAAAGTGAAATCTAGGAAGAAGTAACTGAGTCGAAGTTATTATATGGATCTCGTGTGTGAGATACATACATTTATCGTGCATAAAAAAATGGATAATTTTTACCAGCAAGTATTCTCATATTAAAGCTTTCATAATTTTGAAATTGAACTATACAAAATTTATGTTTCTAACTCTAATTTCTGCCGATATAACGTACTAAGGGATGGCAGTGTTTGTGACCCCTTGTCTAGGAGCCAACAGTTGGTCATTTCAGGCGATTTAACCATGCTCCTAGCATTTGACTGGCAGACTAACTAGATCTCTGGAGGGTGTGTCGGGAGTAATGTTAGTCCCATTAATTTAGGGCAGATCGGTGATTGATGTTAGCTTTTGCCACATTGCCACTGGGGTTGTTCCTTACGTCATAATTTGTATTAAATTGGGTTAAAATCAAATGTCAGATACGCTCTTTCTGAACTAGAGAATTTCAGATTATTGCTAATTTTAATTTGTTCTACTTTTTTTTGCCTTATTTTAATCCAATTAATTTATTTAATGTATAGAAAAGGAAACAAACATTGTAAGATTTTTTCAAAAGTAGTATTTGATATTATTATCTGACTTTATTAAACATTATCAGGCTTTCTTCTCTTCTACTGTCGTGAGAGTTTCCATCATCGTATAGCGCCGCCTCAAAGTTAAAAAATAAAAATAAAAAAAAATAAGAAGATTCGGGTGGGGGAACAAAATATTTTAGAAAAATATTTTTTTAAAAAAAAAGTAATTTTCTAAAAGCAATAATTTTAGTTAAATTGGAATTTTATTTTTAAAATAAAATAGAATCATTTGTGGATATTTTATTTTCATGTACATTTCAGTACATCTTTTTTGCTTTTTACATGAGTTTTCTGTTTCTTTTCTGTGTTTTTTAAATAAATTTTACGAAATGAGACCATGTGCAAACTGCATTAAATTATGTAAATATCGTTTTTACCAATAATAACCTTTTTAAAAAAGAAATCAGCTGTTCAAAAAGAAACCAGTTTCCAGATTATTATGTAACTTCTACATGAACAACATAATAAAACAACGAAAGCAACTTGTAAAAATTTT